>BSBM01000292.1:677500-1270000 GCA_027924585.1 Larix kaempferi
CATCATCAATATCATCATCGTCGTCATCATCATCATCAATGTCATCATCATCATCTTCATCATCATCCATCATCTTCATCATCATCATCTTCGTCATCATCATCATTATCAATGATGATGATGATGAAGATGATGGATGATGATGCAGATGAGTACGAAGATGAAGATGATGATGATGATGAAGACGAATATGATCATCATCATTATTATCACACAATTCCTCATCATCATCCTCATCCTTATCCTCATCCCCATCATCATCATCATCATCATCATCATCTTGGTCATCATCTTCATCATCGTCATCATCATCATCCCCATCATCATCATCATCGTTATCACCCTATTCCTCATCATCATCATCATCATCAACATCATCATCATTGTCATGATCATGATCATCATCTTTTTCATCATCATCATCATTTTCAATCGTCATCATCATCGTCAACATCATCATCATCATCTTCCTCCTCCTCATCATTGATAATGATGATGATGACGAAGATGATGGTGATGATGATGATGAAGATGATGGATGATGACGCAGATGAGTACGAAGATGAAGATGATGATGTTGATGATGACAAATATGATCATCCTCCTCCTCCTCATCATCATAATCATCATCATCACCCTCATTCTCATCATCAACATCATCGGCATCATCCTCGTCATCATCCCCATCCTCCTCCTCCTCCTCATCATCATATAAATTTAATTTAATTCAATTTAAAACATTACTAATTATTAAAAAATATATAATTTATAAAATTATTTAATCACTATGACAAATTTCAAACTTTATTAAAAACAATGCGCATGCGCCATTCTGCGTGTAGGTGCCATTGTGTGCGTACACAGTATTTAAATACACGCACACGCGCCAGGTTAATTTTTAAAAATTGACGGGTAATTCGTTTCCCACCAACATGGTGGATGACTTGGCTGCTATGGTTTTAGGTTCGGGTTGCCAAAATACATATAATAATATAAAAAAATACATCTTATTCTATAACTTCTTATGTTTCGAGCATGATTCTGCGTATGCTACACTTGTCCACTGCTAATGAAATTGCACACACTTGTAGAACTATGTGTGCAAATTCCAAATATGTAATTTTTTATTAAATCTATTATTTGTTCCTATTTTTTAGTTAATTTCAATTTCACTAATGTCAATCTTACACAAAAAGTAGGTTATTTCTTCCGTCTGTAACTTTTTATTGGCTCACCTATTTTGAAAATGGAAAAGAACCCGCACAAGTACACACAAAAACCTACATCCTAAAAAAAAATGTTGATTGATTATGTTAAGACCATGATATTGGGGGCTAACGCTCGGCCTAGTCATTTTAGGTATGGGCTGACTTCCTTAATTAAAAAATAAATAAAATTAACATAAATAAATATGGAAAAATAGTGCCGCACTAGAACGACCTGTTATCTATGACTGTATATAATTTTTTTTAGCAAAAATCAACCATTTGAATACTGAACCAGGGGGCTAACGCAAACATATTCATTATGTTTTCTTAAAAAAATAACATACCAACCTTAGGAGAACCCCATTTTTTGGGAGTTATACTTAATTTCCATAAATAATATTTATATATTCCGGAAGGTAATCCGATTGTCTACATTTGATCTTCGTGCGCCATATTCCAAAAAGTTGTGTAGGTAGCTCTAATATTGCTTTTTGACGTTCAGATTTCTGTTTTTTCAGAAGTCCATTGCGACTAATGCGTCATGAGTGGCCAGCATTAGCTTGCACCAGCCCTCTTGCATTTTCCTTCCTCCATGAGTAGTCCAACTTTTGATAGGGTATCTGCCTCTTGGAAATATATTATTATATAATATGTTACTTGTGTACATGGTTTTGTTTTGACTATATCTTTTATTAATTGATATAATAAGTTTCATTTTCTAATAAATAACATATAAACTCAATAATTAAGAATATTTGTTATTTTGAAGGAGGTTACAGGTTCAATTTCATAATTTTTGTATTATGTAAAATATTTAATGAATCTTACTAATTCTTAAATTTTCAAACCATAAAATATTAAAAATGATATTTTTATTAAAAAAATCAAAATTTTAACTTAATATAATATCACTTTATTTATTTCTAACCTTTTATAATATCACAACATTGATTTTCACTTTTTATGATTTAATTCATATAACTGATTGTAGCTTGCACTTACTTTTTAAGAATATCACCCAACATTGATTTTCACTTTTATCACTTAATTCATATAAATTATGAACTATGTTAAAAACCAATTTGATATTATTATGGTTGTCTACTATCAAGGTAATATAGATTCTATAGTCTTAATATCCTATAATACTATAGTAGGAATGGAAGTTTGACGGGCCAACAAGTTATTTAGATGACGTCCTCAACATGAAAGTTGACCATCTAAAGCTTTATTTAGAGACATTTAATCAGAAGTTTTCTTGTTGTCTTATTTTGATCTAAATAGTCGTAGTAGGAGGAAATTTTTGGTTTGTGCCACTTATGGATGTATCACTTATTTCCCTTGAATAAGAATTGTTTTCTTTAAAAAAATATATAAATATACAATTCAAGTCTAGTTTACACACCATCGATTTGCACTTCCGCTCCCCTTGAGTAAATGATAGATTCTAAAATTAAATCCCCCAACTAAACACACATTAACCTCATTATATAATGTATGCTTTAATTAAATCAATATTATTTTATAAAAGGTGTAGTATTGCCTACATTAGCAGTCCTTTTTTAAAGCAATCAAATGGAAACTTTTATTTAGTCCAACTGTTTTGAAATTCAACTTTTTTCATTCCATGGTTAAGCTACTTTTTTATCTTGCTGAAAATATACTTTTGTGGAGTCCATATCAACTTCAAGTTTTTAATGAACAAACAACTTTAATGTGCCATAAATGTAGGTTCTAAGTGTGCATTTTTTTTTTTGGAGGAGATTTACAAAGAATTTAAAGTGCTTAGTGACATCATTGGGTGACCAATTGTCATTACAACCTAGTTTTGGACCTTTGATCAAGTAAGATATATTAGATTGATGGATATTCATGTTCAGGAAGGTGCTCAAATTTTGTAAGCGTAAAACAAATGTTGTCCAAGAATACTAAGAGGCTATATTTAGTGTTGATCAATATGGTAGTTGTCATAGACAAGACAATAGTATAATGGCTTATAGTATCTTGGATGTGATGGTTTTAAAATTACATGCAGTATAATTAGAAATTGGAAAATCAAATCTTTAATTGTGACTGTTTAGATACAATGGATGTATGAAAGATTTAAATAAAATAAAAATTCAACCAACTATGTTTACAAATTCTATATTTTTGTTTTCTTGATGGGACAAATATATTTTGTTGAGAAAAATGTTTAGTTACATTGACTGATTTAGATTGAATTATGAAGCTTACATCTGTAGTATTGTTCATTCCTTTCTTTTCTTTGTTCAGTAAATGAAAGGAAATCACATAAAAAGTCCCAATTCAACCAAGAATGCCTACAAGTCATGACATTTGCCAATTTAAGATGTTGTATCTCTTCATCATTAATTCTGTTTTTTTCCCTCTTAATTCATTTGTCAAACTAAGTGAACCATGACCACATCACCACTTGTTGTATCATTGAATTCCCTTTTTCAACATGCTTATGTTTTGTGGACTTCCTTTTTGGTCTTCCTTGTAAGTATTTTAGTATATTCCTGGTGAGTCACAAGAACTCAAATGCCATTTTTTTACATTTTACTTACTTGCCATTCTTTCTTGCACAGTATATTCAATTGCATGGAAAAACAATTTACTGTTTGATGACCTTAATTTGTTGGTATGAGGGGAATTGGAACTGCCATTTTTATTTGTGTTATTGGTAAATAATTCCTAGTCTAGGATTTGATTTTTCAAGCATCTTATTTTCGAGCCACTGCATCCTCTTCACTTGGGCCTTCATGCGATCTTGTGAATGAGAAAGTGGATCTCAAGTGTAATAGAGTAGATTTCAATTTTGGCATACAGTTCTCGAGCCACTGTATCCTCTTCACTTGGGCCTTCATGTGATCTTGTGAATGAGAAAGTGGACCTCAAGTGTAATAGTCTAGAATTTAATTCATAAGCATTTCAAAGGGCTCTGCGTATCCTCTTTGCTTGCACTTTCGGGTGGCCCTACAAATGAGAAACAAAGATCCCCCGTGTAATAGAATTAGATTCATTTTCACTGAGATATTCGTTTGGTTTACATTTATTTTTGCAAATCAGTTATCATCCATATTTCAGAAGAACTGTTCTTAAATATCATAAATATACCAAAGAATTTTGCATGTTTAAAAGACACACATGAACCTCTAACTTTTCATTAGTTTAGAACATTCATCAAATTGAAAGGTAGAGTAGTGAGCATATTGCATTGTTTGGTTCATATTTTTCGAGTCAACACACCACCAGTTTCACATCCACTCTTGAAACTAAGCAAACTACCCTTAAAATTGGCGCTTAATCTAAAACTAACCAAGATTTGATTTTTCATATCACCAACAAGATTAGGTTAGTGCCCTGGATTAGGTTTGGAGAGTTAACACTCCTGGGCTGCAAATTTTTTGAAACTAACATTGATTACTAAGAGTTTAAATCCATTAGTAGCAAAAAACGCTTGTCAGGAAACCACTTCTGAAACATGCCTTAAGCATGATGTCAATCTGGATAAGTAAGGGTGGTTCCCCCCTCTTGCTTGTTTAGTGGGACATGATCTCATCAGGGGATTCTATGTGAAGTGACAAGTCCTCGGGGTGACATCACTTTTCTAGACTACTTGGTTATGAGAGTTGTCCTCGACTTACAACTGTTCTGCCCGACTATTGATTGCGAAGTGGTAACCTTAGTTTCTATTCTTAGGATATCACATAGGATATTGTGAGTTGGGGATACTTGCAATACCTGAGACATACTTTGGAACTTTTACTCTGTGGGGGGGTGATTGGTCAGGAACCAACACTTGCACCCCCGACGATTAAAGTTTATTGTAACTATTTCTCACACCTTCGCTGCTAGCAATTGTTTGAGGCTTTATGTCCCTCGGCAGCTACTAGTTTTGGAAGGCCCTCTAATCCAACTTTTCACTGAACTTCAGTTCTTTAGAAAAGTTTTTTTCTTGCTTGGATCTATAGGAATTTTTACTTTGTGGACACTTTTTTATTTTTGTTGAGTCTAGAGAACCTTAGGATTGTTTGATTCAAAAGATCATTTTAAACACATTCTTTTATCAAATTCTTAGAAGTGGCTACTCTCCCGATTCGCCAGTCACAGTGGTAGCGAGGTGAGTCACCAGAAATTGAAGGCCCTTCTACATTGCAGAGGCAGACACAAAAACCACATCCTAATGACTTGGAAACATAACTGATTTTAAACTCAATTAATATTACTCAAGAAGAAAAACATCAAATCAACCCTAGGAATTCATCATCACATCACGAATTGAATACAGACATAGTCGATGATCTTACTCTAGTTGAAATTGAAACATTGAAAAATCACACAAATGCTCATGTAACTCCACCTTTGATGAGTTTTTCAGAACCAGTTGTACTTACTATCCGTGAGTCACTGGGTGATATGAAACCTCTTTTTGAAAGTTTGAATGACATGCAAAATTCAACAAGTGACCCTATGGCTTCATCAGGAGCACAAGGGACTACATCGTCCCAACATCAAACAGTTGCTGGAGGTAGCAATACTTCCAATTTGGCCTCCACATCAATCCCAACAGTTAATATACATGTTATTAGCACAAGTTCAACCAACACTTCAGTGCCAGTTGGTACATTTTCGGATTCCAATCCCTGAAGTACATCCACTTCGTATGCATGAATCCCTACTAAAGGGTGTGCCTTACCAAACATTGGTTTTCCATATGGCTCGGCTAATCATGGTCAAAACACACAAGGAGTAAACCAAAATTCTCTTGGTATGTGTTGGCAAGCGGTTTGGACAAGTCAGCATCGTAGCATCGTGGATGCTGCACAAGGCCGAAGATACCACAGAAGGCGGGAAGTCAAGCGCAAATGATAATATTTTATGTAATTTTGGGTCAATTGAACTGGAGTATGTAGCTTTTTGGGTCATTTGGACCACAATAGATAGATTTTGGGTCATTTTCTTTGAAGTGTCAATTAGAAAGTAGTTAGAAAGTGGACAAGCATTGTAAAGGCGCAAGCCTATAAATAGATGTAGGTTTGTAAGTGTTAAATCATCTTTTGGAGTTGTTGAGATATCTCGTTTTGGAGAGCATTGTCGAATCTTAACATCTTGAATATATTGATCTGATGCCAAAGACTGTGAATTTTGTTGTATCTGGGTTTTTACGGAGTTAATATGAAGTAACAGAGCTTTTGAGCAGACTCCCTATGTCTTATTGTTTATCTATGGTAATGTATTTTGCGATATGAATGATGAGATGTTTCCTTGCTATGATTAATGTTTTACTGTTATATCTGTCACATATTTATGGTTTTCTTAATGATGAGATCTATTGAATAATGTTGCAATTATTTTTAAAGCCAGATTTGAATGCTTAGATCTGACCCTGAATGTTGAAATAAGTTAAATGGTTGATGCACAACATCCTCCTACATTCGGTGGAAACATGGTTCCGTCAACTCTCCCTTGAACATATCGAGTGAGACCTCATGTGCTCTGCAGGTGTTGCTGGATGGGGTAAAACCTGTCTGGGACGGTGCTCAGGGAGATCGCGGTGGGTTGGTGTCGACAGCATTGGGAACCCCTGTCGACTGGGTTTGTGTTAACAAATGGTTTCATTGATGGGACCATGTGCGAAGTGACAGGAGGACATGTGGAATCCAACGAAACCAGTGATCCAAGATTGGTTCGACCTAAAATTGTAAGAGTTTGCTGAAAAAGAAAACAAGAACCTTGGGTTGACAACAAACTGGTGGTTGGCGAAGTATATTCACGACGGTCCGCACGAATAGTTTTTCTGCGAGTTCCCAATCATCCTATATGAGTGGTTAGCGAAATTGAATTTTCAGAAGAGGAACTTCCAAGGTGGTGAGCCGACAGTCTGGACCCCTGAACTGTTCTAGGAGCTGCAGGAAGTCGACAACAAAGCGTCGCGGGCTATCAAAGTTTGGCTTGATAGTATATTGGAAGGCTATATCACTGAATTTGTGATTGATACGAACAAATCCTATAGTGAAGCTGAAAGATATTTCTTTTGCGGACCACGAGGTAGGTTTCTGTTGTCGCTACAGTTGTCCATTAAGATGCTTATTTGTGAAAAAGGAATATTGAAGATGCATCTTGATCAGTAAAAACCCTGGTGGGAGGAGGCCATGGATATCGCGATGGTAGGGGGGGCGGTACATGGAATGGTAAGGGGTAGATGGGTGTAGTCCATGATGAGACTGTGAAAGAAGCCAAGGAAGAGAGTAGTACTACAAGGGGAGGAGCAAGGTTTAGATAGGAAAAGAGGCAGCAAATAGGAGAAGGTGCTGCTGCAATCGGAACGCAAGACTGCAAAGGAAGACCACATGAGATGAAGCGACCTGACAGCCCGGACAAGGACAACTAGGCTACGCGCAGGATAGAGGTAGGACCAAACCCCAGCAGCCACGTGCCCACACCTCCACTCACTATCTGTCAACCAGTACGAAACACAACTTCGACACCATCGTGTTAACAAAACATGATTGCTAGTAGTTCAGCGACTGCAGGAAGGAACCCCAGTATGGCAGGCGAGGATATGAAGTTGTCGTTGTTCCATGGAAGCATAACAGATAATCCTGAACAATACTGGTTCTTATGTGAGGCTGTATGGACCGTGAAGCAAATTACAGATGATGATGCAAAGAAAGGAAAATTAGAGACAACTCTGCGAGGTCGTGCATTAGACTGGTTTATGAAGTTTGTTTCTAGTCCCTATAGGAGCTCCAGAGAAGATGCTAGAAGATATCAGGTAAGGATTGATTGTAGAATTAAAGAAACCCAAGTCAGAAGCACAGTATATTACAGAACTAAAAGAGACTAAGAAGTATCCCAATGAAACGGTGTGGGATTTTGACCAATGATTTAAAAATTTGATGGTGAGGGTCAGCTTTGACATGAGTGTTGTCCAACACAAATAATGGTTCATTGCAGCCTTGCTCCCGCATATTCGTCTACCGTTGATGCAACAGAACATTAAAATTCCCAATGAAGCCTTCGAAATCGCAATGCGATTAGAAGCGTAATCGATCGGGGAACACGCAGCTAGGATGTCACAGATTCAGACACAATTGGCTAACCTAACCATACAGTTGCAAGATCTTAAGAAGGGAAAGGAACAACGAGAAGATGTATTGTGTACGCAATGTTGCGGAGAGGGGCATACTAAGGATAGTTGGCCAAAATTCCGCAATTATCTGGTTTCAGGAGCACCAAACCCGTTGAATGGTGGTGGTATGCCATGGTTTCACATCTGTCAGGTATATGGGCACTGCAATGAGGAATGTCAATACATGCAGAAGATAGTAAAAAATCGATGAATTTGTATTGTACATTTTATAAATATGTGGGACATGAGGACAAGGACTGTCGGGCGTATGGGTTACTTCAGGAGTGAATGTACGATGCATTCTATGTGAAGGATGACCATCGTACCATACAACAACTGCAACTGCAACCGCAGGTAGCCCAGCCGCTACCTCAACTGAAGGTACAGTTTGTACCGCAGCAGTTTATGCCGCAATATGTTCCGATGCAGATGGATCCACAACAGCCACAGTACATTTTACAACCACAGTATATGCAGCAAGGGCAAGGGGTGCAACCGAATCCTATGCAGTAGTAGTTCAATCAACCGCAGTACCAACAGCAGGGGGGATTCCGTGGGGGACGCAGTGGAGGATTTGGTCGTGGAGGAGAACAAGGGGGACAAGGACCTATTCAGTGTTATCATTTCTTAGTGTGGGGACACTACCAGCGTGATTTCCCACAATTGCAGACACAATGTACGTTATGTTTTGTTACGGATCACACTGTGGAAAACTGTCCCCAATTGATTACGCGATGGCAAGCGGGGAATGTTCCGCAACTGCAGAACCAAAACCACGTGCAGCAACCAATGCAGAGTCAAGTAAGCAACCGGTACAGAACCAGAACCAACGTCCAATTCCAAATGCCAACCAGAATGTGAATCAACCTGGGAACCCGCCACTGAATCAGACTCAATGTGCGACTATTGTGACAATTTCGATGGAGCCAAAGCCACAAGATGCTGCAGTTGCAATTATCATTCGAGGGGGCGCAACAACAGGCGAAGAGCATCCGCATCCACTTATCTGGTTAGCAGGGAAGAAGAAGCTGTCATTTGACATTGATTCCAAGTGTGATGCATTCTTTCAAGCACGTCGTGCGATGGAACAAGATCGTGGTAAGGTTGTTGTTTGTGATATGCCGCGTGTCTTTGATTCCATTTCAAAGGCCGGTCCTTCAAGGCAATCTGGGACCTTGTAGAATTTTTTTGAGAGTTGTTTATCGTTGCCAAAGGATCCTGATGCTCTTGCCAAGATCGAGGGACTATTGCAGCAACTAGCCAGGGGATGGTAAGAGTCTGCGGTAAAGTCCTTACGGCGGCGGAAGACAGGTAAGGAGATGCGCATGAACATTCAAATTGGAGACTATGAAGTTGATTTAGTAATTATGGATCTTGGTTTGGATGTCAACATCTTAACCAAGCAGGCCTGGCATAAAATGGAGAGTCCCACATTGAGCTGGTCTCCCATATAGCTCCGGCTGGCTAATCAGGCCAAGGTGACACCGATTGGGAGAGTTCCATGCCTGGTGGTGGACATTCAGGGAATGAATACATATGCTGACTTCGATGTCATTGAAGTAGTTGAAGGGGGAAGCTCCTATCCTGCGTTGTTGGGGATTGGATGGGATAACGCCAGTGCGGCAATTATCAACTTTAAGAAGCGGATGATGACTTTTGAAAACCACGATCTCAGAGTCATCGCTCCGTTGGATCCAGCTGAGGGGCGCATGTATATTGAACCAGTGAAAGATGAAGATCCCAGCGGATGGGACCATGCATTCAATATTTCAGAATATTATATTCATCCGACTGCTGACTGTAAGCTTGGGTGGCGCAGCTGCAGCTCTACGTCTTCCGACTCTGACAACGCATTAGAGAACTGGAAGAACTGGTTGCATGAGGTGTCGCTCTGCAAATGTGGATTAGTCATGTAGTCATTATGCCGTGTTGCGACTGAAACTGTTACACTACCAGTATATGAAGGACTTCCTGGCTTGTCTGATTTCTGGTGGTGTCTGAAGTGAAGGTTTCAGAACCACAGGGATTGTTGGCATTAGAAGAAGCACTGAAGGCTTCTCCAGCACGTTGGTGGGAGGCACATAAGAAGTCGATTGCAGATTAGCAGCAGTGCCGGAGATTGATGACGGTTCTCTTTGGTGATACCTAACCTTACCACACAGGGAAATATGATGGGCGGAATGACCTTGGTAGTCATTTGATGGAATGCCAAAAGTTGTGGGCATCGCGACCAAGAGATGAGTGGGTCCATGCCTTTATCCATACTTTGGACAAGATGCCACGATCATGGTATACTGTAGCTGAATTACAAGGGGAAATTTCCACCTGGTCGGAAGTGACAGTATGTTTTGCTCATACTTTCAGCTTCACGGATGCCAATCCAGATGTCCATAATGCTTTGCAGCTCATCCGTGATGTAGTGCTGAAGGTCGTTCCAGTGGCATATCCTGCGGATCTGCATACGCACTGTAAGATGCAGTCCATGATGGACTATTACAATATCACTGGTGGGCTATACAATGGTGATGATCTGCTGCATGTCAATATCCCAGAATCTGAAGGAAGTCACAATATTGTAGCACATGATGTGCCAAGTGATCCGATCAGTTAGCCGCTGAAGGTCCGTAAGCTCAACATTGGGACAGAGGAAAGTCCAAAGTTCACAAATGTTGGGGACTATTGGGATGATGAGATGATGGGGAAGGTCACAGAATTGTTGCATGAATTCCAAGACTTGTTCCCCATGAAGTTTTTTAAGATGAAATGAATTTTGGGCGATTTAGGGGAATGAAGATCCCGTTTAAACCAGATGCAAAACCAATCAGGTAGCAACCATATCGACTGAATCCGCGCCATAAGCAGAGGGTCAAAGTAGAACTTGACCGCATGTTGGATGCTGGCATTATTGAACCGATTGAGGAATCAGACTGGATCAGTCCTATGGTAGTGCAGGACAAAAAGGCAGGGGAAGTGCACATTTGTGTCGATTTGTGGAAGCTGAATGATGCATGTTTGCATGATCCATTCTCGACCCCATTCACTGATGAGGTGTTGGAAGGAGTGGGTGGCCAAGAGATGTATTCTTTTACGGATGGGTTTTCTGGATATCATCAGATCAGAATCACAAAAGAGGATGTCCATAAGACAACCTTTGTGACTGAATGGGGCTGTTTTTCAGTACATGGTGATGCCATTTGTACTGAAGAATTCACCTGCGATATTCTCTAGAGTAGTCATTGCTACTTTTCAGGATTTTATTCAGAAGTTATTGTAGGTGTACATGGACGACTGTACAGTCTATGACTTCATTTGTGATCATCTGGCTAATCTGCGGTTAATGTTGGAACACTATCGACAGCATCAAATATCGCTGAATTTGAAGAATTCCATCTTCTATGTACCGTTTGGAATATTACTAGGTCACATTGTGTGCAAGCAGGGATTGTTAGTCAACCCAGCAAATATTGCACTCATTTCGAGTCTAACACCGCAACGAATGTCAAGCAATTGAGAGTGACGTTGGGACACACTGGGTATTATTGCAAGTTCATCAAGGGATATGCAACGATCACGGCCCCTATGGAGAATTTACTGAAGAAATATGCGGTAGTTCAATGGATCCTTGAATGTCAAGTTAGCTTTGAGACACTGAAGGCTAAGATGGCCTTAGCGCCGATACTGGTATTTACGGACTGGAGCAAGGAGTTCCATGTCCACTTTGATGCATCCTCGATCGCGTTGGGAGTAGTGCTTGCGCAACCTAGGGAGGGAGATCTGGATCATCCCATTGCTTTGGCAAGTCAAAAGTTGTCATCAGCAGAGATGAAATATACCACCACCGAAAGAGAAGGTCTGGCGATGGTCTATGCACTGTAGAATTTTGGGCACTACTTATTGTGCGGACATTTTAAGATGTTCATAGACCACTATGCATTAAAATACCTGGTCAATAAGCCTATGTTGGGGGGGAAGATATGTCGCTGGCTACTTCTATTTCAGGAGTTCGATTTTGAAGTGATTGTGAAGCCAGGACATTTGAATGCAGGGCCAGATCAGCTATCGCAGATTGAGACATGAGAAGAACCAACCAACATTGAAGACGGGTTGCCTGATGCACAACTATTTAAAGTTGAAGTAGCTGATGACTACTATGAAGACATCCTTTAGTTTCTGGCGACAAGTACTGCATCGGAGGGATTTACCACGAATCAGAAGAAACAGTTGGTGGTCAAGGCTACAGATTTCCAGCTGATTGCAGGTGAGTTATACAAACTGGGATCAGACGAGATATTAAGGCACTGCGTCTTGCCTCATGAGAAAGGGAAGATATTATCGGAAGCACATGTAGGAGTAGCTGGTGGGCACTATGGTGGTCGCGCGACTGCCAAGAAGGTGCTCCGCGTACGGCTTTGGTGGCCGATGATTCACAATGATGCGACAGATTATGCGTGGATATGCGATATCTGTCAACGAAATGGGAAGCCCTCTAGGAGGGATGAGATGCCATTGAAACCTCAAGTGACACTGCAACCATTTGATAAATGGGCAGTGGATTTCATGGGCCCTATCAACCCACATGGGAAGTGTAGTGGTGCAAGATACATTATTACGACGAAAGATTATCTGACAATATGGGCAGAGGCTACACCAGTCATAGATTGCACCGCTGCGATAGTAGTGTGCTTCTTATTTGACAACATTGTTACTCAATTTGGCTGTTTGAAGGTGTTGATGAGTGATCAGGGCATTCATTTCATCAATCGCAATGTCAACGTATGGACATCAGAATTGCAGATACAGCATAAGAAGAGCACGCCATATCATCTGTAAGCAAATGGGATAGTAGAAGCATTCAACAAGGTTCTGGAGCATGCACTAACGAAGGTGTGCAATGAAAACTGCGACGACTGGGATCTAAATATCCCCGCATTCTTGTGGGCATATCGCACCACATGTAAAAGGCTAACAGGATAGACACCATTTAAGTTGGTCTATGGGAAAGAAGCGATTATGCCTATGGAGTACATTGTTCCGAGTCTACGCATAGAGGCAACAACAGGTATGGATGATGAAGCAGCATTAGGAGAACATCTGGCATAGCTAATACAACTTGAAGAAGATCGCTTTATCGCAGGATTCCACCAGAGCATGGAAAAGGATCACTAGAAGGCTTGGCATGATTGGCATATAAAGCAAGTTGTATGACAGTAAGTTGATGAAGCACCCAAGAAAGTTGCAGATGCATTGGCTTGGCCCTTATCGCATCAGTAGCATAATGTCAGGAGGAGCAGTACAGCTGCAATAGTTAGATGGAGCGATGCTCCCAAAGCTGGTAAATGGTCATAGGTTGAAGCCCTACAGGACGGGCTTGGAGCAACGCGATGCCTGAGTCGCATCAGGAAAAAAAAATATGCAGGATTCTTGGTGGAAAGATGGCACACTAGCAGGAACAGAATGCGCAAGTGGGAGGGCTTGTGTTACAAGTTAGAGGCAGGGTTGCGACAGTTACTGCGTTGCAACCTGGTCAAATTGGTAATAAATGCAGAATGTTTTAGACCGTTAATGAATGGTCTTGTTCGAATGATGAGCATTAATGGAAGATCCCACCGCTTGGATGACCGGATCGACGATGGATTTGGGTCATTAGGGCAGGATTTGGTCTGAATTAATGCATGATTTAGTCATGATTACGAGGGATCGAGCTGGGCACTATAAGAACAGGCAGAGGATGGTCGGAAGGCACCTGTTCGTAATGAGCGAAGTCAGTTTACCATTGTTGAATTGTGTAAGGTTGGGTTGTGTTGCAGAGGTAGTTGTAGTGTGTTGAGCGAGTTCTGGAGTCGAGTAAGATTGAGCCATCTATTGGCATTGCAGGAATTTAGTGCGGCATGCCAGGTGAGCCGGATGCGGTGGATATTTCAAGTGAAGCTGAGTCACCCATCACCGCTGTTAATATTGAAGAGGAGGTCAATCTCATGGAAGAAGTTGCTAGCATTCCAGTGGGATCGTCCTCCATTGTGCGCCAGAAGAGGGCAGGGACACAGCCTAGCTCCCCACAAATAGAGAGGTGACAGACCCACTCCACAGCCCAAGTGCCAGAAGGGGTCCTTGACGCGAGGCCATCGAGCTCCAGAGTGGTGGAATCTGTAGTTTGAGTAGGCATTTTTTCTACGGATATCCTGGGCTATCGACCCCCATGTCGACCTGGTGTGCAGCTGCTGAAGCCCACTAAGAACCAGAGATACTAAATCAATATGTCGACACTTCCACTAGGCATGATATGCACCACAGACATTGTGCCTGCGTTGATGCAGCTGCGATATGATGATCATGATTTGTTGGCGCTGGAAGATGTTATGACAGAGCCCTTTAAGCCACAACCAACAGGGGAGAGTGGTCCGATGCCACGCATTCCACATGACTGGGCGCGTGGTTTGGAGAAGGCTAGGTTGTTGGTTTTGATTGACATGCCCCACTTTGGGAGGTTGACGGAAGTAAATGCCTGTGTGAAACAACTACTGGCCTGTTTTCATGGCAGCATCTTATGGTTGGAAAAGCAGGTCACCATCACGGTGGACCTAATTTCTGAAGTCACGGGGTTTCCAAAGGATGGGGTAGACCCATCGTGATATTTTCAGGGGAAGAACAACAACAAAAGCCTCTCGGCAAGGTTGTGGAAGCAATATAAAATGCAGAAAGACGGATGGGCCTACTGCCTAGACAATATTAATGAGCCCACAGTTAAGATTGGGGCGTGGATCCTGGATATTAAAATCATTCAGAACAACCAGCCTAACCAAGGCAACTCAGGGGTTGTTGCATGCGAGGAGCTTTGTGCAAAAGGAGTGTAAGTAAATTGGTCACTTTTTTCTGCTCAATCAGTTAATGGAGGACGCACTGGCGGCCCAGGCGGAGCAGCGGGCATTCGCATACAGCTGGTTGCTGATTTTAGTTGCACTTGTCACCTAGATGGAGCACGACGATTATCAAGGAATGGAGGTGGATGCGGTGCAAGT
Organism: Larix kaempferi; assembly: GCA_027924585.1. NCBI lineage: Eukaryota > Viridiplantae > Streptophyta > Pinopsida > Pinales > Pinaceae > Larix > Larix kaempferi. The sequence continues at coordinate 692,863 of BSBM01000292.1, forward strand.
TCGCAAGGGAGCACGCTACCAAAACCTGTGGTGGGTGCAGGAACCAGAGTGCTTCAAAGATTGCACCACGCAGTTTTGGTTCTATTGGGAATCGCTGTAGGTGGCTGACGAGCAAATTCTGCAATTGACTTAGACAACAGTTGAGAAGTATAAAGGGATCCCCCGGTTCATGATTGGAACACATAATATCCATGTGCAAGCACGACGGGATAAGGATAAGCAGTGGTTGCATACCCACTACAAGTTATTGGATGAATATTTAGATGTGATCATTAATGATTGGCTGGTCGAATGGCACAAACCGATTGCTCAGGAGGAGGAGTTCACGGGATACCACCAGATGCGCCAGTGATGGACCCCCTGCCTCACCAAGAGTCGGACCAATATTCGTCGTAGACCCCTAGGGATGATGAGCGTGCGCTTGAAGAAGGCAGAATGAAAGAACACTAGGAACATGGGACAATCAGTGGGATCCCCTTGTCGACAGAGGTGCAGCTTGGCCGGCTACTATTAGCTATCAATAATGAAACTAGTGGGGCGACTCGAGTAATGACGGTAAAGGTAGACGAAGGTTTTCATGCGGTAACTACCCGTCTGGATTCCTTGTGTGACATTGTCTTGAAGAAGGCACCAGATGGAGTAATGGTGTAGCTAGTTGGCACAATCGGCACTGAGCCACGGGTCTGTAATGTCGATATTCCCCCGACTGTGATTGTGACTGATAATGAGGCTCTGAAAGCTTTGCTGCAGCAGTTAGAGAAATTGACCATCAACATGAATGAGCTGCCAATGAATGATTTGACAACTATACAAGCGGTTTCCAGCCAGGAAATGGTGGACAAGATGCATGAGATCAATAGTAAGTGCCTGCGCTCGTAGGAGAGTGGGGCCGTTGCTAAGGAAGAGGTTGTAGAGTTAACAGGGAGTGCCACTACAGCACGATAAGCCATGGATGAGTTGGAAGAGGACATAAAAAAATAATGGGTTGAGAAGGCTCGAGTGATCAAAGAATTGAAGAAGGAACAAGATCACCTCATCGTGGAGAAGGCCACTTTGTGGGATCAAAATGTGTGGGTTGAGGCGGCCATTGCTGAGGCTTGTCACCATGTGACGGATCCCACCATAGCATTGAACATAGTTCAATGCGCGTAGTGACTTGGGGTTGTCATTTCACAACTGCAGCATGAAAATCAGGAGTTAACAGCCCTGGTGAACCCTGGTACGCCCCAAGCGTAGGCGGATGAATGAAAACATGCCATTAAGGAGGCGGCAGCACAGATAGGGGAGCTGGAAACGATAGCGACAAAACTCACAACAGACACCATACAATTTTGGGGAAGCATTTTTAAGGATGAGAAGATCGAGCAATTGACCAAGCTCAGGAAGGAAGCAGAGGGGCAGTTGGCGACACTAAAAATGGCGATGCGCATGATGCCACCAATAGATCAAGTTTCCATGTCTGTGGACTTAAAAGAGTTGCAGTAGAGAATCATGAAGGCCGACGACCGTTAGAAGAAGCGCGCTACACAGCTGGAGGAGTTCTAGGTGATTGGCGGTCAGTTTTTTATTAAGGCCAGTGCAACACTCTAGGCTGTACAGGAAGGTCACGAGCAAGTTACAACGAAGCTGAGTGAGCATCCATCTTCCTAGCATGTGATTGACAGTTAGGCACTGGCTATGGCAGTAAAGGAGAAGGTCACAAAATTCAACCAAAAGTATGAGGACTTCAAGGTCAAGACCACTGCATACACCATGTTCGCATGACGTGGCTTGAGGGTGAGCCACAAGATTGTGTTGGGGGCCTGTTGGCAGGCGGTTTGGACAAGTCAGCATCACGGATGTTGTGCAAGGCCAAAGATACCACAAAAGGCAGGAATTCAAGTGTAAATGATAATATTTTATGTAATTTTGGGTTAGTCGAACCGTAGTATGCGGGTTTTTGGGTCATTTGGACCACAATAGATAGATTTTGGGTCATTTGCTTTGAAGTGTCGGTTAGGAATTAGTTAGAAAGTGGACAAGCATTGTAAAGGTGCAAGCCTATAAATAGATGTAGGTTTGTAAGTGTTAAATCATCTTTTGGAGTTGTTGAGATATCTCGTTTTGGTGAGCATTATCAAATCTTAATATCTGGGAGATCTTGATCCAATGCCGAAGACTTTGTATTTTGTTGTATCTGGGTTTTTGCGGAGTTAATATGAAGAAACAGAGCTTTTGAGGAGAATCCCTATGTCTTATTGTTTATCTGTGGTAATGTATTTTGCGATATGAATGATGAGATGTTTCCTTGTCGTGATTAATGTTTTACTGTTATATCTGTCGCATATTTATGCTTCTGTCAATGATGAGATTTGTTGAATAATGTTGCAATTATGTTTAATGCCTGAGTTGAATGCTTAGATCTGACGCTGAATGTTGCAATAAGTTAAATGGTTGATGCACAACATCCTCCTACATTCGTCGGAAACATGGTTTCGTTAACTCTCCCTTGAACATCTCGGGTGAGACCTCATATGCTCTACAGGTGTTGCTGGATGGGGTAAAACCTGTCTGGGCCGGTGCTCAAGGAGATTGCGGTGGGTTGGTGTCTAGAGCGTTGGGAACCACTATCGACTGGGTTTGTGTTAACAGTATGTCTAATACTTGTCAAAATTCTACTTCTGGGGGAAACCCTTCACCATGGAATGGTAATATTCCTGGCGGAAGTAATGAATTATGGAACATTTATGCCAGTTGGGGTTATGCTCCTCAGATTAGTGGAAATTCCCTCAGGGGTTATACTCCGACTTATCCTAAAACAATGCCTAGGGGAAATCTAACTATCAACCCCATTCCGTAATGGAGTGGGAAGGTTTCATGGAGTATGCAATCTTCTTGGGGCCCACCTTCGCAAGGATGAAATCAACCTTGGAATGGTTATCTAAACCAAGGAAACAATCAATGGTTTGGCTATATTCTAGAAAGTAACCAATCATTTTGGGGCCTACCTCTGCAAGAGGGAAATCCATCCATCCATCTTGTTCCACCATGGAATGGACAACATTCAGGAAGTAACCAATCTTTTTGGATGCCAACTCCGCAAGGAGGCAGTCAACCTTGGAATGATTTTCAATACCAAGTTCAATCACCATGGTGTGGTTTGGATCTAGGAAGTAACCAATCTTCTTGGGCCCCACCTCCGCAAGGAGTAAATGCACCCATTGGTAATGTTACAAGAAGTAGACAATCTTCTTGGGGTTAGTCTCCGCAAAGGGGAAACCCACCTTGGAATTCTTATCACAGCCAAGGACCACATCAATGGAGTGGTCAGGTTCTAGAAAGTAACCAATCTTTTTCAGGCCTAACCCCACAAGGGAGAATTCCAACCATTAACCCCATTCCAGAATGGAGTGGTCAGGTTCTAGAAAGTAACCAATACTTTTGGAACCAACCTGCAATACCTACGTTTGATCCAGCTAGGCTTCCACATGGACCTCATGCCAATGGTATAATGGATTATGTCAACCAACTTGAACAAATTACCCCACATTTGGGACAAGTTTCTATTCAAAACCTACAACCCACAGTTGGCCAGGCAATGCAGCAACCTGCTGATCCTTCCAACACTTCTGACATCTTCATAGTCTCATCGATAGACCTTAGAGGAAAGAAGAAGAAGTATAAGGGTAATCAAAGTGCTAATTCTTCCCAAAATTCTAAAATCCGTATAGTCGAGTCCAAAGACCTTAGGGAAATGAAGAAGAAATACAAGAGTAAGCAAAATGCTAACTTTGGGAAAAGAAATTCACCAACTATTCTTCAATGCAATGGGAAACAAAAACCCACTATTTTGACACTAGTACCCCCACTAAGGGGCAACCAGCCAACCCCCCCATAAGGGGGAATGATCCCAATTCCAATGTCTTCATGTGTGATCATGAGATGGACATTCAAACAAGACTTGATTCTTATGATGTCTCTCCTAGTACATTGGATCAATTGGTATCACAACCAAGTGGTTCTATCTACATTGAGAAACCAACCATAGACTTAGTACCACACCACCCAAAGGTGTTCTAGGTAGAACAATGCATAATCCTAACACACGAGCTACTCAGAATGGTAATGTTCTTTAGGACCTAGCTCAAGTACCATGTGCCATGTCGGCCTTGGAGGTATTACAATGTCGTCCTGTGCAAAGAAAGGAACTATTGGCTACAATTGGCATTGTTGATCCATTCGATGTGACTTCGATCACATCAGACATAGACTATTCAATATGTAGGATCCTTCCCAAAGTTTCTTTTCAGATTAAAGTAACCACTCATGGTGAGAACATTTTTCGAACCATAGTAGATGAAGGGACCTCAGCTTGTGTAATGTCATTTAAATTTTGGCAAGCATTTGGATCACCCGTATCTGTCGTAGAAGTTTCGTACCAAGATACTCAAATAGCTTCGACAAATTCGGATCAAAATCTTCCCTGGATGGAGGAACATGATTCAGTTACTTGGCCCATTTGGGCTGTGAGATCTCCCAACTCACGTGATTTCTTGGATTACATTTTATCATCAGATGAAGATATCCCTGAAGTTGTGAACATTTGGTTGCACCCACCTAAGGACATCTTTTGTGGGGCCACTGGGAGCATAATTGGATTAAATATACCCAAGTATAGGAGCATGATTTGCATGTTCCTCGATCTGATTTGGTATATTTGGAATCTTGCATATAGGTTTAGGCTATCCCTTTGTGAAGATGCATTTGAACCTTTTGCAACCCAAACTTGCCATAGGGTCGAACCCGTTGGAAATTGGTGGGTCAGCCCTTCATATTTGTATTTTCCAGCATTCCGACATAAGAGCCTACCGAACATGGGACACCCTAGTCAACACCCAATTTCCATTTTGGTTCCCATGCTGAGTTATTATCATGGGCCTATGACCCCTACTAGTCCCATCATGACTTGGAGTTTGAGACCACATATTTCTCTTTCATACATTTCTGACCATATCCTGATGGGCTCCCAACTTTTTGTCATTTTACATAAGCATGTGTTAAAATATCCACTTGAACATCCATGCAAATTGCTTCGTTGCTTATTGCTTATGTTGCATATTTTCCTTTGCAGTCACTTTTTGTTACATGATGCATATAAACCATTGCTTCTGTATATTTGACCCATACCCATGGACGAAACACCCATAAGAGTGTACATAACTAGCTCAACCCTTGTTTGTAGTATGGATCTTTTCCTTGGCTTGACCCACGCCCTTGAAATTTAGGCGCATGCGAGATACTCATTTCCTCTAATGTATCATAGCATGCTTTATTCTTTTTTCAAGCTAATAAATGAAAACTTGGTTAAAAAAAGATTGGAAAACACAAAAATCCAAAAAGAGGGAGAATTGAATCATTTCATATTATATCATTGAATAAAATGGCAACAATTAGTCCTTGTCTCCCTTGAAAACGACACATAATTTGGTATCCACCACCAGTACATCATTTACATTTGCCTTAGGAAACTGTACTAGTATTTTGAATAGATCTCCACTAATGGGTTATCCTTCTCGTCACCAATGGAGATTTCGTTGAGGCATCTGGCATTGGTGGATTTCATTAAGGTCGGCTACTCAAATTCCTGTGTTTCCAAGTGTCCATTCTGCATCGTGTTATGTGTTCAAGGGAAGTTCAAACTATGTCAGCCATTCCTCAAATATTCCTGACCAATCATGTCAGCCTTCCTTGTGTCAATATATAGTGTTGGATCTCGCTGTTCTACCAAACTATATCATACTATTGATCTTTGTTTCATATTTGTTGATGTGGGATGCATTGATTCACTCCTTCCGATGGATCTATTCCTATCGACAACAAATCATTATCTAGGTAATGGATTTAGAAACCTAGGAGTACCTTGGATCTTGCAGTCATCAATGGTAGGTTTCCTCGCAAATGACAATGGGTATACATCAATGACCCCCGATTATTTGATTCTACAAGTGTTCGACTTCAAAACATGTATTCACACTTGCTAGTTTGTACTCAGTACCTTAGAGTCCATCATCATTATCGGTGGGTCTCTTCGCATCTGTTAACGGTATACATCAATGAAAGGTAATCGGATGGTGTTTTATTATGCTCAACATCAGTTCATCTCTTCACATGATATAAACTCTTACTATCGTTGGTTTGTATTGAATACCTTGGGAAAAACAATTGTATCACTCATTGATGCACTGCCCGAGTTGCGCAAGATTAGACTACCATGTTAGAAGTTCGATGAATACCTTGTTCTCACACTCATCGAAGTGCATGTTCACACTTTTGAAAAATTTACTTTTGACATGGATCCACTGTGTATTGTTCGTGGCCATGCTTGTTTACTACTGAGCATGGGTATGCTCGCTTCAGGAAGATATAATATATTTTAGAAATTGCTATGTTTGACTTGCAGATGTTATACAAAATCTTGCGCCCATGATCTTATCCCTTTTTCATCCTTGCTTTCATCAATAAAGAGTATCAATATGAAGAGTATCAGTATGAAGAATATCATTATAAAAGTAATGTATTTTGGCCCTTAGCTACGCTTCGGACCTCACACATTAGGGGCATCTGTTAATAATCAAATTAACACCCTTAAACAAGTGAAGGAAGAAGCATATTTTTACTATGCACCCGCAACATGAATACGGAAGACAAGTACAAAAGAGAGAAATCCTCTCTAATCTAATTAGTACTTCCATAACTGGAAGGATTGAGTGAAGAAAGATAAATCCTAAAGAGACAAGGTTCAGTGATTGAACTGCTCAATTGAAGGCTCAAATCTAGTCTCCATCAGTCAACAGTGAGAAGAAATGCACAAGATTGCATTAAGTGTGCTTGAAAATCCTAAATTTGTGACAAAATCCTAAACATACTATGGAAAGTGGGTTTTGTTAGGATATTCCTATACTCCATCCTAGTCCTACTAGCTTTCCAGTCATTTTCATTTTCAGTCATGCATGCGAAATTAGGGTTTGCAAGCATTTTGCATGCATTCTAGGTCATCAGTACCAGCACCTAGTCCTCAGCAAACTAGCCCCCGGAGCTTCTTTCAGATCATTTCTATCCCTCCTAGTGACTATTGCGCCCTCCTTTTCTCCAATGCATGACAAGGGCGCCTTCTTCACCTACTAGTCCATTTATATTCAGTTATATTCAGTTATATTCAGTTTCTTCCTTCATTTAAGGATTAACTGACTCTTTACTGAGTTTATCACTCTGTTGGACCTCCAGTGAGACTAGATTGACCATTCTGAATCTAGTTAACTCCTATGTGTTAAGATTTAATATGCTAAGATAGAAAATAGCAACATTACATTCCATTTCACAATAATAGCATATACAGGATCACTGAAGAAACAACAAGCATAGCATAAACACAAGAGACACAGATTTATCCTGGGAAACCCTCATGGGGTAGAAAACCCAGTAAAGCTTCCTCAATATAGATGACCAGCAATATACAAAGATGCAAACCAAAGACATGATCTCCTCCTCCACCATAGCAGACCTCTCCTCCACAAGTGCGCCTCTCTCAAGTGTGTGAGTGTGTGTATCAAATGAGGAACACACCTCCTCTATTTATACACTACTCTGACATATCTTTTACACAAGTACATGTAGGCTCGTATTTAACCAATGGGTTAAATACCCCACTACAACTGACTGGGCCGACCCCTCTAGGGTGGTCTAATAACCCTTTGACCCACACAACACATACAGGGCCGACCCCCACTAGGGAATTCTAATAACCCAAGTTACCACATTCCGACGAAGGAATAAACATCTCCGGATATACAATAAGATCTTCACAGAGGAATGAAACATCTCCAAAATAATAAAGTACAAATATAATATTCTTTGAAGTTACAATATCTCAACACTCCCCCTTAACGAGAAGGATATTATAACAACATATACACGAGCAAGGAGTCATCAACATCATACATGATACATCTATAAATCATTGGAAGCTTTCTCAACATCATCAGTAACTCAAGCAGTTACTGGAACATCTTCAATATTGGAACATCAACATCTTCAGTACTGAGTCTTTATCTTCTGCAGCACTCGAACAACTACAGCAACATCAACATTTGGATCCTCACGATCATCAGCATCATCATCTCACGATCATCAGCATCGTCATCACACGATCATCAGCATCGTCATCAACATCACGATCATCAGCATCGTCATCACATGATCATCAGCATCGTCATCACACGATTATCAGCATCGTCATCACACGATCATCAGCATCGTCATCACACGATCATCAGCATCCTCATCACACGATCAACAACCTCGTCATCTAGATCATCACGATTAGCATCATCATCATCTAGATCATCATGATCAACAACATCATCATCTAGATCATCACGATCAACAACATCATCAATACAAGTATAAATATCATTAATACAAGTATCCTCATCAATACAAGTATACACATCATCAATACAAGTATACACATCATCAATACAAGTATCCTCATCAATACAAGTATACACATCATCAATACAAGTATCCTCATCAATACAAGCATACATATCATCAATACAAGTATCCTCATCAATACAAGTATACATATCATCAATACAAGTATCCTCATCAATACAAGTATACACAATAGCAGCATACCCTGCAACACACAGGATCCAATTACGGGATGATCAATCCCTCTCACTTTAGGACATGGGTCCAAGGATGATACAATCCCGATCCGTTTACGGGATGATCAGTCCCTCTCGGTTTAAGACAACTCTCATGTCTATGGATGATGCAATCTAGATCAACTTACATGATGATCAATCCTTATCACTTTAAGACACCTCACCATGTCTAGGGACGAGGCAATCCCAATCTATTTACAGGATGATTAGTTCTTGTCACTTTAAGACATCTCACCATGTCTAGGGATGAGGCAATCCCAATCTATTTACAACATTATTAGTCCTTATCACTTTAAGACATCTCACCATGTCTAGGGACGAGGCAATCCCAATCTATTTACATGATGATTAGTCTACTTAATCTCATTTAGGACTATCCTTCCTTTCGGAATTACTGGATTTACTGTCCAAGGATGATTTAATCCATTCAATTCATTTAGGACTATCCTTCCTTTCGGAATTACTGGATTTACTGTCCAAGGATGATTTAATCCACTCAATTCATTTAGGACTATCCTTCCTTTCGGAATTACTGGATTTACTGTCCAAGGATGATTTAATCCACTCAATTCATTTAGGACTATCCTTCCTTTCAGAATTACTGGATTTACTGTCCAAGGATGATTTAATCCACTCAATTCATTTAGGACTATCCTTCCTTTCGGAATTACTGGATTTACTGTCCAAGGATGATTTAATCCACTCAATTCATTTAGGACTATCCTTCCTTTCGGAATTACTGGATTTACTGTCCAAGGATGATTTAATCCATTCAATTCATTTAGGACTATCCTTCCTTTCGGAATTACTGGATTTACTGTCCAAGGATGATTTAATCCACTCAATTCATTTAGGACTATCCTTCCTTTCGGAATTACTGGATTTATTGTCCAAGGATGATTTAATCCACTCAATTCATTTAGGACTATCCTTCCTTTCGGAATTACTGGATTTACTGTCCAAGGATGATTTAATCCACTCAATTCATTTAGGACTATCCTTCCTTTCGGAATTACTGGGTTTACTGTCCAAGGATGATTTAATCCACAACCGTACATTTAGGACCACGTCCAAGGATGACTCAATCCTCAACCGTACATTTAGGACCATGTCCAAGGATGACTCAATCCTCAACCGTACATTTAGGACCACGTCCAAGGATGACTCAATCCTCAACCGTACATTTAGGACCACGTCCAAGGATGACTCAATCCTCCACCGTACATTTAGGACCTACGTCCAAGGATGACTTAATCCTCCACCGTACATTTAGGACCTACGTCCAAGGATGACTTAATCCTCCACCGTACATTTAGGACCTACGTCCAAGGATGACTTAATCCTCAACCGTACATTTAGGACCTACGTCCAAGGATGACTTAATCCTCAACCATACATTTAGGACCTACGTCCAAGGATGACTTAATCCTCAACCGTCCACCAAGGAATTCATTCTCGAAGACATACGTCTACGGCTCTCTTTAGGACTGAAGTCTAGGGATGATCCAATCCCCTCAAGTCCACCAAGGACTTCATTCTCAAATACATACATCTACGGCTCTCTTTAGGACTGAATTCCAGGGATGATCCAATCCCCTCAAGTCCACTAAGGACTTCATTCTCGAAGACATATGTCTACGACTCTCTTTAGGACTGAAGTCCAGGGATGATCCAATCCCCTCAAGTCCACCAAGGACTTCATTCTCGAAGACATACGTCTACGGCTCTCTTGAGGATGATGCAATCCTATCATGTCCACCAAGGACTTCATTCTCGAAGACATATGTCTACGACTCTCTTTAGGACTGAAGTCCAGGGATGATCCAATCCCCTCAAGTCCACCAAGGACTTCATTCTCGAAGACATACGTCTACGGCTCTCTTGAGGATGATGCAATCCTATCATGTCCACCAAGGACTTCATTCTCGAAGACATATGTCTATGACTCTCTTTAGAACATATGTTCAAGGATGATGCAATCCCCTTGTCACCTTAGACCCTGTCTAAGGACAATCCACCAACCTCTCTGTCGGCATCACTATTATAGGTATCCTCATCATCGACCTCACTGTCGATGCAGGCAATCTCTTCATGAGTTATCACATCACTCCCCCTTTCGAGTAGGGTCCTTCTGAACTATATTAAGCTTGTCTCAGAAAACTTTATTTGAGGTAGAGGTTTGGTTAGTACATCGGGTCGGTAGAAGTTTGGTTAGTACATTGGTAACTTGTTACAAATTCAAACTTTTGGTTCCTTTCTGCACCATATCTTGGAACACTAGATTCTCTGCCATCTTGATACAACTCTGTTTGTCACATAGGATCATAGTTGGGTCTATCTCTAATTCAAACAATCCTGAAGCCATATTCAATCTTGTAGCAAAGGTTGAGATCCACATCACCCATGATGATCATTAAGCTCATCAATTGATTATAGATCCTAGGTACCCATACAGAACCCGATTCACACTTCTTCTTTAATTACACCATTAAGAGAATGGTCTTATCTATCCACTTGGAGCAAACATCTTGTTATGATTCTCTTCTTATTTCTAAGAGAATCTTCTAGCCATGAGCCTTCTATATTTTGTTTGATTTGTAAATCTTCTTGTTGAACATCCATCACTTGTTCAGTGTTCATTATTCTTCATGATCTTTCCTACAAAACAAAATTAAGTACATGATTAGTAATACTTCATAATCATCAAATCATATTGACATGATAACCTATTATGCATACAGATATCATTTACATAGTTATGCAACTATTTTGACCAATACTTTGGCACAACACTTTCCCATATCCTGTATGCATACAGTGGCTATCTAGATTCCTTCCATCTCTACCAGAACATACTATTGAGAGTGTGCACAGCTCCCAGTATGTCAGCAAAGAGGTTTCATTCTAGACAAGCAACAATGGAATGTTTGTCCAATTTACCAATCATATGCATATTAGTAGTATAATGTTCAATGCTTTATGAATGTTTACACTCAGCATGATATATCCTAGGAATACAAATATGCATACAAGCAATATCAATTACTATTTCTAATAACAACTCAAATACTTATCTTTCATGTTTGTGTGGTTGTCTCTCGCTTGATCTTCTGTATGTCTTCTGAACTTCTATTCATTTTGTACCACTGTGCATGCTCAAGTGTACACTAGTGTCATCCTCATGATCTCATACACAAACATACATTCATTAGTATATTCTCAATATTATCAAAACATTCTAATTCTAAATAATCTTGAATATGTACAGTCATGATCATTAGTATTCAGGGTTTCAAGGAAGTCTTCTTTTACTCATGCATATTCTTGTTTGATCTAGTATGCATAAACCCTTGATTACTAATCAATCATACCAAGTATACTTACACAAGGTAAGATTCTAACATGACATAGGAAAACATACCTGGATTAGTATACCTGCTTAGTTATGTACAACATACCTAAACAATCTCTTCCATGATTTAGAGATCCTGAGCTAGAACCTGCATGTCTCGTAGGTTGAACATAATATAACAAAGTCATACATACCTCGTGAGTATTTGTCTTCATGTTGTCATGGTCATGGAACTTGATTTGTCTTTTGTGATGTACCTGTGTCTTGTTAGCAGACAACATCAACCTTACACAACACCATAATGCATAAGTACAATCATATAGCCCTAATCAATGAATGTCTTCGATCATTCACATGCATTCATATTGTTACTAGGGTGATAAGACAATTAATAACATTAATCAAGATTGTACTAATAAATAACATGAAGACAAACACATTATGAACTTAATCAAGAATCAGATTTTAAGGCATACCTGAACCTCCTTAAGTCATACCTGTCGAGACCTTTTGTAGTCTTCTTATGTAAGGCCTTAGCCTCAACTCCCCCTGAAACTTGATCTGGAGCTTGATTAGGGTTTGCTAGAGAAACCCTAAAAATTCAATCTTTGACTTTCACACTTCTGAATGGATGGAAGAATGTGTCTTGTTGAGCTGATCAACCTAGCATTCTTCAATTTTGAAATCTCCAAAATTTGACCCCTCAAAATTGCCTTCGAAACTTCTGAATCTTCTGGACAGGAACCCGAACTAGGGTTTGATGAAGCCCGGTCTTCTACCCAACCAAAAATTTGATCTTGGTCTCTAAATTTCAATTTTCCTGAGTAGAATTCAGCCATGGACTCCGATTCCAAAAATTCTAACTTTCTCCGAAACCCTAAATTCTGGAAGCCATGAATAAAGGTGCTCCAAAAATAATTCTGTTTTGACAGAAATATGCACCTGATTGTTTCTGCTATAAATCTGAAATTTATTCTCCACAGGGTCTGAAACCTTTTTCTGCAGTAGCCTGACCTTTCATCTTTCCATCCTGACAGGTCTGACCTCAATTGGATTTTCTGAGAGAGAGTTATGCCAAGTGTCGCAACGTGACCTGTTTATGGGATAAAACAGGAGAGCGAACTTGTACGGTGTGCCACGTGTCACTATTTGAACTTCGGCCTATGAAAACTTTTCTTGAGATATCTAGCCCTGTTATCTTTCCATCTTGATAGGTCTGACCTCAATTGGACTCTCTGAGAGAGAGTTATGCCAAGTGTCGCAATGTGACCTGTTTATGGGATAAAACAGGAGAGCGAACTTGTACGGAGTTCCATGTGTCACTGGTTCACCTTCGGCCTCTGAAAAAGTGTCCTAAGATAGTACAGTCTGTGTACTACCTGTAAATTTTTACGAAATTTCATTTGGAGCTTCCTAGCCCAAGTTATGACCTTTTTTCCAAGGTGACCTGATTTTGACTGAGATCTGGAAGAGGCAAAAACCCTAAATTGTACTGATCATAACTTATAAAGTACAACGAATATGAGGGTGCCCTTTGGACACAAGGTACCCGGGGATGTTATCTTCTACCTGTAAACTTTTCAGACCCTGAACCTTCGTAGAAATATATTTATAGCGAAAGTTCCACGATGACTGTTTTTTGCTATGTAAAACCCTAACCTTCAAATTGTCGTAAGTAAAGCAAGTGTCGTAAGTGCCATACCTTGTCTTCCTTCAGGTTAGCTTTGATACCATGTTAAGATTTAATATGCTAAGACAGAAAATAGAAACATTACATTCCATTTCACAATAATAGCATATACAGGATCACTGAAGAAACAACAAGCATAGCATAAACACAAGAGACACAGATTTATCCTGGGAAACCCTCATGGGGTAGAAAACCCAGTAAAGCTTCCTCAATATAGATGACCAGCAATATACAAAGATGAATACCAAAGACATGATCTCCTCCTCCACCATAGAATACCTCTCCTCCACAAGTGCGCCTCTCTCAAGTGTGTGAGTGTGTGTATCAAATGAGGAACACACCTCCTCTATTTATACACTACTCTGACATATCTTTTACACAGGTACACGTAGGCTCGTATTTAACCAATGGGTTAAATACCCCACTACAACTGACTGGGCCGACCCCTCTAGGGTGGTCTAATAACCCTTTGACCCACACAACACATACAGGGCCGACCCCCACTAGGGAAGTCTAATAACCCGAGTTACCACATTCCGACGAAGGAATAAACATCTCCGGATATAAAATAAGATATTCATGGAGGAATGAAACATCTCCAAAATAATAAAGTACAAATATAATATTCTTTGAAGTTACAATATCTCAACACTATGCCTCCCTCCACTAACCACATTACACTATATTAGTGCTTCCATGTGCCAGTTACACAAACCACATTAAGTTTGACTCAGTTTGACTCCCGGTTGACCATTACTTATGCATTGATGACTTCACTGCTGAGAAGGTGGACTCCTAGTTAGGCATTGATGACTCTCCATTGATTATGGATCTGTGCATGAAGGCAAATTCGAATTCAACCTAGTAAATTTGAATCCTCATACTCAACATTGTATATTTACCAGTTTATTATTCTGTTTAATGTAGTATGTGTAATTATTCTGCCTCAATCAAAGTTTCTTTGGATCTAAGTTCTATTGCTTGTCTCTTCTTCTATTATTCCTAAATTATTTCATTGTGAGGTTTACATCATCTCTTTGGATCTTATGTGGGAAATTTCACAGGTTTTTGAGAGAAAATAAAAAAAGAAAAGAAAAGGGACAATTCCACATTGAAAAGAGAAACTTCAGAACCCATTTCCCAATACTATAAAACAAAGGCATTTGGGGCATTGTAGAGGAGGACAAAGGTAGAGCAGAGGCATGCTAGAGAGATTTGAAGGAGTAGAAATATCATCTTCATCAGAAGCAAGGGTGGAGAAGGATATCTCAAAGCAACGGAGGATGGATGCATCTCAAGCAAGATTGTATGTAAGTATCTTTTCTTCATTGATATTAATGAAATAATTCAATTTTCATTCCATTTAAGAGGTTGAGTTTTTCTTATAATGTTTAGTTTGAATTCTAAAATGGCTAATATGTTAAGGAATGATAGATAATTGTTTCATATCTGACATTGAAACCCACCATTTCATAGTAAGATAGCATGTTTAATGTAGACACATCCCTACCTTAAAAGCTATTATCACTTGCACCTTTACTTCTGGATTCCTGCCTAAGGGCCTTAAGTGCTGATCAATGCAAGTTTGCTTCCCTTCTACCTTGTCTTTTTCAGCTTGTTCTTCTCTATGGGATTTGTTTGTCTTTCTACCCTTCTTCCCAGCTGGTTCCTTCTCTTCTTCAAGGTATTCAGATGACTCTTCCTAGGAGATTTTAGATCTTGATCTGGTAATAGAGTGTAATGAATATAAAATAATGTATTAATTATCGTTTATTAGTTATTAAGTGAAAGGGTGTAACCCTTCACTACACATGCTCAAAGCCTATAAAATGCGAGCTTCCTTGTAATTTAAAATCATCTATCATACATTCATTTTTACATTACTACTTATCCATTTATGGTTTTCTTATGTTACTTGTACTGGCTATTCTATTATTAAGGAACCTTGTTCCTACATTGGCATCAGAGCAAACTCTGATCCGGCTGGTAGCCCTCACTTCAGAGTTTTCGAAGATTCTAGCTTTTGACCGAAAAGGCCCTTGGCCACAATACTCCCCCGCTTCTGTAATTCCGCTCCTTCCACCACCGCCGCTCCTCTCCCTTCTGTCTACTTGCTGCTCCCTGCACCCTTCTCCACATCTCCCCACATCGACTTCCCTCCCCACCCCCAATTTCCCAACCTCCGCACAGCTCCCATCCTTCTCCCTGCTACAAGTACACCAGCTTCCCGCAGCACTCTCACCTGACACCTCTACTACTCCCCGCCCACACCGCCTCCCACCTCGTGCGCTGCGCCCTCCTCCCTGTCCACAACTACACTTCCCACTATTCCACGCTACACTCCCCCTCTCTCTGCTGTGTCTTCCCTCCGTTGCAGCACTCAGCGCTCCGCCCTTGCCAGTCCACCTCCCTCCTCCCGTGCCCAACACAGCCGCTCCATCCCCATCCGTCGACACTCCCACGCCACTCCCCCACTCCATTCCACCACTGCTCCACCCTTCATCCTCCCTCTGCTCTTAATCCTCCCACTCCCCACACACACTGCCACTCCCACCATCGCCCTTGTCCACACCCTCATGCAGCCCTCCCTCCTTCCATCTTCACCTGTGTAACCCCCCTCCGCTCTTCGTCCTTCCCTCCCCACAGCCCCTGCACGCACCTCCGCCATCCTCACTTCCCATGCGGCCTCCGCCATTCCTCGCCTCCACTCTCTGCAACCTCCCCTTTCATCCTCGCCTTGCCTCCATTTGCCCACATACACCTGCATACAACCAAAAACCAAAAATTAAATATTATAAAATTATTGTTATAATAATTTTATTTTTTTTAAACCCCCTCATCACTTAATTCAATAACACTATTATTATAATTATTATTTTTGAAATAATAATTATTTTATTGTAAAAAAAAATTATATATTAAACTATATATATATTTTATATAACATTAATAATAATACTATTATTAATTAATTAAATTAATAGTTATTATTATCGAACAAATATGGAGTGTTATAGTGGAAATCAAGAAAGATTCCCTAAGACCTATTCAAAAGTAGCCAATAGCATAATAAAACTTGAGGGAACTATTCAAGGAAAAGATATTAGTATTGCTATTTGTCCTACCATACTGGAAAATCACATTAGCAACAGTTTGGCAAATCAATTATTAATCCCAAAATCAAGTATAATCGAAAAGACAGATAACTACGATGAGAAGCAATATGAAATTACAAACTTACAACTAACAATTAACGATTACAAGTTCACATCCCAATTCAATGTTTCGACCATATATTCAAACGAAGTCGACATCATTCTAGGTTCACCCTAGATGGAAACATTGGGATCATTTATCTTAAATATGAAGAAAAAGTTTTTAATGTTTTCATAAAAGAAAAACAAATCACACTGTAGGATGTTTCAATGAAATTAGATTCAAAGGATGTGTCATATGAAGATTTCAAAGACATTTCGAAGATGATTTCACAAGAAGATAAAAAATCAAGACAAAAGATGCAGAAAGAATTAGACAAAGTCATCAGGGGAAAAGAAGAAGAGATATCGCGTTTAAGAGATCATAATCAGAAGTTGCTCTTTCAAGTCAAGAAAGCAAAATATAGGGCATAGGACCATCAAAACATAGAGGAGGAAAATCAATATCTCCAGAAGAAACTATTAGAGTTTAAAGACAATGCAAAATCGCAAGAAGAAACAATCAGGAATCTTAAGAATGATAAAGATTCACTTGAAAACAAGTTGGAGAACATTCAAAAGAGGACATCAAAACCTTTGGGCTAAAAAAAACAAGTTGAGGAAAGAGAAGCAAATACAAATCCAGTCATCAATACAGATAAAAAAGAAGTCAATCCAGCAGAAGAACAAACAACAAAAACTCCTCACCGACACCCCAATTACAAACGTCATTTTGACCAACGAAAGGGTCAAAATGAACAAACGTGGAGGATAGATGATGTCAGATGAGCAAGAACATCAAATCAAAATACAAAACAAAAAACAAGAAGACCCATCCCACAAGGCCATCAAATAGCTTTGATAAAATTAGATTTGGGATGGAACACATCAGAGACGATGCCACAATTCTTCTGGGGAATTCGTAACTCGTATTGCCTCATTTCATCAAATGTCGCAAAGACTAAAGATCAAGAAATAACATTACAAGCAAAAACTTCAGACGTAATCATTGTCCTCAAATAAGCTTTGAGGACAAAGCTTCCCTTAAGGGGAAGGCAATGTAACGAATATAAAATAATGTATTAATTATAGTTTATTAGTTATTAAGTGAAAGGGTGTAACCCTTCACTACACATGCTCAAAGCCTATAAAAGGCGAGCTTCCTTGTAATTTAGAATCATCTATCATACATTCATTTTTACATTACTACTTAGCCATTTATGGTTTTCTTATGCTACTTGTACTGGCTATTCTATTATTAAGGAACCTTGTTCCTACGTAGAGCCTGAAGCCTCTTATTTGGGGCACTCTAATATGAATTCAACGTACGACTTCTCAAGAAGACTAGGGGCATAATTTTCTCTCTGAGTTATATCCTCCAAAAATGGGTGCTCCTTTCCTTCTTGTTCTACCGACGTCTCTCTTATTTCTCCTTCTTCAGCACCTTTGGCCTCTTGTGACTCTAGAGCCTGAAAACAGTTGTTGGTGCCCATCAAAGGGGTGGCTCGAGAAATTAGGCCCACCGCCAAAGGATATCTCGCAGGGGATTGCTTCCTGCTCCTTTTGGGAACCTTATTCCACCCCCCGTCCTCTTTTTGAATGCCTTCCAAATCCTTCCTTTTGGGGCAGATCTTAGCAAAGTGGCCATACTCATGGAAACCTTTGCACTTGAAGGGAATCTGCTCATAATATACCTTCTAAAGGTGGTTCCAACCATCCATAGAGATGTTAATTTCCTCAGGAAGTCCTTTTTGCAAGTCCACTTCCACACAAATTCTTGCATAAGAGAAAAGAGGAGGGTGGGGTTCATCTCTATCGATGAATTTTCCCAGAGAGTTTCTTATTGACCTCAAATCCTCATCCCCGCAACAGTGAAGACAATGATGGGGAAGTTTGACCCATACTGGGAAAGACGACGGGATATCCTTCTCAGGGTCAAAGGAGGCATTCCACTGGTTCAGATACATTCTAGTCGGCCCCAAAAAGTATGGACTGCTCTGAAAGATCAGATCCCTGTCTTCCTTAAACTCGAAAAGGAAAGCAAGGAAACCTTGTCCACATAAATTTTTGTATAACTTCCCCTTTTATGAGGGGTCTCTAGTTCTTATTGAGCCATATTTCAATTGATTTTGGGGATGGACACATTCCAGTGAAATTCCCTATCAGGCCTCTTTCTTAGAGTGCTACAACCTTGTGCTTGGAAGCGACAGAGGAGAGCTTGAATTCCGAGGCAAGAGATCTTTTAACAAACCGAGCATCAAGAGGAGGAGAGGTGTGGGGAAGAGTTGAAGAACCCTTCTCAATTTTCAGTGGATAATTCTCATCCAAGGAGGGAGGATCCCCCGGATAAAACACCTGAGGCGCGGCAATGGACGCTGAGAAACCCAAACCCTAGACAGGGAAGTGCAGAAGGGGAAACGAAAAACCTAGCTCAAAAATTGCAGGTTACTGATACAAACACATGCTAATAAAGAAACATAAATTTTGAAAATAAATGTATATGTTCTTATATGTTGGGAACCTAATACTTAGGGTTAGGCATATTATTGTAACAATATTGTTGAGAAAAGAAAGTGAAGAATAATATGTGAATAGGAAGAGTCATGAAGGAGTCCAATAGATTCCCAGGAAGATGAATCCAAGGGTCACTCTCCTACATTAATATGTACATATCTTAATGAGAAATTGTACTTTCACCCCAATTCCATTTGTCTTTGGGGTGCATCTTTTTGTGTATTTGACTTTTTGTTCAACAAATTTGATTATATGCTCTATTGGACATCTAATAGTGATATGAAAGCATATTGTTCTTTGGACATCTAATAGTGGTATCAAAGCCTATTGTTCTTAGGTTTGTGAGAAACTATGATGTTTTCCATAGCATTTGAGAGCTATCCATTCTCTATTTTGTGAATCGATTCACATTGTTACTATTTGTATATTGTTACACTTCTTTGGACTAGTGCATTGGTAAAGCTAAATTGGAGCCTGGAGCTGCATCCACAACTTGATGATAACCTTAAATCTTGAGGTGTGTGAAGATGTGATACTATGTGAGCTATGAAGATTTTGTGATTGCGCTCTTGTTAGAAGGCATCATGGAGTAACTTGTGCGTTGGACATGTTCATTGGAACCATGTTTGAAAACCCTCTCCATGATCATTTATGGTGTGAACGCTCTCTCCTTCACTGAGTGCTTGGAGCATTGAGTGCCTGTAGTGTGAATTTTGCATCTAACAGTTCTTGTGGACTATGAAATCTATGACAATTCTTCATAGAATTCTTGGGGCTTGGATTATGATTCCATGATCTTCTAGCATTGAGGAAATTCTATTTTGTTGTGCATCCTCGTAAATTGCGTGTAAGGTATCCTATCTCTTCCAATTTCTATTGGTGTATATTTGTATTTGATTGCTAACTTATTACCTACTATCGTGCTAGCCTATTCACTTGTGTGTAATCATGTCCATACATTGAGTATATCCATGTTGAAGGGATACTCCATTCCTATTTTGCATATACGTGGCGTCATATAAATCTGCGTTCATACATCTACTACGTACTGCCTTGATGCATGGTTATAATCCGTTACATTATGTTTTCCTGTTATAAATCCTCACATTATTATTATATTCCAAACTTATCCTTCTACCTTTCTACTTATCAATTGGTGTGTGTATACCTGTCAATTAGTATACATATATATGTGATACATCTATTATGTATACTTGTCAATTGGTTAGACACACTTCAATGAAACCTTAACCATTCTATATATTGAGAGAACCAGATCAATACACAATAATGACCCATCAAAGCCTCTACAATTTCCAATTTCAATAATAACCATTCCCATTTGATTGTCCCTCATTCTCTTCTTTTTAATCATTGCATAGCATCAGGGAAACCCTAAATGGTTTGTATTCCCACAATCCTTTCAATTTCATGGAATTCTCCTCATTGACTGACATGTTTCAATATGATACTCCAGTTTGAGTCTTCAAAGTATCCCAATGGTGTAACGTCATCAACTTATTGGGAAAATTAATAAAATCGACACTTATTTATTTTTTTTGTTTGAGATAAATAAGCGGATGGATGAGATAATCTTATACTTTCCTTATTACACTAATAGGTGTTTATATTTTAGAATTTGGGGTGGACTATCACTTATACTTTTTCTAGATTGAAGGAGGATGAGAGAAGTGTAGTCTCCAGATTGATTTTATGGTTGTCATTCAAAATTCAAAATAAACAATTATAAATGAGAAATATAAAAAATAACTAGTAGTTGATGCATGGATAACAAGTAGCTCATGCATAGGTAAAAATAGTGAGAAGAAATCCATTTAACTAAAGAAAGTGATTACAACAAAACATGGAGAACAAGTAACATATAACTTGTTCATGCCACTTAACTTGTGATCTATTAATGTTCACCAGCCACAAGTTAAGTGGATGTACTAATTTACCTCAATAATATAGTCTATGTTGATCAACTTCGACTAATCTGCTTAGGTCCCGATGCTCCAGCATCAGACTCCCCGAGTGAAAAAGAACTCGACTGCCTCTGACAACTCATCATCTTTCCATCGCACTAAGTATTCTTTCTTTCATGAACTTCGCGTCCTTCCGACTTCGCATTCCTCTATTACTTCAGTGATTTCCTCCTTGTGTCAATCTGGAATCTACACTGTCCAGTCAATGTTTGACACTTCCCCGCTTCCATTGCTTGAACCTTATTCAAATTTGTATAGATCTGAGACATTGAACATTGGTGAAATTCTCAAGTCCTTCGGCGGCTCCAACACATAAGCATTGTCCGAAATCTTCTTCAGAATCTTACATGGTCCAATCTTCTTCAACTTCATCTTGTCATAAGTAACCATCGGAAATATCTCCTTCCGCAAATGTGCATAGACTAAGTCTCCTTCGTTGAACGAATGTAGCCTCTTCTTACTATCGACTCTCAACTTGTATGCCGCATTACTCTTCTCAATGTGCTTTCGCACATCCTCATGCACTTCTATCATGTGCTCCGCAAATGATTCTGCATCCGCGCTTTTCCTAATTTATGTTGGAAACTCGACCAAATCTACCACTCCATGTGGGATTCATCCTTGAACAATCTGGAATGGGCTCATACCAGAGTAATTTTTAGGGGCGAAATTTCACCAATTGGCTATTTTTTGGGCATTTTTTCAAAAAATAAATTCGCTATTTGGTCATTTTTAGTCTCTAATACCACCTATATATACATAAAATATGTTTTTTATCATAATATTCACCAAAATTTACAAGTTTCAATAGTAAATTGTATGTTTCATATTTAATATTCACCTACCTATCTATATATATGTTTTTTCAATCCAAAATAATTGGCTAGAATACTGTACTTAAGTATAATATTATAATCCTTAAAAAATACCTTGGCTCAAACATGTCGACTAATTCACATATTTGTTGTATGTGAACTCTGCTTGCACCAACACGTTCTCCCATTGCTTGGGTCTGTCGACCGTCAAACATCTCAGAAGGTTTCCCAAACTTTTTTTCACCACCTCGGTCTATCCATCTATTTGCGTATGATATGTCGAGCTAAACTGCAAATTCATGTCCAGTTTCTTCCATAGGGTTCTCCAGAAATGTCCCATAAACTTGGTATCTCTGTCCGATGTGATACCCTTTGGAAACCCATGCAATTTGACTATCTCCTTGAAGAATAGTACAACAATGCTTGTGGCATCACTTGTCTTCTGACACGGAATAAAGTGTGCCATCTTTGAAAATCTGTCGACTACAACAAAGATTGAGTCGCTTCCCTGCTATGTCTTCGACAATCCTAGCACAAATTCCAAGCTCAGGTGCTCCCATGGGGTATTCCGCATTGGTAATGGCATATACAACCCCATATTTTGAATTCTTCTCTTTTCCAACTAGAAACCTCGACACTGTCGTACCCACTTACTGACATCTGTCATCATTCCTAGTGTTGACACTCAAAAAGTGCTCACTAGCTCATTTCCCTATTCACATGACCCATTTGTCCACTTTTTCACCATCTGAGCCTCTGAAACCAACAAAAGGTCACCAAAAGACCTGAGTACACCCCTTTTTCCATTAAAAAAGATTATTTTTCCTAAAAAAGCATAAAAAACCCTCAAAAAGGGTCCAAATTCCCAAAATTAAAAAGGGAATAAAAATATTAATTTTATTCAAAAAAGGAAAAAGGAGGGAAAAGTACCTAAACCATGTTGGTCAATACCATTTGGTTTCCACAAAACCACAAATGGTATTCCCTACCACCAAAACCTATAAAAAGGTGGTAGGGGCTCCTCATTTCACATCCATCCATTATCTCATCCTTATGCTGCTGAAATCTCCCTTGAGCATTTTGGCCATTGCAAACCACATTGGAGAAGAGACCATTGGAGATTGGAGTTGCTCATCCTTGGAGCCATTCAACCTCACCATTAGAGGTATTGATTCCGCAAGCACTTGCTTGCCCCATTCTTTCAATACAAATTTATTATTTTACATTGTCTTGTTCTTGATTTTAAATTATTTTTTATTATTTGCTTAATATCTTTGCATAGATCCATGAATAGTCTTGTTTAATTAGTTTATTGTTATTTATTTCCATTGAAACTGCTGCTACTAGTTAGCAGGTGCCCATAGCACTAAGCCTGGTTGCAAAACCGGGCCAACAGTTTTTGGCGACTCCGCTGGGTTTGAACAATAGATCTCTAGTTTTGTTTTTAATCTTAGTTTTTTATTAGTTTTTAACCTTTAGATCCATAGATCTGCCATCTTAGACAGTAGATCCATTGCTGCTCTAAGTTTTGGCCTCATCTATTGCCATTAACAGCCCGGAATTCTTGATTTTCGGGTTCATTTTTTGGTTTCCGTGCACGGCTTTCGCCTCGCGGTTTTTACCCTGACAGTCGCGCGATCCATCGCGGCTTTCGGCCATTTTTCCACGCGGTTCACCGCAGCTTTTTCGCCGATTTCCGCGCTGCACATCGTGACTTCGCGGCCCTTTTCCACGCGGTTCACCGCGACTTTGCGGCCTATTTGCGCGCTGCACATCGCGGCTTCGCGGATTTTTTCCACGCTGCACATCGCGACTGTGTGCCCAAATCCCGCGCGATCCATCGCGACTGTGCGACAGAAACCCGCGCAGTCCATCGCGGCTTTTCTGTCAAAACCCACGCTGCTAAATTTTTTCATTCGGCCTTTTCGTTTTTAAAAATTAATTTTTACTGTACTTTCTGCCCACATAGCACATTTTTACAGTATCAGATTCTGCATATTTTACAGCCTTGAAAAATTTTTACTATTTAAAATGCATATCTCAAAATCTTTTTAAAAAATTTCAAGAAAGTGAAAGAAAGACTTATTTTGCATTTTTATCTAGGTTAAAAAAATTTCCTGTTTACTTCTTCAGAAATTTGCCCTTAGCAATTTCCTTGAACAAAGAAATCCATTTATTTCTTTTAGAAGTCTATTATTTGCTTTCATAATTCAAAAAATCTTTTGTTTTTTGTGTTGTTGTTTGAAAAGCATTTAAATTCCATTTATTGAAAAAAGTCATAAATATTTGCTTTTCTATTTTCGAAAAATCCTTTATTTTTTGAAAATTTCTTGTAAAGCATTTACTATTTTCAAGTTTAGTTTACAATATCACACGTGCACTCACTCGATCACTTAATTGAACTAAGCCTTAAAACGTACCCTAATTTCAACACACTTTTAACCCCACTTGGGAAACACTAAAAGAACTCTTGTAGCTAGGTAGTATTGGGGGGATAGGTGTTCCAATAACACCCCTCAGTTATTACATCTGAGACATAGAAGTTGTCCAATTAGGGAGCTAAAATCTCTTAGTACTTTTTGGCGCGGTCACAACCGGTTTGTGGGAAGGCCTCTCCCCTAGGAGGGTTGAAGTCGCGAGGATGGTTCCGGAAGCCTGAGTGGAATACCGAAATCCATTCAGTAACAGAAGGGCTACCATTCGCAGTTCTCAGGATATCCCTGTATTGGGATATTGCGATCAAAGGACCAAACGGCAGATTTACCTTTTCTCGACGCGTCATGAACGGAGTATCCTAGTATCCTGTCTTTAGGATTGATTACTCGGTGTCCCTCCCGGTAGGGGGATATCTAGCCGTTGTCTCAGCACTCATATTGTCTGACTTGGATTTCATCACCTTGCAGAGAATATCGTTTGTTTGAGTCACAATACTTTTATTTAGGTGTTTGCATGATTTCAACCCACCTGTGGTCTAGTTACACCTATTTTTTCTAGGAGCCGTTTGCATGTTGGTATTCTGACCAGTTGTTGCATTCCTCCACTTATTGTAGCACAACTGCTAGAATAAGTGCCTTTTTTTAGGGTGATTTTTTTGGCCTGAGAGCCTTCTTTTTTCACTCCCCTTCTTGCACCCTTGGTTGCATTAGGGTTTTGAGTCTTTTATATATATTAATATCACCACCTGATACTTAAACAAATTTTTTACAAAAACTTATTTCTCACCATTGAGAATTTTAGACGCTCTCGTTGTCTACAGGGCGAACTCCCAGAGTTTAGTCCACTTGGCTCTCCACGTCACGGACGCAGAGCCTTATCCCTTGATTCGGCACATCGTCAGTCAACCAGACAGTCATCCGATTCTGACACACCTCACTTCACATTTGATTTGGAGGTAGAATATGAAAACCCCACAGAGTTACCACCAACCACCATTATGGCTGGAACACCATTCGATCCACTGTTTACCACCACCATAGGTGAGACATCCACAGACCCTTCTGCGGTGGTGCCATCCATGGCAACGACCACCCCCCTGGGTATGCCCAACATGGGAAACACTCCACATTTAGGAATGCCCAACACAGGGCCACCTCCTGTTATAGGAATTCCCAACACAGGGCCACCACCTATTATGGGTATGCCCAACATAGGGGTCACACCCCCTCTGGTTTCCACAAACCCTATCCCAAGAATCCCCACTGTTATTCCTAACCCAAGTGTAACCCATGTTGCACTTGGAGGCGCTGGACCATACCAGACTACACCCATTGGAGGGCACATACCCTCCATACCTAGTATACCTTTAGGCACTACTGGACCCCTAAATCATACCACAATGACTAGGCATGTCCCAGTTCCAGTCACCACATCTGCTAGCCTACCATACATGGCGAGTCTGAACCTGCCAGACTTAGCTAGGCTCACAAATGACCCCATCAGACACGATCCTGTGTGGCCTCACATGCCCACCAAACTCCCCTCTGACATCCCTAAATTTGAGGGCAAGGCAGGTGAAGACCCCCAGAACCATATCATGTCCTTCCATTTATGGTGTTGCTCCAACTCAATAGTGGACGACTCAATCCGCCTCCGGCTTTTACAACGCACCTTCACTGGCTCTGCAGCCAAGTGGTATATCGAGCAGCCCCATGGGACACATGCCACCTTTACCTCCCTTGCCTTGACCTTCCTGCAGTTCTTTCAGTTACCTGTCCGCTATGATGCGGGCGTCGAGATCCTACTGTCTTGCAGACAAACCACGGCCACCCACATCACTGACCACATTCATGAGTGGCGTCGACGCCGAAGCGTCTGCAAAATTAAGTTAGATGACCGTATCTTTTTAGATTGGTTTCTAAAATCCCTCCTCCCTCTTATTGTGAAGGATGTGGCATCTGAAAGACCCCAGTCTGAAGAAGAGGCCATCCTCAAATCCCAACAGTTCGATCTCATTTATGCCCAGTCGGGTTATCTATACACAATCATACCTGATGCCCCACGAGGTGACTCTTCACGAGGTGATGCACCGGGGGCATCACATGCCGCTGATGGCATCATTGGACAAATCACCCCCCAACCTAAACCTTTCAGCATGGTGAGCACCATGCCCGCCCCAGACCTATCTAGGGCTACATCCAGTTCCGGAGCAACAACTTCTTATGCTCCAACAAACCAGACCCATCACATTCATGGACCCTCTTGTCCACAACATTGTTATGGGAAAGCGCCATCAGCATATGTACCTCCTACATACTATGCTCAACCTACCACACAGACCCCCATGCAGTTCCCACAACAGCAGATGCATTACCCACAACCAGCTGCACCAGCTAATCTCACACCTCCAACGGCTCAGGGGTACCAACAACCCCAACAGGCAGCTGGACCACCTCCAGCTCCACCTGCATACTACCCACCGCAACCTGCTCCTGCACCTGCGGCTCCCCAGAATCCCCCCAATGCTCAAGGGCATGTGTACAAACAACAACATCAGCCCCAATACCAAAATAACCAACGCAACCAGGGTGGGCAACCAAACCACGGAAGAGGACGTAACCGTGGAAACAACCAAAACCATAACCAAGCTCCACAACCTACCCATCCTCCGCAAAACAATAATGCGGCGCCTGCTCATCAGAATCCTGATCGGCCACCTAAGCAAGCCAAAAATGCTAATTTACGAACAAACCATCCTTGTTCCATTTGCGGTGTCTATGGCCACTATACCCACGCTTGCCCACATCTGGAGCGAGCTCAACAACTATGGACAGATGATGCCCATCGTCAAGGGTAGGCGACTCCTCAGCCACCACCCAACCCTCCACCACCTCCACAACAACCTTTGGTCCTACAAAACCCTTTTCCAACACAAGGAGTGGTGAACACTCAGCCGTTAGCCCCCCCACAAGGAAACGTGCAACCACAACAAATCACTTACGCAGCTCCTGATCAACCCATGTTTGATTCAGGCACTCACCACTTATTGATGATGTCCACTGCCGACGTCAATATCCAAACCCGTCGGAACCAGTATGGCCCTACCTCCGAAGCCCCCCCCGCCGATAAGGATACTAACGCTCATCCCACCGATCAGACGTTACGGATACCCCCTCTTCCACTCGATGGCGCATCTAAAGCACCTCGTTTCCCACTCCGCCGTATCAACAACAACCCCAATGCATGGGCTGCGTCAAATTACAACATCGTAGATGACCTAGCTCAATCTCCCGCAGCCATGTCTGCGTTAGAAGTCTTAAAAAACTTTCCTACACAGCGCAAGACTTTACTTTCCGCCATTGGGGCGATTGACCCAAATGATTCGAAATTGATGACCTTTGATTTGGACCAGTCCGAACCACGTCTGCCTTCCACCATAGCAGTCCAAGTTTCTGTTTCTATTCGGAATCTTGTTATCCATCGATGTATCATCGACAAGGGTGCCTCCACATGTGTCATGTCCACATTTGTTTGGCAGAAGTTGGGATCCCCTACTCTCCAGCAATCCACCACTACATTGCGGGCCTATGACGGCCGGTCAACTCAACCTCAAGGTTCCCGTCCAATTGGGCGGGAAAACTGTGCTCATCGACATAGAGGTCATTAACGCCCAGCTCGATTATAACCTTTTACTTGGCCGTAGTTACCTGTACGCCATGAAAGCGGTCGCCTCCTCCATTTTCCGCACCATGATGTTCCCCCATGAAGGACGCGTGGTCAAAATCGACCAACTCACATACTATGATCCCAATGCCCCTGCAGCACCCGAAAATGTTCTCCCCATGATTGAACAACCAGCTTCTGGTGCAATTACCTCCTTTCTTTCTTCTGTGGGACCCGGACTTTACTCAGATACACCAATGACCTCTACATTCCAGGCCATTCCACCACCGTCACCAGAGACCCATGTCGCAAACCTCTGTACTCTTTCACAGAATACACAAACACCCGGTAGTCAACAACCATTGGTACCGAGTCACATCGGTGTTACACCCATCCACACCATCCCCTTTCTATTTCCTCCTTCGGGTGTAGTAAGCGCCCCGGTTATGGCTACCCTTAGTCTACCCGGGTTAACATTGGGATTACCCGTGTGGTATATTTCACCTCCCGTTCCACCGCCGACACCAAACGTCATCCTCCAACCGGTACAACCTATTGTTACCACAAATCAACCTCCTCCTGGTGTCGCAATCCCTTCGTCGTCAACGAAACCTTCTCCTGGTCTCACGATTGCTTCGACGTCAACGAATCCCCCTCTTCTTGCTAAGCCCACTGGGGGCAGAGGTCCAAAACCGTACACTGCTATACCACCTCCTAAGGCAGTTAAACCCCCACCAGTGTTTCGAGCTCCCCCCAAATGCTCATTATGTGATGAGATAGGACATCCAACTCATCAATGCCCACACTTACCGGCACTCCAAGAGCATATGAATATGTTGGACGATGACATCAGCATCCCAGTAGTCAGATTAGAGCCACCTCTACAGCCTCACGACAAATCACTGCGCACCAACCATCCTTGTGCTATATGCATTGTTTACGGCCACTACTCTCACCATTGTCCTGATCTACCTGACTATAGAGCAGCGTTGTACGAGTTAAACAATGTTGATTTGGAGATATCTCCTACCCTAATCGAGGAGATCCACCCCCCGCCATCATCCTCATCGGAAGAAGTCAATACAATATATATGATTTCAACAACTTTCAAACCAGAACCCCTTGATTTATGGTCTGACTACTTCAATACTGATGAGCAAATTTTGGAGACACTCACTGCACCCGACTACCCTTGGGATGATATGCATCATCGCTCGTACTTCCTCCCGGAAGCATCTACATCCACTGCATCCAACCAGCTATCAGTCGAATCGAAAGATTTCATACCCACTAAGGTCGATTGGTTAAAGGACCCCATCCCAGCACCAGACGCCTTTGAAGAAGGGAACATGTCGAACATTTCCCCCACTATACAGATAGACATTTCCACGACACCAGGGAAACCTGAGCTCATCTCGCTGGGTGCATCTTGCACTCAAGCAGAAACTCAGGCGTACAAAAAGCTCTTTCAGGAGTTCCGTGATGTCTTTGCTTGGTCCTATACTGAGATGCCTGGTCTCGACCCCGCCATTATTGAACACAACATTGATACATGGCCTGAGGTACCCCCTGTTCGTCAGAAACAGCGACCCATTCACCCTTCCAAGCTCCCCACTGTTAAAACTGAGTTCGAAAAACTTCGCAAAGCAGGATTCATTTACCCTATTCCGTACACCACCTGGGTGTCGAACCCCGTTCCCGTCAACAAAAAGCAAGGCACCCTTAGAGTATGCACTGACTTCCGTGATTTAAACCACGCTTGTCCAAAAGACAATTTCCCCACTCCATTCATTGACCAACTCATTGATGAGTGTGCGGGCCATGAAGTCCTATCCTTCATGGACGGGTTTTCCGGATATAACCAGATTCACATCCGCAAGGAGGATCAGTACAAGACTGCCTTCACCACCCCATGGGGCACCTTTGTCTATCGCGTCATGCCATTTGGCCTTAAAAATGCTGGTGCCACTTTCCAGTGAGCCATGACCTATTGCTTTCACGACTTGGTCCATATCCTGCGAGTCTATCTTGACAAACTCACAGCTCGTTCCCGAAAACGATCAGACCACCTTAACGACCTCCGGCAAGTTTTCCTGCGTTGTCGCAAATATAAAATCCGCTTGAACCCACACAAGTGTGTCTTTTGCGTCCCGGCAGGCCGCTTATTAGGTTTCATTGTTTCCCAAGACGGAATCACTGTCGATCCCCTGAATGTCAAGGCCATCTTAGAACTTCCGCCTCCTCGCACGCTTCGGCAACTCCAAAGTCTACAGGGGCGGTCCAATTTCCTAAGGCGCTTCGTTCCTGACTATGCAACCAAAGTTCACGGTTTCTTACGCTTACTTCGTACCCACATACCCTTTGTTTGGGATGAGCAAGCAGACACGGCATTCGAAGCCCTCAAGAAAGCTCTCACACAAGCCCCCTTGATATCCCCACCGGATTTCTCTCAAGACTTCACCCTTTATGTCTCGGTATCTGAACATGCTGTGTCCAGATTTTTGGTCCAAGAAGATGCCTCACACCGAGAGCATGTGATTTATTACGTCAGCCAGACCTTGTCTGGCCCACCTCTGCATTACCCATACGAGGAAAGATTATCCCTAGCTGTAGTCTTTTCCGTACAAAAATTGCGACACTACATCCTACTCAGTCATACCACGGTCGTGGCCGACTCCAACCCCATGGTCTATCTCCTCACCCGGCGGCTCCTACAAGGTCATGTTCCTAAATGGGTCATTATCCTCCAGGAATATGACCTCACTTTCAGAACTCCCAAAAGCACTAAAGCCCTCGCGCTTTCTCACCTCATCACGGACCTCCCATCCTCTTCAACATCACCCATTATCCAAACAGACCTGATTGATGGGCAGATCTTCATCATTTCGTCTGACGACCCTTGGTACGGAGACATTTTGACGTACCTTCATACGCAAAAATTTCGACCACACATCGATCGTGATGGACGCCATCGCATACAACACCACGCCCCCCGATACCTCCTAATAGGGGATGTACTTTACCGCCGCGGCGTTGATACCATCTTACGCCACTGCCTATCCCATAGTGAGGCAGAACAAGTCCTCAATGATTGTCACAGCGGTGCCTGCGGAGGCCATTTCTCCGGCATGGCAACCACCCAGAAAATCATTCAGGTAGGTTATTTTTGGCCATCATTGTTTACTGATTGCATCACCGCAGTCAAGCATTGCCAGAACTGCCAACTATTTGCCCCCAAAGCAAGAACCCCCCCCCGCCCCCCTTCATCCAGTCATCACTGTTGGACCATTCTGCAAATGGGCCATCGACTTCCTCGACTGCAACCCCACCTCAGCCGGCGGTCACAAACACATCGTTGTGGCTATAGATTATTTCACCAAATGGGCAGAAGCCATGCCGACCTATAATTGCAAAGCCGACACTGCAGTACGGTTTTTCTTCAACCATGTTATCGCTCGTTTCGGAGTACCACAGCAACTAGTCTCTGACCACGGCTCTCACTTCGAAGATGCCGTCTGGAAAGAATTATCAACCATGTTGAAATTTGAACACCATTTCTCTTCCGCTTACTATCCCCAAGGAAATGGCCAAGTCGAAGCGATCAATAAAATTTTGAAGACCATCCTCCAATGTACTGTAGACAAGCACAAATCCAATTGGCACCATATGCTCTTCCCGGCACTATGGGCCTACCGCACCTCAACCAAAACCGCCACCGGTTTTACCCCTTTCCATTTAGTTCACGGTGTCGAATCCGTCCTCCCTATTGAGTGCCAGATCCCAGCCTTACATATCGCCGTTGAACTCCTACCGGACACTTCCCCGATCGAGCAACGTTTACTACTCCTAGAGCAGGCCGATGAAGATCGGCGCACAGCCATTCAAAACATGGAAGCATCTAAACAACGATCAAAACTAAGTTACGACAAACACGTCCACCCAAGAACCTTTTCTGAAGGAGACCTTGTCCTCGCTTACGATAAAGCTCATGATAAAACCGGAAAGGGAAAGTTTGTGTCTATGTGGCAAGGCCCCTACATCATACACACCTGCCTCGGGCAGGGGGCATACATCCTGACCGATTCAGAAGGAAATCCCCTGCGCAACCCACGCAATGGGTTGTACCTTAAACGATTTTACCCATAGAAAATCTGATGGACACCATCGTCCATTTTAGTATAGGCATACTTTCTTTGTTCACAAAAATTCAAAAAACCTAAATATTTGTTTTTCTCTGCATGACCACAGATGGAGCCTCTTCCACTGTGCCATGTCGGTTTCGCTGATGGTGCAAGCCGTTGGTCCCCCAATCTCGCCTCCGCAGCTTGGGTAATATACTCCCCTTCACATGAGTTAATTCACATTGACGGAGTATGTTTAGGTGCCGCTACAAATAATCAAGCTGAATACGATGCCGTGACCGGTCTCCTGGCCGCTGCTCTCCAAATGAGCATCCGTCACCTCAACGTTTTCTTGGACTCACAACTCCTAGTTTCCCAGCTCAATAATGATTACCAGGTACGCGATCCCTGTCTTTTCAGAAAATTCCTGTGCACTAAACAAATGGTTAGACAGTTTGAATCCATTTCATTCACACATGTCCCAAGACACCTCAATAGTGTAGCAGATAATATGGCCAACAGTGTCCTCGACTGGCACACCAATCACATCATGTCATGTCCATAAACAAAATGCATCCACGTGCATAACAAGTGCCTCCACGGGCATATACAAAAAACAATATTGCATCCACGTGCATAACATGTGCCTCCACGGGCATAAAAAAAATAACCACATAATGCATCCACGTGCATAACATGTGCCTCCACGGGCATATACAAAAGACAAAGGTGCATCCACGTGCATACACGACAATATATCCAAATATATATCCACATATATATATAAACCAAATAGTCAACATGTCATAAGTGCCCTCAACACCCGATATACAAAAATACATCTGTCATACAAAAAATGCTTCCCCATATGCTCATCAGCATTTGGGGGCAGATACAATATCGTCTACTCATCTGGATCCCTAGGATCCTCCGGCTCCTCCTCCGCTGGCCCCGCCGGGTCATGGCGAGCCCGAACTCTCCGCTCTGCCGGCCCCGCTGGATCGTCCCGCAGACGTATCCTCCCCTGAGCCGGCCCTGCCGGATCATGTCGTCTCCCATCCCTGTGCCTCGCCACGAACACCGCTGTCCTCAATAGGAGCGACTGCCACTCAGGCGGCGCACCGAAGCAACCCTGCAAAATGTCCCGATCCAGGTCTCTCCAACCATCCTCGGGGAGTCCAGCTAGGATCCGAGCAAAAGTTTGTCTGACACCATCTATGGCGTCATCGCGAGGGCCAACCCCTCGCCCACGAGCCGCAAATCCCCCACCATGCGGAGGAGGTACAGGTGCAGGAGGATGGACGACCACCATCGCCCGCCCCTGCCGAGCCACGTAGTCAGGTGGTGGCACTGGACCCACATCTGCACAAAGCAAGCAAGCCATCACATACTATAGAACAACAATAATCATCAATGATAAATCATACAACATATGATATAATATCAAATAAAACACAAAACATACCGTCTAAACTCCAGGCCTGTCCTGGGGCACGAGGCATCTCAGGGTCACCTCGATAGTCCATGCCTGCATAAGGGTAGTCCTCAATAACCAGAGGCATCTGCTCCCACTGCTGATAAAAATCCTCCATGAAGAATCCGCGGACACCACCGCCGCCACGAGGCATCATCTGCCCCCATCTCATCATACGAGGCTCACTCGGAAGACCAGCACGAATGGTTACCCGTGGCCGCAAGGTCGGCACCCACTCAAAGAAAAAACAGCATAAAAATGAGGTGTAACAAAACTCGCCTCCCTCTCTAATGGCCTTGTCCAGATCTCTCCAGACACCAGCCAGAAACATCTGCCCCCAGGCATAATAAGTACCCTGAAGAACAGAATCCACCATCATCGTCTGCCCCCCAGACATACGATGTGGCGCAGCAGCACCCAAAATCCGTAGAACGCAGGCCCCAACAGCTCGCATATCCCACTCACGCAGGGATCGCAGACTAATAGAGCTGTTCTGTAAAACAGCATCATCAGAACAGAAAGTCTGTAACAGGTCCTCCATATCTATACCTGGAGGCAACCTCGGCAAGATATCGCCCACCTCACCCAAGCGAGGTAACCCAGTCAAAAAATAAACATCCGTGAGAGTGATCTCTAACCTCTCACCACCAATGATAAATGCACCCTCCGCTGGCACCCACCAACGCACAAGCTTGTTCAGGAGCCGTCTCACTGATCGTATAGGTGGGATCTGAGCGAACTTTAAAATTCCGCTCATAGCCAGAGTCTGTCTCACCCCTGCATCAGTCTGGATCCTCTCCATGAGATCACCATCGATCTCCCTCTCCCGCCACGAGGACTGAGGTCTCCTCAACATCCTGCCAGAAAACATAAGAAATTTTTAGCCCCAGCATATAAAATTTTTAGAAAAAATCCCATCGCGGCTTTTACATAAAAAGTCGCGATGCCCATCGCGGCTTTTCCACCAAAAGCCGCGATGACCATCGCGGGATCGATGCAAAAACCCGCGATGAACATCGCGAGTTTTGGCCGGACAGTCGCGATGAACATCGCGACTATCCCCCATGAACTCGCGATGAACATCGCGGGTTCCAACCTCACAGTCGCGATGAACATCGCGACTGTGAGCCTAAAACCCGCGCGGTTCATCGCGGGAACAGCCCCGAAACCCGCGCTATTCCACGTTGGAGAGTCAACATGGAATTTTGCGGCCTTCGGGGGCCCGCCGCCAAACAAAAAAGACATAAATGACAAAGCTAAGGCAAATAGAGTTACCTGCAACTCGCTAAATCGAAAACCAACGGTGAAATCTCCCGGAAATCGAGAAATAGCTCTGACAGCTCTATCAAACTCGCATGTAACAATGACAAGTCATTTGGGCCCCACGCCCTATTTATAGGAATTCCACCAATTTTCCAACAGCCATTGCGGTATCATACGAAGTCCATTTCTCACACCATTGGTACCGTTGGGATCAACACAGCGAGAACTTCATACAGGTTCCTTCCTTTTCCCGTTTTCACGGAATCCATTTTTTGACCATTTTTTAGCCTCTCTCGTGGCCTTGGTTTGCGTGCCACATCGGCCGTTCTCCGTTTTCGACGTGCCTTATATCGCCAGATTCAGTTTTCCGCGCTCGTGATGATGCTTGAGATCATTTCTCGCTCTCACCTTTAGATTTTTTCGGGCATTTTTTCCCGTGCCCCCCTCGTCACCTCGGTTTGCGTGCCACATCGGCCGTTCTCCATTTTCGACGTGCCTTATATCGTCGGATTCAGTTTTCCGTGCTCGTGATGAAGCTTGAGATCATTTCTCGCTCTCACCTTTAGATTTTTCGGGCATTTTTTTTCATGCCCCCCTCGTCACCTCGGTTTGCGTGCCACATCGGCCGTTCTCCATTTTCGACGTGCCTTATATCGCCAGATTCAGTTTTCCGCGCTCGTGATGATGCTTGAGATCATTTCTCGCTCTCACCTTTAGATTTTTCAAGCATTTTTTCCCGTGCCCCCCTCGTCACCTCGGTTTGCGTGCCACATCGACCGTTCTCCATTTTCGACGTGCCTTATATCGCCGGATTCAGTTTTCCGCGCTCGTGATGATGCTTGAGATCATTTCTCGCTCTCACCTTTAGATTTTTCGGGCATTTTTTCCCGTGCCCCCCTCGTCGCCTCGGTTTGCGTGCCACATCGACCGTTCTCCGTTTTCGACGTGCCTTATATCGCCGGATTCAGTTTTCCGTGCTTGTGATGATGCTTGAGATCATTTCTCGCTCTCACGCCCATACTTTTCGGCCATTTTTTCAAAATGCCCTCTCATTACCTCGGTCGGTGTGCCACAAAGCCGCAGCCCCCTTTTGACAATCTTTATGTCACCGGATCCAATATCCCACACACATGATGACGCTTGAGACCTTTTCTTGCTCCCATCTATCCATTTTTGTTCGGTATAATTTTATCCCTTTTTCGGGCCGAGCAATCCCTTTTTACGAAAAAGACACTTAGGGAGTTTCTGTTAAGCTCTTTTCTGACTCCTAAAACAATGAAAAGATCGCCGAGCAACCTTGCTTCCTTTCATGCTCGTTAAATGTATCTGAAAGGGCGTCTACCTGGTATAAGTTTACCCCTTTTCCGGACCTCGTAGACTAATTACGAAAAAGGTATACTCTAGTCACATCGGCTAGAAGAGTTCTCCATCCGCATCATTTTATGCTTTTTCGGGCCTTGGAGACTAAACTTACGAAAAAGAAACACCAATAGAGTCCACTTACCGTTTTCAGACTCTCTAAACATGAAAGCAACCATGAGCATGAGTCGTCCTGGGCTCACAAAATCCACAGGACCGTACCATTTCAGAGCACACTTTTATCCCTTCTTGGAGCTCATTAAAACTACGAAGAAGGAATCAATGGTGCCTCTTGGCGCCACGACAGATCACATCTACTCATTAGGCAGCTTCCCCATTTCGGTCGCCTTTGTTCAGAGTATTCTGCAGTATGTCACCCTGAGAACCCCTCGACAGCACCCATCAGATTGATTCCCCCCCAGAGTCAATACATACCCTTCAATCCTTAAAAGCAATGATTCCCACACCTACAAGTCAGTTCCCTACGCTGCCAGGTCAACCATGTCATCATGCTCTGAACAAAGGAAGTTTGAGTCTACCCACTATATGACCCCAGTTACTTCCCATCCCCACAAGTATGTCAGTCCTACCATCAGTACTACCACAATTCAGTCCTACACCTCGCGCTCCTATCAAGGAAACATCATTGCCTTGTTAGTTGTTGGTATCCCTCTGTCGACGACAACCACATTTATTCCAGAGGATAGACCTAGAGGTCCCTGTGTCTTGGACTCATCCCCATTTATGATGAGTGCCCACGAATCATTTCGAGAAGAGTCCTCAGTGCCTCTCCAAATGGTTGTTTCTCACATGCTTGACTTCAACACCTTGATCGCATCGTTGAGACTCGCACAGGGCATTGGTCCGCTCAGTTATTAGTCGAAGACCTCGGATACCTTCTGACTCCTCCACATTTGAGAGTCTACCTATGGATACAACCAGTTACATTTTTTCTATAGATATCCGGGTTGCGTATGGCGACAGTATTCAGATGTACCCCAGTTTTATACTCC
Source organism: Larix kaempferi (assembly GCA_027924585.1). Classification (NCBI taxonomy): domain Eukaryota; kingdom Viridiplantae; phylum Streptophyta; class Pinopsida; order Pinales; family Pinaceae; genus Larix; species Larix kaempferi. The sequence goes on from BSBM01000292.1 coordinate 730,450, forward strand.
CTCGAGTATACAGATACAAATACTTCCCAGAGATGGCTCACAGTCATTGAGTCCATACAGATGTTGGACACCTTCAGTTTCAGCAGTTCAAAAGTTATTCCAGTGTATCAGTTATTGAGATCAACCATGATCATGAGTATATCACAATAATGTCCCCTCTGGACCATTATGATGTACCAATATATTTCTTTACGTATTAGATCCCCCTTCTTGGGACTAATTGTTTTGTATATGTCTTGATACGAGCATGGGAATGCCCGCCTCGTCCTTTATCACATATTATACCTCATTCGTATTGAGGCCATGTAATATTTTTTGTTTTTGCAGCTTCCAAGGGCCGTGGCTCCAGTCTCCAACCGGTCTCTTCTCTCCCCTAAAACCCCTGAAAAAAGACAAAAGAACTATGATGTCTATCATCCATACGATGAGCTCCTGCCCTCACACATCAGGGGGCAATCCGTTGACACTCAAAAAGTGCTCACTAGCTCATTTCCCTATTCACATGACCCATTTGTCCACTTTTTCACCATCTGAGCCTCTGAAACCAACAAAAGGTCACCAAAAGACCTGAGTACACCCCTTTTTCCATTAAAAAAGATTATTTTTCCTAAAAAAGCATAAAAAACCCTAAAAAAGGGTCCAAATTCCCAAAATTAAAAAGGGAATAAAAATATTAATTTTATTCAAAAAAGGAAAAAGGAGGGAAAAGTACCTAAACCATGTTGGTCAATACCATTTGGTTTCCACAAAACCACAAATGGTATTCCCTACCACCAAAACCTATAAAAAGGTGGTAGGGGCTCCTCATTTCACATCCATCCATTATCTCATCCTTATGCTGCTGAAATCTCCCTTGAGCATTTTGGCCATTGCAAACCACATTGGAGAAGAGACCATTGGAGATTGGAGTTGCTCATCCTTGGAGCCATTCAACCTCACCATTAGAGGTATTGATTCCGCAAGCACTTGCTTGCCCCATTCTTTCAATACAAATTTATTATTTTACATTGTCTTGTTCTTGATTTTAAATTATTTTTTATTATTTGCTTAATATCTTTGCATAGATCCATGAATAGTCTTGTTTAATTAGTTTATTGTTATTTATTTCCATTGAAACTGCTGCTACTAGTTAGCAGGTGCCCATAGCACTAAGCCTGGTTGCAAAACCGGGCCAACAGTTGTACTTATCTATTTATTTAAATATCTATGTTTTTCCATAGATGTTTTCTGGAATAATCAACTATCTCTAATTTCAGATATTGGATTGATATTAGTTAAACCTATTCTATGTCATCTGCATACTGTAGGATAATAAATAATTTATATTTATTGTCTTTCAGATGTGCAAATGAAATCCTTTGAACTAAGCTTTTGTGTTAACTCTGAAGATTGTTCTCGAGTCAATTCACACCTTAAGTTATTCTTTTTCCAATAGAACAGTTGATATAATTACAACATTGCTCTTGTCCAAGATAGGAATCGTTAAATTAGATTAGATTTCAATTTATAGTTTAGTTTTACTATTTGTAAACTTGCAGCTGTAAATTATTAGGATTAAATTAAATTAGTTAAAACGCAGGGAAATTACCAAAAAATTTAGAGACTCTTTCGAGAGAATCAATTCAAAGGTAGCAGGACCTCAAACCTACGAGAATCAAGTAATTCAAATACACCGGAAGCTGTATTAAGTGACTTGTGTGGGTTTATTCTTCTTAGTGGGACTTAGTCAGAAATCAGGCCAACAAATGGCGCTAGAAGGAGGGCCTGAGGTAAATAGGTGGTGTTATTTTAATTTTTTTCAGTAACCATTTATCCTCCAGCTTTAGTATTTCAGTTTTATTATTTTATTATTTTATTCATCACATATATGCTTAAGGGCTGGTTAGAGGACAAGCTAGCCATTTTAAGAATCAATTTATCTTGATTGTTTATCATACATGGCTCACGCCCAAATTCCTGTTTGGGAATTAGTTTTTAGTTTCTCATTACTCAACATTCCCAATGAAACAGTCAACCTCTTGTCAAAACTTGAATTTGATTGTGAAGGAGATATATCTGCAAGAAAACAACTCAAGAAGTTTTTGTGTAAATGTAACAAACGTAAGATTGTTGATCTTCGTGCTACATGTAGGTTATTTTCCCTTAGTCTCAAAGGACAAATAAAATGCTGGTTGGAAACATTTCCACCTAATTTCTTTTTTGCATGGTTCCAATTTGCACATGAATTTTTAGATACTTTCAAGGATTATGATACTAATAAACTATGCAGTGAATTGAAGGCTCTTCGAAGGAAGAAAGGTGAGCTTCCACAAAAATTTTCAGTAATACTATTAGCACTTGATTTCTGCAGCATGAGTGTGGAAGTGAAATAGAGGGGTATCTCAAAACATTTCCCTGAAGGAAGCCTAAATGCCCTTTATTTCTATGGCTAGGTGATAAGGTGTGAAAATATTGACCCAATGGTGTCAAATATAAATAGTCCTAAAGAAATTTCCAGAGGAGAGGCAAAAATGTGACCAAAATGATAAAAAAGGGCCAAAGTCTATAGTCCAAAGGAAAATATTTCAAAGGTTAAGCCCCCATACAGGATCACACCATTGGATGGGTGCAAGAGGGAGATAAACGACTATCATTGATCGTTGCATAGCCAATTGTGCGGGGAATAGAGGTACAAGCGGTTGCGATGGGCAATGCCGTTGGACAGGTGGTAGCTGGAGGAAGCATTGCATGGTAAGGTGGGTGGTAAGTAATACCATCTCAAGGGAATGCGATACCACCTAGGTGGAAAGGTAAGTGGCCAGCCATGTGGATAGCCAAGGCAGGCCAAGGTGGGCCACGCGGATAAAGGGTAAGGGTACCACAGTGGTAAGTGAAATGTGACAGAAGAAACGGTGTATATTGTCTTAGGAGGATCGACGGTCCTTGATGATTGTCGCGTCGAGAAGAAGCATGTTGGATAGAGGAAATGGTTGATGTGACGAGTAAAAACCATTTTCCGGGTGTCAACACCAGGACTTGTTGCATGGGAGATAAGCAGTAGGAAAAACCGCTTTAGGGGAATGCGACCCCAGTCCATTGAGGCATGATGTAACGTCCCCTCCCGCTTTCCAAATGCACTTGAGAGAACATGACCAATCATACGGGGCTTTTGGCAGACTTAGCCCCAATATTGTTTCTTTACTCATAAATTCATAACAATTGAAAACTTCTGTGTGCAAAATCAACTCAATATAAACACAGCGGAATTAAACATAATAATACACAAACAGAAGGGAATGGATAAACATGTTTATCTCAAGCAAAAAGGTGATTCCATATGCAGAGATTCAATCTCATTCTCATGCTATTCACAGATTCCATCTCAATTTGATTACCATGAATATTTAACATTCAGATTGAACACATTGCGTAACACAGAATGTATATAAATTAATTCACAAGAATAGTTATCTTGAAATGTGAATGTCCAATGAATGGCTACGGGATGGCAACGTTCCACCCAACCATAGATCTCTATCTAGCCTATATTCTTTCAGCTGAGAAATCACCCCCGAGCTGGGCTGTGTATCCACTAAGGAAGAACTAGCTGAGCTCACTCACAGCCATGGTTTCGGTCATCATCTATGCTAAGCCAACACATCGTTGGGTTTATCAAGCATTCAAGAAGATAGAGGAGGGTAACGCTAAGCCAGTGAGCTCAACCACATAGCTACAGGCATCTCAAGTGAACTCAATAGTCAGGCACCCACATTACCTACCACATCCAACACAAGGAAGATCCCCTTCACTGTTACACAGTCCCTCAGGCAACCCTTCCCTCCAGTGCTCTTCAGGATGGGCATAGAAAGGTCCAGCTGCTAATCCTTGAGATCTTAGCATTCACTGGGTTTATCAAGCACACCCAACCTCTGCATAGTCATTCCCCACTTGATTTCTCACCATTCTACTCACCAAATAACTCAAATCCGTCATTGGTTTTCTGGCCTGCAAAAACTGGGTATTCCTATGGATTTCGGGATAGCTAATGCTCCCAAATTTGCCCCAAGGTTCATACCAATGGATCCCCCATTGGATTTCACTGTCCAATGCCAAATCTGGGCGTTTTTGACTCTTCAAAACGTGGGTTCTCTCAAGGTCGCGATTTCTGGTTTTTCTCCCTGCTGGCAGTTCGTTTTGGGATGGAAAATGGTGCTAGTAAGTTTCACAATGGAATGGGAATGAGGAAGAAGCAACTCCCATGAGGTAGAGTGGCTTGTGGTACAAGAAAACAGAGCCCATACTCTGCCATACGAATTTCTAGGCTGCCCATGCTCCATTGAAGTCATGGACTGAATTCCTCAACCACTTCCTTACAACATACATAAATGTCAGCAAGGTAAGTCAAATGGGTTCTCAAGGTGACATATGGCAGCCTATGGTTCAATCCCACAACCCCCTCACTACTCCCTAGTGGATACACATGTAGTGGATACACATGGCCCCTTCTCATTCGTTGCTCCCATAGCCAGTTTTGGTATTTTATTTCAATATTAAATATTTACATCAATTTACAATATCCCACGGCTTAATAGCACGTGGGTAACACAATATCAAAGCGTGTCTAATTTAAATAAAAGCTGAGCATAAAATAGCGGGGCCTTGGCCTTGAGCTCCACGCTAGGGAAACATACAACGTGTGTATACAATATTTACATTAGAAGCCAATATTTCATAAGGGTCAAAATTGGGGTATTACATTCCCCTCCCCCTTAGAACAACACCATCCTTGGTGTTCTCAAAACTGAACAAAAATGGGAATGTCCCCCTCATGGCATCCTGTAGCTCCCATGTAGCATCATTAGGACTAAGGTGCTCCCATTGGACCTTTACCTACCCGATGGCTCTATTCCGGAGCAATGTGACTTTCTTGTCGAGAATGCGCATAAATTCTACTTGGAACTCTCCCTTGGGTTCTACCTGTATCACATTCCAATCAATTATATGATTAGGATCATGTACATACTTCTTAAGCAAAGATACATGGAAAACATTATGAGCTCTTATGTTTTTTTTTCCTTGGAAAAAGTCGTAATTTTATTTCAAATAATTTGAACAAAATTACATACTGCACATGTAATAGAATCAAAGACATCCCTACATTGTCTCATATATACTGTTCATGTTTCTGACATGTCTAGTGTCCCATACAAACCCAATATAATGAAGATGGCTGTCCATACAACACTCATATATCCGATTACATATAACAATAACTGTCTCAAAAATGATGAATTAGTTCCTATCAACAGAAAATATATTCTGTCCAAATAGCCCAATAAACAAAAACCAAACAGAACTGATGTAAAGTCTGCTCAACAGGAGCCGATCATGCTCCATCCCTGTGGAAAGGTTCTAGGCCGACATCTGAATGGTGGCTTGAAGCCATTCTTCTTTTGATCAAAATTCCCTCTTGGCTTTCCTTTCCATGTTGGGTTAGCCTCTATTTTTCCTTTACTTTGATCATAGCAATGCATTGCCATCCTAATAGCTTCATCCAAACTTGGTGGATTAACAAACTCAATATGATCCTTGAAGCTTTGAGGTAGACCTCCAAGGAAACATTGGATTTTTACTCTCTCCTCCTTAATGTAGTCAACATACCTCAATAATTCCAAGAATTTGTGGACATGCTCTTCCATAGACTTTAGTCCCAACCTGAGTTCATTAAACTCTTTTCTCTTACCGTCATAATACCTAGCAGAAAGGTATTTCTCCTTGAAGTACCTCTTAAATATTTCCCAACTGATCTTTCTCTCATTAATTCTTTTCACTTGCATGAGATTGTCCCACCAAATGGAAGCTCTGCCATTTAGGTTGTAAATGGCAATTCTGGCTTTCTCATTTCCTGAGTAGTCTTGAATTCTGAAGTATTTTTTCATTCCAAGAAGCCATGCTTCTACTTCTTGGCCAGTCTTGCCTTCCCCATCAAATGTGGGAGGTCTTGCCTTCCTGAATTCTCCCTGTGGGATTCCCTTGAACTTCTTTCTTCCATCCAATATCTTAGGTGCACGTTTGGACTTCTTCTAGAACATTTGGAGTCACATGACTTGCTGGAAGAAGACCTTGATGAAGATGTTTTATGCTTTCTGCTCACCGAAATCTTCCTTGGGATTGGATTCCTCCTCTTCGAGCAACCTCTAGAATGACTCCCTGCATCTCTTCCTTCTTCACCCATATTGCTTGGGTTGGACCCAAGGTTTATCTTATGCTACATATCAGTGAGGCTTTGCAAAATAGCAACATTGAGTTGGTGTTGTTCTTCTTGAGCCTTCATCAATCTTTCATTGAAGCTCACCATGGTTTCAATCAAATTTTGAGGAGTCACCTGCTCCCTTCTCGCATTGGATTCAGTCTCTGCATTTTATTCATGCATATTTTCTCCTAGAACATCTTCTTCATGTTCATAAGGATCTTGAGCATCATTTATGGTCACCATCTTTCCTGTATGCTACCTCTGCTGCAATTATAAATTTTATGAGCTGCAAGCACTGTGCATTATGAAAATATTTGTTAGACATCATAAGGATGTATATAGAAATACACACAATCAATATTTAACATAATAGAACTCATGGAATAAATCACACAGTTGCGATGCATTCCTTTCCCTTGCCCATTCAAGCAATTATGGAAATTGCCCATATTTATCAATAATTTGTCAAAACAGTCGCTGGTACATTTCTGCTCTGATTATTTTTGGGGTATGATAACTTCATTCCAATTCTAGTCATACACCATTATTCCCTACTAGACAAGCTTTCCAATTCCTGTCCCCGTGCTCCATTCTGACATCGGGTGTGGAAACAACGTTGTTTCAAAAATGACAACCCTTACCAATAATTTTGCACATTTTACACAGTTGTATTTTGGTCCAAAATGCCAACTTCAGCCATATGTGGAAGAAAATCTATGAGGAATCACAATTTTTTTTATATCGGGCGAAGTTAGTCCATATAACAAGGAACACTCAGCAATTCGCGGATCTCAATTTCGATGCACCATTCATGTTTTATAAAATTCTGGGTTTAACTACTTTTCCTTTTTAACTCCCTTTGCAACCTGTGCTCCACCTGTGCGCCACCTGGGCGCAACCTGTGCACAACCTACACGCAATCCCGTGCAATCTGTGTGTGACCTGCACGCAATCTAGGTGCAACCCGCATGCAATCTGCGCGCAACCCGTGCGCGACCCGCGCGCAATCCGTGCGCAACCCGCACGCAATCTATGCGCGACCTGCACGCAACCCGCACGCAATCTGTGCGCAATCCATGCGTGATCTACACGCAATCCGCGTGCAACCTACACGCAATCTGCGCGCAACCCGTGCGCGACCTACGCGCAATCCGCGCGCAACCCGCACGCAATCTGCGCGCAACCCATGCTCGACCCGCGCGCAATCCGTGCGCAACCCGCACGCAATCTGTGCGCAACCCGCGTGCAACCCACATGCAATCTGCATGCAATTTGTGCGTGACCTGCGTGAAATCCGCGCGTAACCCGCACGCAACCCGTGCGCGACCTGCGCGCAATCCGCACGCAATCTGCGTGCAACCCGTGCGCGACCTGCGTGCTTGCGGGGGTCATATCTCCCTCGTCCCTTAACCAAATAAGGCAAGTTTGGTACCGTTGGAAATATCTTGGAGAGGTCTATGCACCTATGTGATCTTATTCTTCATATGAGAAGTCTGAATCTGTCATTTTTTCCAATCAAAGTGACACCCCAAACTTCACCAATACCTCGTTAAAACATTCTGTTACCTGCCTGTAACTCAGAATTTGGCCCAAGCAACCCCAGTGTTGCAACATGGGCTCTGATACCACTCTGTAACGTCCCCTCCCGCCTTCCAAATGCAGGGGAGAGAACATGACCAATCATACGGGGCTTTTGGTAGACTTAGCCCCAATATTGTTTCTTTACTCATAAATTCATAACAATTAAAAAATTATGTGTGCAAAATCAACTCAATATAAACACAGCGGAATTAAACATAATAATACACAAATAGAATGGAATGCATCAACATGTTTATCTCAAGCAAAAAGGTGATTCCATATGTAGAGATTCAATCTCATTCTCATGCTATTCACAGATTCCATCTCAATTTGATTACCATGAATATTTAACATTCAGATTGAACACATTGCGTAACACGGAATGTATATAAATTAATTCACAAGAATACTTATCTTGAAATGTGAATGTCCAACGACTGACTACGGGAGGGCAACGTTCCACCCAACCATAGATCTCTATCTACCCTATATTCTTTTAGCTGAGAGATCACCCCCGAGCTAGACTGTGTATCCACTAAGGAAGAACTAGCTGAGCTCACTCACAGCCATGGTTTCGGTCATCATCTAAGCTAATCCAACACACCATTGGGTTTATCAAGCATTTGAGAAGATAGAGGAGGGTAACGCTAAGCTAGTGAGCTCAACCACAGAGCTACAGGCATCTCAAGTGAACTCAACAGTCAGGCACCCACATTACCTACCACATCCAACACAAGGAAGATCCCCTTCACTGTTACACAGTCCCTCAGGAAACTCTTCCCTCCAGTGCTCTTCAGGATGGGCATAGAAAGGCCCAGTTGCTAATCCTTGAGATCCTAGCCTTCACTGGGTTTATCAAGCACACCCAACCTCTGCATAGTCATTCCCCACTTGATTTCTCACCATTCTTCTCACCAAATAACTCAAATCCGTCACTGGTTTTCTGGCCTGCAAAAACTGGGTATTCCTATGGATTTCAGGATAGCTAATGCTCCTAAATTCGCCCCAAGGTTCATACCAATGGACCCCCCATTGGATTTCATTGTCCAATGCCAAATCTGGGCATTTTTGACTCTTCAAAACATGGGTTCTCTCAAGGTCGCGATTTCTAGTTTTTCTCCCTGCTGGCAATTCGTTTTTGGATGGAAAATGGTGCTGGTAAGTTTCACAATGGAATGGGAATGAGGAAGAAGCAACTCCCATGAGGTAGAGTGGCTTGTGGTACAAGAAAACAGAGCCCATACTCTGCCATATGAATTTCTAGGCTGCCCATGCTCCATTGAAGTCATGGACTGAATTCCTCAACCACTTCCTTACAACATACATAAATGTCAGCAAGGTAAGTCAAATGGGTTCTCAAGGTGACATATGGCAGCCTATGGTTCAATCCCACAACCCCCTCACCACTTCCTAGTGGATACACATGGCCCCTTCTCATTCGTTGCTCCCATAGCCAGTTTTGGTATTTTATTTCAATATTAAATATTTACATCAATTTACAATATCCCATGGCTTAATCGCACGTGGGTAACACAATATCAAAGCATGTCTAATTTAAATAAAATCTGAGCATAAACTAGCGGGGCCTTGGCCTTGAGCTCCACGCTAGGGAAACATACAACATGTGTATACAATATTTACATTAGAAGCCAATATTTCATAAGGATCAAAATTGGGGTATTACACATGACGCTAAGGGACAGACGATGGAGATTGGGACACGAGAAATGATCCAATAGAAAGAAAGGGAAAGAGGTCAAATCAATAAAGGAGGATCATATCTAATGGTCCAGATCTTCACTCAAAAGATCAACGGAGGAGAGAAGTGGATGGCTGGCAAAGAAGGCCTAAGTTTACAGAAAAAGGAGTTATATATACGAAGATGCACACGGAGGTTGATATTTGTGTCTTGGAGCTTGTCAAGGTTGGAAGCCTCTGGGCATGTGGAAGACAAAGAAAGAGATAGAAGGATTCGTTCTCATGGCCTCTCAGTGACAGGTACGGCCTTATAGCTTCCATTTCTAGCAAATCTAAGTCTGTTTGCGGCAATAAAACATGTTGAGAACCAGTTTCCGGAAAGGTTAGGGTTAAAATGGTTCTGGAGCATAGGGTTTGAATGCATATGATGTAGGGATTCGGTGATCTGTACCTCAAATTAGGAAGAAAATGAGGGTTCATACTTGTATGGGGGCTTCAGTAGCTTTTTTCCCTTTGTCGTATCGATCAAAATTATGTTTTTCTCGGGTCTGAGGGTTTTTCGAGGAGGTCCATCACCACTGCTCAAAGACGGGGTTTTCTCCATGGGAACCGCCAAACCTGAGAAGGCTAAAGAGGTCGGCTTCCAAAATTAGTGGAGATGATAGAATGGAAAAGATGGGAGTGCTACGAGCACTGGTATAGTGTTAGCAGGCATGGTAGGTTATGGTTTGGTCAACAACAAAGATAAAAGGGGCCAAAGCAGCAGGTGATGGAGGTGCGGGTAGAGAGTAAATTACTTGTGCAGACTATCGGGCAGCTTGAGAAGCTACGAGGACGATGTGACCTGTGTCATTCGACAGACGAAGGAGAAATGAGGTGAAGTTTTGTGACGTAAACAAGGCCTGGTGGGTAGGCGGCTTAAAGGCATCTCTACTACCACCAGAATGATTGTGAATGCGATGGAGGCCATCTCAGCGTCGTCATATGTTCCTTTGTCTATCTAGAGACCCTTGCCAAGCGTGTTTCATGTCAGCTCGAGCCTTGGGCATCATTGTTGCTCGCCTGGGAGGTTTGATCAGGTTATCATCGAGATTATGGCCACACATAGCTATTGTCATCATCACAGTAGTTATGGGTATGGTCTTTACGTCCCCTCTTCAAAATTGGTATATGGGGAAGGTGGTGCACTTGGAAGTTCGGGCATATTTCAGTTAGAGTCTGGTCATGGAGAAGGATCAGGAATCCGAAGTGGTGTTTATGCTAGAACAAGCGTGGTCTGAGGTTGAGGAAGAGCATGCTGCTTCGTCTCATATGGTATTCGACCACGTAGAATCTAGCTCTGCTAGTGAAGATGAGGAGCTTGAAGGGTGATAGGTGTCCAAAAGGGTTCGACATCGAGGAAATAATTAACCTCCTGAAGAGGAGCAAGGAATCCAGCAAAGCGCAGAGATCCTCAAGGATTTCGTGATCCCCACTGAGGAAGCGACACCTCCCCCTCCAGCAGACGAGTCACAGGCTGACAGCTCTCTGAAGATAGAGGACTTCTTTGATTCACAAGGCCAATTGAAGACTCAGGAGTAAGGTGGTGCCCTGCTCATTGTATTTTTTCCCGTCTTAATCAGTCTGTTTTTGAACTTGACACGTATGTAATATTCCCAATTTGGGGCTATCAAGATGGAAGCGTAATTTGTTTATTTCCTAAGGACCAATTCAAGGCTGAGGGCCTATAAAAGTATTGTAATAGAAGAATTAAGGGTTGGAAAATCATTCAGCTAAGGCCTGAGGGGCGAGCCCTATTTTGAGTGTTTCATACTAATACAATGTACAGTGCCTATGGTAGACTATTTTGTAGAGATTCCTGTGTCGCTTTAACTTGTAGTCAGTTTTTTTCTTCTTATATATGTGTATGTGCTTCCTGTTATGCCTTTACATTATGTTTTTCATTTCATGTCTAAGATCAGTGTATAATAATTTAGAATTCTTGGAAAAAAGCTCTAGTTATTATATCAGGTATTCACTCAATATTGCTACTAAAGTTTATATTGAATTCATCTTTGCTGGATGCTCATATCAATGGTCTGTTCGTATTTTCTTCTTTTACCACCAGAAAATAGCAGTACGACGGCAAGCAGGTGGTTACCTTGCCTCTGTTAGAGTAGTCCAAACTATGGCCCTGTTATCTAATTTATGTGTAATGCCTTGACTCCATCGCCCAATTTTTTTCCCTTGTGATTATCCCTCCAACAACTTTACACAATTCGCCCTATCATAAATATGACCTTCTGTGTATGATTTGAATGCATATCTTGAGCAATGAAGACTAGTATGTTTGTTCATTGTTGACGCCTTTGAGTATTTCTAGTTCTTCATAGATTTATAGAGAGAGCCCTCTCGGACTATGTTGGGTCAGTAGCATTAGTCCTAAGTGGTTAGTGGTTACCCCGATTCTACCTCTCTGCGAGCTTGGGGTACGTTTTGGGTGATAACAAATTGGCGCCGTTGCCGGGGACTGACTGTCTCATCAACCCTGGGAGAACGACAAAGTTTTAGATATGATTGTTGATGGTGGACAACATTCAGACATTAGAAGGGTTGCATATCATCCACCTGAGGAATCCACTCATTATTCAAGTTCAATCTGCAGACTCCAGTGGAGAACGAGCCCAGCTGCCTTAGACATGGAAGAATTAAGTTCCCGGTATCTAAGTATCAATCTCTTCAAAGAGGCCCTATTCTTCTGTGTTGGAATCCTTTTACCTTTATGTATATATATCAAAAATGTTTTGTCTCATCGGAGAGCTCTAGGTCATGAGAGAGCCTCCTTTGTATATCCTTCACTTGAATTCGAAAATGTACATTCTCCTTTCACCCCTAGAGTTGATCCCGTCTTTTCCTTTGAACCATGTATAAACCATAACCGGCCTTATGAATTCCCCGAGAATAAGGCCAATGATATCCTACCTGCACATACTCCTTTTTCTTCCCGAGCTCAGCTGAGATATAGCCCTTTAAGGCTACCCCCTGTCCTTCAGGATTTTCCTCCGGACTACCATAAACACCTCCCCATTTTTTATGGAGAATCCGAGATTCTTACTGCATAGAAACATCTTCAAGGTTTTGAGCATTTTATGGATCTCTTTGAAATAGAACATGATGATGTCTGTATGAGGGATTTTGCAAAATCCCTCCAAGGATATGTGAAGAGATGGTTCAAGCATTTGCAGCCTGAGTCCATTGATACCCGGGGAGAGTTGTCTGAAGCCTTTTTGGGGTTTTGGGGCAAAAGAAGACCATGGGACCTAGTTCTTTCAGAGTTTTACTCTACAAGAAGGAAAGAAAATGAATCCATGTCTAGCTTTAACATGAGATTTGCAAGCTTCTATTATGACATGCCAAAAGAAATTAAGCCCCTAGAGAATGCTGCTAAATTGCACTATGCATTTGTTTTTCCTCCTGAGTTATATTTTCATCTGTTGGAGAAAAGGTCTTCCAATTTGCAGCATATGTTCATTGATGCATTAGAGGTTGAAGACAATCTTAGGATGTCTGGGAAGTTATCAAACCAAGATAACGATGAAAGGATCGAAGAAGAGATAATATTTGAAGAGAGACATGAGCAAAGAGGACTTGCCTTACATCCAAATATTTCCCAAAATGAGCAGAGTGCTGATCAACTCGGGGAAGTACCAGAAGAAGGTAATTCCAATTTGTTTTATCTAAATTGCAACCAGTCGGCTGAAGCTTCTGTGGCTAGTGGTTCTAATGAAGTTTTCAGTCCACATAGATATGATGACTATGAAGAGGACTGCTTGGAGAACTTCATGAGCTTCTTTGGAGTAGAGGGTAAAGATAAGCCTTCTTGTAGCCAGTTTCACCATTCAGGAAGGCCAGTCGAAGAAGGGGACTCAGTGGAAGGTCCAGAACCCACCATTGAGATTCATCGAAATATTGATTCCCAGTAGGAAGAGGCCTCTTTTTGGGTCCAAGATGAAAGGGAGTATAGGGTCCTTGAAGAGGAATATAGAACCCTCAAGGAAGAATATGTGAGCCTTGAAGAAAAACATGGGATTCTGGAAGGAGTTCTTGGGTCCGGAGGATACCTACGACAGGTTGACCAGATTGCTGAAAGGCTAGAAGATGACTAGGGTGACCCACGTTATTCTTATACGGAATCCACTTGGGGGGCTGCAGATGATTATAGAATCCTTGAGGAAGTTTTCGGGCTTGGCCAGTATCTCCAACTAACCGACTAGATAATCGGGGTGTTTGAGGGAGACCAGGCTGGGTAGTGAGATTTTCATGCAGGTCTGTCAAGCTTGGAGTCCAAGTTTTAGGAAGAGTGGCCTTTTCTTGACCCTTTCAGTGGACAAGGTGAAGTTTCTTTCGAAGTTCTACGGTAGAATCGAGTTTTCAACCCAGGGATCATAAGTGGCCCAAAAGGAAAGTTGTTCGAAGTTGGTTGTTTTAGTCTTACTAGGTCGTGTGGGGGTTTCGGTACGGATGATTTTCAGGTTTTGATAGAAGTTTGTGAGAGGTACGCAACCCTGGGGCCTGACATGAGAACCGGGGAAACTAAACGGCATCCTTACAGCTCTTCTGAAAGAAAGTCTGCTGTGAGGCAAGAGGCATGTAGAGCGTACCATAATTTTTATGATCCAGTGGCAGAGTATATGTAAGATTTCCGTAGCTGGAATAAAGGTTCTGGTCCCACTCGAAGGTTCCTCATCCGTCGCCATCACCTCGAGTAACTGACCCTCGTTGTTCTGGAATCAGTCGAGCATGATGAGAAGACCTGCCTGGGGTGTCAGTTGCTGGACTAGTTACACTAGCATTTTTTCATAACTTGAGCCACAGCCTCTCAAGTAGAGTAGTTTGTATATAAATAAGCTTCAAGTTTTCAGCATTTCCAATTTCAGTAGTAAATTTCAATTTTCAACAACTTCCAGTTTGTTTTCAGAATGTATAGCTTCACTTTTTTATTTTGATTTCAAGAAGTTTTCAGTCTGCAATTTGGCAGGGCACTTTAGCTTGGGTATGTTTTCCATGAATGTTTTTCAGGAAAACCCTACCAAGCATTTTACCAGGAAGGTTTTCTTGCAGGAGCCGCCCAATGGATCAGGCACCCGGTCTATGGTGTTCTTTGCTACCTCACAGGGAGGATAGCATCCCCAGTTGGAGCCAGTTGTTAGCACTTGATTTCTGCAGCATGAGTGTGGAAGTGAAATAGAGGGGTATCTCGAAAAAGTTCCCTGAAGGAAGCCTAAATGCCCTTTATTTCTATGGCTAGGTGCTAAGGTATGAAAATATTGACCCGAGGGTGTCAAATATAAATAGGCCTAAGGAAATTTCCAAAGGGGAGGCAAAAACGCGACCAAAATGATAAAAAAGGGCCAAAGTATATAGTCCGAAGGAAAATATTTCAAAGGTTAATCCCCCATATAGGATTGCACCGTTGGATGGGCCCAAGAGGGAGATCAATGACTATCATTGATCGTCGCATAGCCAAGTTGCTCGGGGAATAGAGGCACAAGCAGTTGCGATGGGAAATGCCTCCGGATAGGTGGCAGCTGGAGGAAGCATTGCATGGTAAGGTGGGAGGTAAGTAATACCATCTCAAGGGAATGCGATACCACATAGGCAGAAAGGCAAGTGGCCAGCCACGTGGACGGCTAAGGCGGGCCAAGGTGGGCCATGCAGATAAAGGGTAAGGATCCCATAGTGGTAAGTGAAATGTGATGGAAGAAATGGTGTAGATTTTCCTAGGAGGATCGACGGTCCTTAATGATCGTCACATCAAGAAGAAGCACGGTGGATAGAGGAAATGGTGGTTGCGACGAGTAAAAACCATTTTCCAGGTGTCAACACTGGGACTTGTCACATGGGAGATAAGCGGTAGGAAAAACCGCTTTAGGGGAATGCGACACCACTCCATTGAGGCATGACGCTAAGGGACGGACGGTGGAGATTGGGACACGAGAAATGATCCAACAGTAGGAAAGGGAAAGAATTCAAATCAATAAAGGGGGATCATATCTAACGGTCCAAATATTCGCTCCGAAGATCAATGGAGGAGAGAAGTGGACAACTAGAAATGAAGGCCTAAGTTTAAAGAAAAAGGAGTTATATATACGAAGACACACACAGAGGTTGACATTCGTGTCTTTCTTGTCGGGGTCAGAAGCCTCCGGGCATGTGGAAGATGAAGAAAGCAACAGAAGGAGCCGTTCTCATGATGTCTCAGTGACAGGTAGGGCCTTATAACCTCCATTGTTAGCAAATCTAAGTCCATTTGCGGCAAGAAAACAGGTTGAGAACTAGTTTCCGGGAAGGTTAGGGTTAAAATGGTTTTGGACCATAGGGTTTGAATGCATCTGATGCAGGGATTTAGTGATCTGTACCTGAAATTAGGAATAAAATGAGGGTTCAGACTTGTATGGGGGCTTCAGTATCTTTTTCCCTTTGTCGCATCTGTCAAAATTATGTTTTTCTCGGGTCCGAGGGTTTTTCAAGGAGGTCTATCACCATTGCTCAAAGATGGGGTTTTCTCCATGAGAACCGCCAAACCTGAGAAGGATAAAGAGGCTGACAGCCAAAATTGGTGGGGTCGGTAGAATGGAAAAGATGGGAGCGCTACGAGCGCTGGTATGGTACTAGCAGGCATGGCAGGTTATAGTTTGGTTGACGACAGAGATAAAAGAGGCTAGAGAAGAAGGTGATGGAGGTGCGAGTAGAGAGTAAATTACTTGTGCAGACTATCGGGCGGCCTGAGAAGCTTTGAGGATGATGTGACCCACGCCATTCGACAGACGGAGGAGAAAAGAGGTGAAGTTTTGTGACGTAAACAAGGCCTGGTGGGTAGGTGGCTTAAAGGCATCTCTACTGCCATCATAATGATTGTAAATGCGATGGAGGCCATGTCAACGCCGTCATATGTTCCTTTGTCTATTTGGAGACACTTTCAAAGCATGTTTCATGTCATCTCGAGCCTTGGGCATCACTATTGCTCACCTGGGATGTTCAATAAGGTTATCATGGTGATTATGGCCAAATGTAGCTATTGTCATCATCATGGCGGTTATGGGTATGGTATTTACATCCCCTGTTCGAAATCGGTATATGGGGAAGGTGGTGCACCTGGAAGTTTGGGCATCTTTTAGTTAGATTTTGGTCATGGAGAAGGAGAAGTAATCTGAAGTGGTGGTTATGCCCGAACAGGCGTGGTCTGAGGTGGAGGAAGAGAATGCTCCTTCGTCTCCTATGGTATTCAACCATGTAGAATCTATATCCTCTAGTGAAGCTGAGGAGCCCGAAGGGCAGAGGTGTCCAAAAGGGTTCGACATCGAGGAAATAAGGAACCTCCTGAAGAATGAGTAAGGCATCCAGTAGAGCACGGAGATCCTCAAGGATTTTGTGATCCCCACTAAGGAAGCGACACTTCCCCCTCCAGCAGTTGAGTTGCAGGGTGACATCTCTCTGAAGATAGAGGACTTCTTTGATTCGCAAGGCCAATTGAAGACTCAAGAGTAAGGTGGCACCCTGCTCATGGCATTTTTTCCCATCTTAATGAATTTTTTTTGAACTTGACACATATGTAATATTCCCAATTTGTGGCTGTCAAGGTGGCAGCGTATTTTTGTTTGTTTCCTAAGGACCAATTCAAGGCTGAGGGCCTATAAAAGTATTGTAATAGAAGAATTAAGGGTTGGAAAATCATTCAGCTAAGGCCTGAGGGGCGATCCTGGTTTTGAGACTTTCATACTAATACAATATGTAGTGCCTATGGTAGACTGTTTTGCAGAGATTCCTGTGTCACTCTAACTTGTAGTCAGTTTTTTCCTTCTTCTCTATGTGCATGTGATTCTTGTTATGCCTTTACATTATGCTTTTCATTTCATGTCTAAGATAAGTGTATAATACTTTAGAATTATTGGAAACAAGCTCTGGTTATTATCTCAGGTATTCACTCAATATTTATACTAAATTTGATATTGAATTCATCTTTGTTGGATGCTCATGTCAATCGTCTGTTCTTATTTTCTTCTTTTACCACCAGAAAACAATAGTACGATGGAAAGTGGGTGGCTACCTTGCCTCTGCTAGAGTAGTCCACACTATGGTACTGTTATCTGATTTATGTGTAATGCCTTGATTCCATTGCCCAATTGTTTTCCCTTGTGATTATCCCTCCAACAACTTTACACAATTCGCCCTATCAGAAATATGACCTTCTGTGTATGATTTGAATGCATATCTTGAGCAATGAAGACTGGTATCTTTGTTCATTGTTGATGACTTTGAGTATTTCCAGTTCTTCATAGATTTATAGAGAGATCCCTCTCAGACTGTGATGGGTTAATAACATTAGTCCTAAGTGGTTAGTGGTTACCCCGATTCTACCTCTCCGCAACCTTGGGGTACGTTTTGGGTGATAACAAATACTTTCTCATATTCTTTGAAAATTTTATATCGCTGATTTACCTTTAGAATTTGACCTTATGAACTCTCATGCTCCTCTTATTCAACATGCTTGTCAAAGGATATTTCAATAAATCATTTACCAACCCTCCAAGAAACTTCCTCTGCTATCATTGATTCAGATATTTCTATAAGTTATACCCAACCTCAAAGTGAGAATATTCAAGTAGAAGAGGTGGCTTCTCCTTATTATTCTCCATCATTACCTCTCAGGGGAGAGAGGCATACTTATTTTATTCAAAATCTTGAACTTATATATATTAAGGAATCGAATGGGGAAGAACAAATCAAGGATGAATTTATTTGTATAAATAGGGAAGTTGATTATGTTAACGAACAACAATATTTTGATGTTGTTATTACGAAAATAGATCAAGATGAATTAATTATAAAGCAAACTATATGTTCATCATTTTCATATTTTTGTACTAATTCTTCTTTCGATTCAATTTTCAATGAACACAAATATGTTAATAATAATTTTATGTCTTCTTGTACTTCAATAGAATAGGTTGGGGGAGATGACATGAGTCTTAATCATTCGACTAGATGTTGTTCAGGAAAAGAGATTGATCTTTTTCAAGATCATGTTAATAAAAGTTTTGATTTACATGAAGGATTATCAATTGATCTTGATCTCAAAACATCACCAAATTATATTGAAAATGATTGTTAAGATTTACTATGCTAATATAGAAAATAGCAGCATTACATTCCATTTCACAATAATAGCATATACAGGATCACTGAAGAAACAACAAGCATAGCATAAACACAAGAGACAGAGATTTATCCTGGGAAACCCTCATGGGGTAGAAAACCCAGCAAAGCTTCCTCAATATAGATGACCAGCAATATACAAAGATGAAACCCTGAGACATGATCTCCTCCTCCATAAGTGCGCCTCTCTCAAGTGAGTGTGTGTGTCAAATGAGGAACACACCTCCTCTATTTATACACTACACTAACATATCTTTTACACAAGTACACGTAGGCTCGTATTTAACCAATGGGTTAAATACCCCACTACAACTGATTGGGATGACCCCTCTAGGGTGGTCTAATAACCCTTTGACCCACATAACACATATAGGGCCGACCTCCACTAGGGAAGTCTAATAACCCGAGTTACCACATTCCGACGGAGGAATAAACATCTCCGGATATACAATAAGATCTTTACGGAGGAATGAAACATCTCCAGAATAATAAAGTACAATTATAATATTCTTTGAAGTTACAATATCTCAACACTCCCCCTTAACGAGAAGGATATTATAATAGCATCTGCACGAGCAAGGAGTCATCAACATCATACATGATACATCTATAAATCATTGGAAGCTTTCTCAACATCTTCAGTAACTCAAGCAGTTACTGGAACATCTTCAATACTGGAACATCAACATCTTCAGTATTGAGTCTTCATCTTCTGCAGCACACGAACAGCTACATCGTCATCACACGATCATCGGCATCGTCATCACACAATCATCAGCATTGTCATCACACGATCATCAGGATCGTCATCACACGATCATCGGCATCGTCATCACACGATCATCAGCATCATCATCACACGATCATCAACATCGTCATCACACGATCATCAACATTGTCATCACACGATCAGCAGCATCATCATCAATACACATGATCCTTCCTTTCAGATTTACTGGATCAATTTCATCAAAATCATATTTAAGACTATCCTTCCTTTCAGAATTACTGGATTTACTGTCTAAGGATGATTAGTCCAACCACAATCATATTTAAGACTATCCTTCCTTTCAGAATTACTGGATTTACTGTCTAAGGATGATTAGTCCAACCACAATCATATTTAAGACTATCCTTCCTTTCGGAATTACTGGATTTACTGTCTAAGGATGATTAGTCCAACCACAATCATATTTAAGACTATCCTTCCTTTCGGAATTACTGGATTTACTGTCTAAGGATGATTAGTCCAACCACAATCATATTTAAGACTATCCTTCCTTTCGGAATTACTGGATTTACTGTCTAAGGATGATTAATCCTACCACAATCACATTTAAGACTATCCTTCCTAGATTTACTGTCGAAGGATGATTAATCCTACCACAATCACATTTAAGACTATCCTTCCCGGATTTATTGTCTAAGGATGATTAATCCAATCACAATCACATTTAAGACTATCATTCCTGGATTTACTGTCTAAGGATGATTAATCCAATCACAATCACATTTAAGACTATCCTTCCTGGATTTACTGTCTAAGGATGATTAATCCAATCACAATCACATTTAAGACTATCCTTCCTGGATTTACTGTCTAAGGATGATTAATCCAATCACGTGCATTTTGAACCAAGGTCCAGGGACGATGCAGTCCTATCCTCTATTCTCGGAGACACCTGTCTACGGCTCACTTTAGAACTTGAGTTCAAGGATGATCCAATCCTCTCAAGTCCACCAAGGACTTCATTCTCGGAGACCTCACGTCTACGGCTCTCTTTAGGACTGAAAGTCCAGGGATGATCCAATCCCCTCAAGTCCACCAAGGACTTCATTCTCGGAGACCTCACGTCTACGGCTCTCTTTAGGACTGAAAGTCCAGGGATGATCCAATCCCCTCAACTGTCCACTAAGGACTTCATTCTCGGAGACCTCACGTCTACGACTCTCTTTAGGACTGAAAGTCCAGGGATGATCCAATCCCCTCAACTGTCCACTAAGGACTTCATTCTCGGAGACCTCACGTCTACGGCTCTCTTTAGGACTGAAAGTCCAGGGATGATCCAATCCCCTCAACTGTCCACTAAGGACTTCATTCTCGGAGACCTCACGTCTATGGCTCTCTTTAGGACTGAAAGTCCAGGGATGATACAATCCCCTCAACTGTCCACTAAGGACTTCATTCTCAGAGACCTCACGTCTACGGCTCTCTTTAGGACTGAAAGTACAGGGATGATCCAATCCCCTCAACTGTCCACTAAGGACTTCATTCTCGGAGACCTCACGTCTACGGCTCTCTTTAGGACTGAAAGTCCAGGGATGATCCAATCCCCTCAACTGTCCACTAAGGACTTCATTCTCGGAGACCTCACGTCTACGGCTCACTTTAGAACTTAAGTTCAAGGATGATCCAATCCTCATCTGTATTCTCATCTATACAGGTACAAATATCCAAGAGCATGTATCACATCAAAACATGTATACATCACTAATCAAAACATGTATACATCACACCAAAACATGTATACATCTAGCATGTATAATCAAAACATGTATACATCACACAAAAACATGTATACATCTAGCATGTATAATCAAAACATGTATACATCACATCAAAACATGTATACATCTAGCATGTATTCTCACTAATACATCTAACATCAAAACATGTATACATCACATCAAAACATGTATACATCTAGCATGTATTCTCACTAATACATCTAACATCAAAACATGTATACATCACATCAAAAACATGTATACATCTAGCATGTATTCTCACTAATACATCTGTCATCAAAGGTAAAAGATATAAGAGTTCTAAATCTAAATAATTCTAAGTAACTAAGTGCAACAAAAATGAAGGGACAGACTTGTTATCAGATACTATACTACTCCCCCTTTCGAGGAGGGTCCTTCTGGACTATACCAAGCTTGTCTCGGAAGTATTCAAACTTTACTTGAGACAAAGGTTTAGTCAGGATATCGGTAATCTGATCCTCGGTGCTTATATACTCGAGCTTGATAGCTCCCCTCTGCACCATATCTCGTATATAGAAGTATCGGATCTCAATGTGTTTTGACTTATCATGGAACACAGGATATTCAGACATCTTAATGCAGCTTTGATTATCACACATAATCACAGTGGAATCCATTTCTAAGTCAAACACTCCATATAAAAGCTTTTGAAGCCATACTGCTTCATAGCTGGCAGAGCAGACAGCCATATATTCTACTTCAGCAGTACTGAGAGCCACACTAGAATGTTTCTTGCTGAGCCATGAGATCATGGCAGATTCAAGACTATAACATCCACCTAATGTACTCTTTCTGTCTGAGACACTTCCTGCCCAATTAGAATCTGAGTAACCATGTAAACGGAGTTCATGACCTCCAAGATAATATAGACCAAAAAACTAATGTACCTTTTAGGTGCCTCACTACATGCTTTGTAGCTATTAAGTGAACCTTTCTAGGTTCTACTAGATACTGACTTAGGGTATTTATAACAAAGCATATATCTGGCCTAGTATTTGTTAAATACATCAATGACCCAATGATTTGTCTATATAGGGTTAGGTCCACTAAATACGATGAGTCATTAACTAACAACTTCAAGTTGGAGTCCATGGGAGTGGCCATGGCTTTATACTCCAACATATCAAATCTTTTTAGAAACTTCACAGCATACTTACCTTGATTTAAAAGATTCCTTTTGGATCTTGCCATACTTCTAGACCTAAGAAGTAGTGCATTAATCCGAGATCTTTCATTTTCATTTATGCAGCCATTTTCATGACCTATTTCTCATTCCTTGTCAGAAATAGATCATCGTCATACAATAATGGTATGATAGGTTCATCATCCACAACCTTAAGGTAAGGGTTAGGAACAGTTTTAGTTCTGGTAAATCGCAAGCTTTGTCATGAAGCTATCAATTGTCCATTATTCTCACTCAGCATTGAGTGATCTTCTGCATATCTATCTGTGCCATCTCTCGTCAGATGGGTCTACTAATATGAGTCTCAAAATCATTCGAACTCTGTGGTGAGTTCCTTCTTGCATCCATGTCATATGTGTATAGAACCCATATTCAACCTTGTATCAAAGGTTGAGATCCACATCACCCATGATGATCATTAAGCTCATCAATTGACTACCGATCCTGGGAACCCATACAGAACCTGATTACATTATTAAGAGAATGGTCTTATCTAGTCCCTTGAAGCAAAACATCTCATCATGATTCTCTTCCTCTTTCTAGGAGAATCTCTTAACCACAAGCTTTCTATAGTGTGTTTGATTTGTAAATCTTTTGTTGAACATCCATCGCTTGTTCAGAGTTCATCATTCATCATGATCTTTCCTACAAATCAAAATTAAGTACATGATTAGTAATACTTCATAATCATCAAATCATATTGACATGATAACCTATTATGCATACAGATATCATTTACATAGTTATGCAACTATTTTGACCAATACTTTGGCACAACACTTTCCCATATCCTGTATGCATACAGTGGCTATCTAGATGCCTTCCATCTCTACTAGAACATACTATCGAGAGTGTGCACAGCTCTCAGCATGTCAGCAAAGAGGTCTCATTCTAGACAAGCAACAATGGAATGTTTGTCCAATTTACCAATCATATGCATATTAGTAGTATACTGTTCAATGCTTTATGAATGTTTACACTCAGCATGATATATTCTAGGAATACAAATATGCATACAAGCAATATCATTTACTATTTCTAATAACAACTCAAATACTTATCTTTTATGTTTGTGTGGTTGCCTCCCGCTTGATCTTCTGTATGTCTTCTGAACTTCTATTCATTCTGTACCACTGTACATGCTCAAGTGTACACTAGTGTCATCCTCATGATCTCATACACAAACATACATTCATTAGTATATTCTCAATATTATCAAAACATTCTAATTCTAAATAATCTTGAATATGTACAGTCATGATCATTAGTATTCAGGGTTTCAAGGAAGTCTTCTTTTACTCACGCATATTCTTGTTTGATCTAGTTAGTTAAATCATCAACCAAGATAAGAGACATAATATGCATAAACCCTTGATTACTAACCAATCATACCAAGTATACTTACACAAGGTAAGATTCTAACATGACATAGGAAAACATACCTGGATTAGTATACCTGCTTAGTTATGTACAACATACCTAAACAATCTCTTCAATGATTTAGAGATCCTGAGCTAGAACCTGCATGTCTCATAGGTTAAACATAATATAACAAAGTCATACATACCTCGTGAGTCTTTGTCTTCATGTTGTCATGGTCATGGAACTTGATTTGTCTTTTGTGATGTACCTGTGTCTTGTTAGCATACAACATCAATCTTACACAACACCATAATGCATAAGTACAATCATATAGCCCTAATCAATGAATGTCTTCGATCATTCGCATGCATTCATATTGTTACTAGGGTTATAAGACAATTAATAACATTAATCAAGATTGTACTAATAAATAACATGAATACAAACACATTATGAACTTAATCAAGAATCAGATTTCAAGGCATACCTGAACCTCCTTAAGTCATACCTGTCGAGACCTTTTGTAGTCTTCTTATGTAAGACCTTAGCCTCAACTCCCCCTGAAACTTGATTTGGAGCTTGATTAGGGTTTGCTGGAGAAACCCTAAAAATTCAATCTTTGACTTTCACACTTCTGAATGGATGGAAGAATGTGTCTTGCTGAGCTGATCAACCTAGCATTCTTCAATTTTGAAATCTCCAAAATTTGACCCCTCAAAATTGCCTTCGAAACTTCTGGATCTTCTGGACAGGAACCCGAACTAGGGTTTGATGAAGCTCGGTCTTCTACCCAACCAAAAATTCAATCTTGGTCTCTAAATTTGAATTTTCCTGAGTAGCATTCAGCCGTGGACTCCGATTCCAAAAATTCTAACTTTCTCCAGAACCCTAAATTCCGGAAGCCATGAATAAAGGTGCTCCAAAAATAATTCTGTTTTGACATAAATATGCACCTGATTGTTTCTGCTATAAATCTGAAATTTCTGCTCCACAGGGTCTAAATTTTTTTTCTGCAGTAGCCTGACCTATCATCTTTCCATCCTGACAGGTATGACCTCAATTGTATTTTCTGAGAGAGAGTTATGCCAAGTGTCGCAACGTGACCTTTGTATGGGATAAAACAGGAGAGCGAACTTGTACGGCGTGCCACGTGTCACTGTTTCAACTTCGGCCTCTAAAACCTTTTCCTGAGATATCTCACCCTGTTATCTTTCCATATTGACAGGTCTAACCTCAATTGGACTCTCCGAGAGAGAGTTATGCCAAGTTTCGCAACGTGACCTGTTTATGGGATAAAACAAGAGAGCGAACTTGTACGGCATTCCACGTGTTACTGATTCACCTTCGGCCTATGAAAAACATTTCCTGAGATATTACAATCTGTGTACTACCTGTCACTTTTTACGAAATTTCATTTGGAGCTTCCTAGCCCAAGTTATGACCTTTTTTCCAAGGTCACCTGATTTTGACTGATATCTGGAAGAGGCAGAAACCCTAAATTGTACTGATCATAACTCATAAAGTAAAACGAATCTGAGGGTTCCCTTTGGACACAAGGTACCTGGGGATGTTATATTCTACCTATAAACTTTTCAGACCCTGAACCTTTGCAGAAATGGATTTATAGCGAAATTTCCACGATGACTGGTTTTTGCTATGTAAAACCCTAACCTTCAAAATGTCGTAAATAAAGCAAGTGTCGTAAGTGCCATACCTTGTCTTCCTTCAGGTTAGCTCTGATACCATGTTAAGATTTAATATGCTAATACAGAAAATAGTAGCATTACATTCCATTTCACAATAATAGCATATACAGGATCACTGAAGAAACAACAAGCATAGCATAAACACAAGAGACAGAGATTTATCCTGGGAAACCCTCATGGGGTAGAAAACCCAGCAAAGCTTCCTCAATATAGATGACTAGCAATATACAAAGATGAAACCCTGAGACATGATCTCCTCCTCCATAAGTGCGCCTCTCTCAAGTGAGTGTGTGTGTCAAATGAGGAACACACCTCCTCTATTTATACACTACACTGACATATCTTTTACACAAGTACACGTAGGCTCGTATTTAACCAATGGGTTAAATACCCCACTACAACTGACTGGGCCGACCCCTCTAGGGTGGTCTAATAACCCTTTGACCCACATAACACATACAGGGCCGACCTCCACTAGGGAAGTCTAATATCCCGAGTTACCACATTCCGATGGAGGAATAAACATCTCCGGATATACAAGAAGATCTTTACGGAGGAATGAAACATCTCCGGAATAATAAAGTACAATTATAATATTCTTTGAAGTTACAATATCTCAACAATGATCAGGTAATAAAAGAGATTGTTTGGAAATTTAAATATTAATGACCTTTCTAAGTTGAGAGACTCTTTTAATTTCCTCACTTCTAACTCTTACTTTTTTATTTAGCCTGATTTATTTTCTGATTTTGATATGCATAGGATTCCATTGAAATTACCTAACTATGTGCCTTCAAAATCAAATTTTTATGAGATATCTAATATTGGTGATTCACTTATTAAGCATGAAGTTGAGGGATTGGGACATATTTCATTATTAGATCGTCATCCGATACAATATTTTAAAGAGAAAGAGGGTTCATCGCAAGATAGTTATAGTCAACCAATTTTTGATGAGATCAACACACTAATTTTTGCTGAAACTAAAATTGCTTGTTCTCATTAGAATCACTTATATAAAGGATCTAGTTTTATTGGTGATACTAAAATCTTTGTCGAAGAGTTTCCTATAACTTGTGATTAACAAAAACTTGCATCTTTTTCAATTGATTCGCCTTTAGCTGTTGACCCTTTTAATGAGATTACTTCTTTCGATATTAGGCCACTACCGATTTATTCACCTATTACATCATTTCATGATCCTACTCTGTATTTGAAACCTATTCTTCCAGTTGTTAGTGTGACTAGTGCTAGTAATTTGATTCTTCAAGTTGATTCTCCTAAGATATATTTGCCAATATGGATTTCATGTTGTTAGTCCATATTTTGCATTCTGATTTCCATGATAGGATTGTGAAATGGCTCGAAGATTCTTATCTTAAAAGAATTTATGAAGTTGGTAAATTTGTCTTATCATTACATCTAAATAGAATTTCAAATGGTAAGAATGATAGATTTATTTTTAGTTTTCTCTTATTGACATATTGTTTCTGGTTTCTAATTCGAAATATTGTCATTTTAGCAGGGTTGAAAATGCTTCAGTGGCTTCATTGGATATTTCATTTTACTTGATTTTGTTGTATATTTGAAATCATTGTACATATGTATATATTTATTTTTAGAGGTAATTTTAGATTTAACTTAATTAGTTCATTTGGCACAAGTAGGTTGCATTATTTTCAATAATGTGCAGTTAATAAGCGTTGTGTCAATTTTGGGATGAGGACAAGAGGACAAACTATTCTTCAGGAAGTACACATAACTCTACTCCTTTTTCAATTGTTTTATTATCTTGCTTATGATTTTATATGTTAGTCATATCATTTTTAGTCTTATTTTCCATTAATAATTTGTAAGACTTAATGACAAAATGATTACATATGATCATTTGAATTTTTAAATCAAGAAGATTTCAAAAGAGTAAATTATAAAGAATGTGTTCATAATTTTTAATCTCTTTTAACGTAAAAAATTTATGAGCATAACTCACTCATGTTGTAATTGTCACCATAAACTGCACACTCTAGCATTTGTCTTTCTTATTTTGCTTTTCTGGTTATAATTAAGATTCAATAAAAGGATCTATTTTATCCAAATATATCTTCCATTGATTTGGAAAATGTTATCACGATCTTAATGAAATATGGATTGTTTATATCAACAATTAAATGATTTTTCCGAAACTTGATGACGAACTCATTCTATCATACTGACATGCATATTATATTCACATCTCCTATTTCTATTTGTGTTTATATTTGACCCTTTTTATGAAATTACTAAAAGCTTAATCCTTTGTATTACCACATCGTGGTCAATTTAAATATTGGGAGATTTCTTGTCCTTCTTTCTGTATGCCATTATGATTTTTTCATTATTTTATATAGTTCATTTCATAGATTATGACTGCATTTTTATTTTCAAATTTCAAGTTCATTCGACTTGTTCGACAATCAGCTGAAGTTTCGATAGATATCAATATTTTTTCTTATTGTTTAAGATTTGCCATCTTTATGAGTGGCGCAAGGTCGGTCGGCCGGACCTTCTTGCTTAATAAACACAGACTTGGTGTAAACAGGATGCCAGAAACTTACCTCCAACTCCTTCGAGTACCTCATCTGTAAATGGTGTTGGGAATGGGTTATGTAAATAGGCATCGTTCAACTTTCATAGGTCGACACAAATTCTTACTTCACCAGTTTTCTTATCTTGGACGACCATCGGGCTAATCCATTCCGACTCTTCGACTAGTTCAATGACGCCGGCTTCTAGCATTCTCTCAAGTTTAGCCTGTACTCATTCATTGTGTCACGGGTTCTAGCGATATGGTCTTTGTTTAACCGGTTTCACACCAGGTTTCAAGGGAATCTCCATTTCGCCAAGGTCTCCGTAGATTCCCTTCATTTCTAAGAATTTCGTTGGGAACAAGTCCTGAAACTCGTGCAACAGATCTGTCATATTCCCGATAGTCGATTCGCCCAATAATCTCCAATGCTTGCAAATTTCAAGTTTTCTTCCGACTCGATGTTTACCTTCATAATATTCAGTGGCTGGTTGTACTTGTCGGATGGAAGTTTAGGTTCCTTCACATTGCGAATGCCTTTAGACTCCGGCACGTATGTGGCTCTTGGGTCATCATCATCATCATTCGGTTCTCTTGAGACGTTGTAGCAGTCCATCATCATTTCAGAGGTCATGGTCCATCGGAGTTCTGACAACTGCACCGTTGGTTCTATCTCAAAAATCTTCTTCTTAATTGCCTGAAGTGCATTATGGATGAAGGGATTTTCGTCTACAAAAGAAGAATGTTTGGCTAAATCCAATCGTCAATTGATTCCAAGAAAGTGTACCGAGTCGCAGCTCCGTCGCGACATACCAACTCCGCGATACTTCATCCAACGTATGCACGAAGGCATGCACCCACTCCTATTCCAGTCGCGCTGCCCATTGGTGTTGACAAGCCTTCACATGTTCATTTGGGTTACCCTGGCCATCGTATCTTTGTTCGTTCCATGTTGTGGTGTCGCTGAAATGTACCTCCAAGAGGCATCGGCATAGTGGCCAGTTTGATATCCTTGATTTGTGCGTTGCCCACTTGCGCATAGGAGTAGCCTTTAGGGCTTCCTCCAAGGCCAAGAGTCTTTGTGGTTCCGCTACCTTTCCTTCGAATTCTATTAAGAAGGTGCTCAAATTTGGTAACCCTTCGTACGTTGGTAATGCACACTCCTTAGTAGCCACCCAACGTATGGACTGTGTAATCCTTGCACATCTGCGAAACGATACTTCGTGAAGTCATTTTTGCCAGTTTTCTAGTGCCTCATATGAGTCCAAAGATGTTGAGCTAGAGCTGCACCATTCCAACTCCCCTTCGTCAGTTGGATTGATGTAATCTTCATAGATATTATATAGGCGATCCCATCCTTCCCTATCTTCATCTTTCGTAGGCTCTATGTATCGTTGTCCTTCTGCAGGATCTAATGGTACGACGAACCTTATTTCTTGATCTTCAAATGACATGATCTGCTTCTTGAAATTGATGATTGCCTGATTTTCCATTGCCCAGTTGATTCCCAATAGTGCTAGATATGGACATGTGTTATCTACTATTTCTATAACATCGAAATCAGCATATGTTCGAAGTCCTTCGATTTCGATGGGAAGTTGACACACTCGGCCAAGAGGGGTGACCTTACTCTGGTTTACTAAGCGCAACTGTACTGGCGACCAGGTCGTTTGTAGTTTTCCCATTGTTTCCCATGTTTGTTTTGTCAGGATATTCACGTCTGACCCCAAATCCAAAATGATGGAGTCGACATCGAACGCTCCGATTTGTGCCGACATCCTCATTTCTCTACCCGTCTTTCTTTTCTTATGTATGCGACTAACCCTAGGTTCTTGTCATCCGCCTTCCTGTCGATGGAGTAACCTGGCTATTTCCCCCAGTGCCTCCTCATCTTTTTCTAATTCCAAACAACTTCCGACAAATGCTCTTACGGTATTAGCCTTGTGCCGTGATTTTGTTCGATCGAATGTTGGTGGCATATCATAAGTCTCCACTTGAGGGGATGCATTCCTATGTCGCCCCAACATTCCCTGTCATGCCTTTGAGAAAACCTTTTTTTCATCTTTCGCATCGGAAGTGACCTGTTTCACTGGTCGAATGGTATGGTGCAGCTGGTGAGGTTCTGTTGTTGCTTTTCCTTATGTTACTATTCCTACAGTCGTAGATTGCTTTCTAGCTTCCGCTGATATCTTCTATACTGTCGGTTGATTCTGGTTCTAGTTCTGGTTTTGGCTAGGCGGAGATGGTAGGTTCTTCGTCTGCCATCTGGCGATAAGCTGTGGGCAATCTCTGATGCTATGGTCCATTCCATTGCAATATGTGCATTGTGAGGCCTGATTCAGGCAATCCCTTGCGAAATGTCCTTGTTTCCCACAATTATAACATGTAGGGGGTCCTCGGCCCCGTCTAGCGGCTCCCGCTCTTCCGGCGCCACCACCACGTCCTCCCCGAAATCCTCCACCAAATCCTCCGCGTGGTGGTCCGTATTGCACCTGCTAGTACTGTGGCTACTGATATCGTGGTTGTGGGTATTGTTGATACAGCAACTGCTGGTACTGTGGTTGTAGATACTTCTGTGCACCATACTGTAGTTTCCCATACTGTCCTTGGTCAAATTGTGGTGTCTGCATAAACTGCGGTTGTTGCTGGACATACTGCGGCTGCTGTAGTCCTAGTTGTTACTCTTCTCCCTTTACCAAGTATGCATCCATGTTCCGTTCTTGCAGCAAATCGTGTGCCCTATAGTCCTTTTCATCATGCCCTACTGATTGACATAATTTACAATACAGATTCACCGGTTTCGACACCATCTTCTGTAAGTATATGCAGTCCTCTGGTCAATGCTCCCTGGCCTGGTAGACGGGGCACCATGGTAGACTTTCCTGGCGAAGGGGGTTCGGTGCCCCTAAATTCAAATACTGCTGAAACACTGAACAATTATCCTTATGATGGCCCTCCGTCCTACATCTGGTGCACCATACGTCTTCGCGGTTATTTTTCCCTTTCTTCATGTCCTCCAATTGGAGCATCAACGTAGCCAGTTGTGCTTGAATCTTATCCATTCCAGCCCCAGTCTCTCCAATCGACGAAGCCTCTAGCTTCATCGCGATTTCTAATGCTTTGGCTTGATCCGCAACTTTCTGCTGCATCAATGGTCCTCTAATATGTGGTACCAGCCCGGCGATAAACCACTCTTTATGCTGTAGGTCATTTATTGGAAAACTGACTTTCGCTATCAATGTTTTGTATCTTTGATCAAACTCCCATACTGGTTCATTCGTGTATTGCCTAATTTATTTGAGCTCAGTAATGTACTGTGCTTCCGACTTGGGTTTTTTAAATTCTTGAATCATCGCTACTTTGATTTCTGCCAACGTTTTTCCTGGAACCTTAGTATATTTTATGAACCCGTCCAGCGCACAACCCCGAAAGGTCATCACCAATTGTCCCTATTTTATGTCTTCATTTTGGACCTGCTTCACGGTCCACACTGCTTCGCATTAAAACCAAAACTGTTT
This sequence comes from Larix kaempferi, assembly GCA_027924585.1. Lineage (NCBI taxonomy): Eukaryota > Viridiplantae > Streptophyta > Pinopsida > Pinales > Pinaceae > Larix > Larix kaempferi. The sequence continues at coordinate 762,038 of BSBM01000292.1, forward strand.
GGGATCCTCCGTCCTGCTTCCTATGAAACTCGACATCTTTGTATCATCCGCCATCGCGGTGTTCCTACTATTGCTACTTATGGATGTGCTACTTTTTCCACTACACGTGGGACAACTCTACGAATTATTTGCGGTGTTTCTTTTAGATTGATAGGTGGCGTGCGGGGTCGAAGGTATGTGATAGCTTACGATCCGCCCTTCTTCTGGGGTAGCCTGGTCACCGCTTTCCTCCTCATAGTAAGGGAGCTCCATCCTCTGTGGCCCTGTTGCGTAGTCTTCCCTTCCGGTCCTCTCAGGGGACTCTTCCTCAATCCTCCTCCTCTTATCAGGACATCGGAATATATTTCCACTTCTCAAGGTGCCATAGTCCTTCTCAACTTCCCTTAAAAATTCGTCGTCGCTCATGTCCATCTACCCTGCATGTTTCCTAGCAGATCCATAACCATGCGATACCTACAACCCCTGCACACCGATCTGTCTACTCAACGGAGGTCATTTTCATCATACCCTTTTCGCACACCGGCATCTTAATCCACAGGTTCAATGACAGGATGAACCTACCCCTTAGTCCTCTGAAAAATCATCTCTCTACATCACTGTAAGAGTTGTTGGTATCTACCACAAACTCAGTGATGTACCCTTCTAAGATACTATCGATCCAGAAGTCAACAACCCTTGATACTGTATTGTTGACTTGGTTCAGCTGTCGAATGAGTTCTAGAGTCCACTGATCCAATTCGATATTCTGGTTGGTATGTCCTCTGAATGTCAACTACGCGAGCCACTCCTGTAGTATTATTGGAAATTCAACGAAGAATATCTCATGGATATTCGAGTATATGTGCTTTTGTAACCAACTTTATACTGTTTCTACCGAGTTCCTCCTTTCTTCTTTCGCAAACTCTTTTGCTTTCTGATTGAACCACTCTTGGATCTCTGGTTTCGTCAGATGCCACAGCATATCCTCTTTTTTCCATTTTAAGGTCCCGGCAACGGAACCATTTGTTGACACAGGGTCTTTCGACAGGGGATCACTCTGTTGTCAACAACACCAGCAACCCCTTATTCACTGGCCCAGAAAGGAGTTATCCTTCCCAGCAACACTTGCGAAGTAGGTGAGGTCTCACCCGAGGCGGATAAGGGTGATGCAGGAACCAAGCTTCCACAGTTACAAAGAGGATATGAGTGCTTTAACCAGAGATCACAATCATTCACTATAGTTCAATTACTCGTATAAAACCACATTAGCATCAACCAACAACATGTTTTCACACAAGCCAACAGAGAACATTTAAATAACCCATTATTGCATCATAACATAACACTAGAATTCACAACTGAACATCTTCATTCATTAACATCTGCGGAAAACCCATCGTAGAGATATTCAAAACATGATATCGCAAGTACAATCAAACTCAAAAGATCGTATTAATCTCCTCAACTCTTCTACCCTTAGGCTTACAATATACTTCTATTTGTATCCTTCTATTCTATTACAAAATGGCCCATTTTGGCCAACTTAGCAATTAAGTATTCTAAACTATTCTTTCACTTCCTTAGACTTTGCGGTAATTCCTTCTTTTGCGGGATTTGGATTTCTTGCTTATCAGCTTCCGCACTTCCTGCGGATCTATCCCATGCCAACACCAACTGTTTCTCCTCCTCCACGAGGAATTCCTTCGGTGAGCACATCAACATTTGCTTCTCCCAATAGTTTCTCTCTCCCTGCTTGCAGTCAGCTTGGTCCTCCTGCTTCGGCTTCATAGTCCTCCGCGTGCCATTTTTACACACTGTGACTGTGTTGGATCGACCATCATAGATCATCTTCCAATCATATTTCCATGTCCTCCCTAACAAAAAAAGACATGCATCCATTGGGATTACATCGCACAGTACACTGTCTTCAAGTTTCCCCACCTTAAAGTTTACAAGCACTGTTTGGTTACCTTGACATAATGTCCTTTATGCAACCAAGATATCTTGTATGGGTGTGGGTGTTTTCGACATCTCAAACCCAACTTGTCGATGACCTCCATCGACACAAGATTCTCTATACTGCCGGCATCGACTATGGTCTTTCAATACCACTCACCAATCAGCACTTTAGTTCGAAAGACAACCTTTCTCTATGCTAGATCTTTCTTGTCGCGTCGGTCATCCTGAACCAATGTCCTCCTAGCCGTCCGTGGTTTGAATTTTTCTTTTCCCAACTTCACTATTGTCGGATGTCGAATCCGCCCTCTTGTCCACTTGCTCATCTCTTTGACAAATAGGTTTTGAATCCTCTGTAGCGTGTAGGTTCTCTAGTCACTCATATGCCTTATGTCCGACTCCTTCACACTTATAATAGACTACCGCTAGTCTGTCAGTTGGACTACTTAGACCATATGCACCTCGACCTCAGTTCTCTCAACCATCACGTTAGTTTTCTTACATTTTCTCCATAGTTGATGTCCCTTCCGCAGGTCGGTTATCTTCGATGTCTTCTCTCCTTGTTCTGCTACATTTTCCTTTTGCGAAAACAGTCTTTGCACCCCGACTAGTCATACTGCCTTTGGTCGATGTGGATTTCCTCTACAGTTTCTCTTCTTCCTTAAGAGCTAACTAGTAGGCTTCACCGGTCGCTTTGAACCTTGACAAGAGCAACTCGTCCTGTATGGCATACTTCAAGCCGTTCATATATCTAGCAACAGCTTCTTCTCCTTCGTCGATTTGTCCCAACTAGATCTATAGTTAGTAGAACTCTTCCGTTTATTCCTTCATGGTTATCTCTTTATTTTGAAAGTTTTGCAACTTCCGGAACAAGGAAATCACATAGTCACCCAACAAGAACTTCTCCTTCATCTTGGAGACCATCCTGTCCCAAGACTTGATCTTTTCCTTGCCCTTCTTGACTCTGTCAGCCTATACATTGTCCCACCACAATGAGGCATGACCCTTCAACCTTTGTTAGGAACCCATGTCAACCCTTCTATTTACTTTGTTAGTATATTGTTGTTGGACGCATATGCTTTGTAAGTCGTCCAGTAGTATTTGTTGATTAATAGTTTGTATTATTGTTGTTAGATGCATATACTTTGTAAGTTGTCCCATAGTAATTGTTGATCCATATTGTGTATTGGCCCATGGTTTGTATTGACACATGGTATTGACCCATGGTATTGGCGCCTAGACTTAGTATATAAGTTTGTGTTGAGACCAATGAAGGTACCGTGAAGTTATTTGTATTGAGCTTTCTCAAAGGAGGTTGCCCCCTCGAAGTGGCCTGCGATTAATATAAAAGTGATTCTGAGTTCTTTTATTTCTTCTATTTCATGTGTTTTCATTAATTAATTATTGCAGGTTCTTCACATCTAGTATCAGAGCACTTTCTTGGGCTCGCTGGGTGAAATTTCTGCCAATTTTTTTTTTTTTTTGCATTTGTTGTAGCTTCGGATATGGGAATAATCCCTATCCGCTTAATTGTGGGAAGTACTTGGGAATAATCCCTAAAACTCATTGTGAGGAGTACCACAGGAACCCCGAAGTAGAGAGCCCATTGAGAGGACCTACCAGCGAAAAGGGAAACGACCCCTACCTGATTGACTAGTTCCCACCCATGAGGTAAACCAAGAGCTTTCATTTGTCAAAGAGCGGTTATCAATTTTACCTGATCCGTGTAGTGAGGGGGTACTACCCCAATACACAAGCCGTCATACAACATTGGTGGCCGAGTGAATCCCCTGAACCGATAGGAAGCCGCACAAACTTGGGGTCCATATCTATTTTCAGCTGAAGTGTTGCTAATCACTTCCGCACCATTTCAGATCCATTCCGAGCCATTTCAGATACAACCGTTTCAAATCCATTCCGAGCCGTTTCAGATACAACCGTTTCAAATCCATTCCGAGCCGTTTCAGATCCATTCTGACTGTCGTTACTGATCCATCCGTTTCAGATCTATTCTGAAAGCTGTTTCAGATCCATCCATTTTTTATCCATTCGGCGTCGTTTCAGATCCATCTGTTTCTGATCCCTTCCGTGCCATTGTAGATCTATTTGTTTATGATCCCTTCCATGTTGTTGCAGATCCATTCCTAAAAAAAAAAAAATCATTTTTTCACCATATCCCCCTTGTTTTAACTATGTTTCCCTTGAAACTTCTCGGACACCCTTGCAATCCCATTCTGCATATTTCATTCCTGAGGACCCTATCCCAAATTCTACTTCCTAAAGCCAAAAATCTCACATTTGTCTATTTTTAGGGTTTTCAATAACTTCTTCAATTTTCACCCACTCGCCTCCAAATTTTTCCACCGTGTTCATTCCCTATTTCTACTTCTTTGTCCCTCTTTGACAAATTTTCTCATTATTTCACCACACTTCTGAAATCCTCATTTTTTGCTTCCTTGTCCATTAGAAAGTGTCCAAAACCTATTCAAACCCCAATTAACCATCCAAGTTTTTCCCAAATCCAAATTTCCCTTTACTAAATAAGCTTTTGTTTGTGTTTTTCTATGCATTCCCTAAAAAAAAAAAAAACTCCTAGTTATGGTTGTCACCCGCGCAGGAGCAAAAACCATGGAGGAAGCACTTGCAGCCATCCAAACCAAACTACAAAATCTGGATGCAAAATTTCTCAACCTCCATCTTTAGCATTCAGCCATGAACAATAACTGACAACAAGAATCTTCTGCAGCCAATTGGTTCTCTTCTTCGAGCTCTTTCCGTGGTCCGAATCTTGAATTTCCTCACTTCAATGGTACTGATCCGACTAGATGGATCTATTGTGCATAACAATATTTCAGCCTGCATAATACTTTCGATGTCCAAAAAGTTCAACTTGCATCATTTAATTTGGAATAGGAAGCCCTTCAATGGTACCATTGGTACATCAAGGCTCATGGTGAGCCAAAATGGACAGATGTTTGCAAACTCCTTTTGCAACGATTTGGTCCTAGTGCTTTTGATGACTTCACTAGAGCACTCACTAAACTTCGTCAAATTGACACTATGAGGGAGTATAAGACAGAATTTGAGAAACTAGCCAACCACACAGAAGGATTGTCTGATGACTTCTAAAGGAGTTGTTTTATCAGTGGTATTAAGGATAAAATCCGCCCAAAGGTCAAAATGTTTTGTCCCAACACAATGATGGAAGCCCTAGGGTTGGCTAAGTTGGTAGAAGACAAGATTTTCACCCAACAACGCTCCAACCCCACTTTTGTTCCCTTCCGAAATATGGGTTCTCAATCACCTCCCATCCCGATAGCTCCTCGACCAACTCCTATCAAGCATTTGTCCGAAACAGAGATGCAGGCATGAAGAGAAAAAGGGATTTGTTATAATTGTGATGAAAAATTCACTCAGGGACATAGATGTGTTCAACAAAAGCTCTATCTCTTGGATGTGGATTCTCCGCCGGCCTCTGAAGTTGGTGAAGAAGCTCCAAATACACCGGATGATCAGGTCGACATTCAGGAAACGCCTATTGACCTTCCATATCAGGAAGACCACCCAAAGATATCTCTCCATGCTTTATCCGACGTCACCACCCCCCAAACAACGCGGGTTAGGGGTTACTTCATGAAGCTTCTTCTTACAATACTCATTGATTTTGGTAGCACTCATAACTTCATTCACCCTCGGATCGCCAAACATGCTGATTGTTTTGTTCATCCTTGCTCCAACTTTGAAGTCATGGTTTCCAATAGGGGCACCTTAACTTGCAAGGTAAAGTGTCGCAATGTGCATATCTCTCTGGAAGATAAAACCTGCGCTCTGACATGCTTGTCTTGTCCTTAGGCGAATGTGATGTGGTTTTGGACATTCAATGGTTAAGCACACTTGGCCCCATCTTATGGGATTTTGATGAACTTTGGATGTAGTTTTCAGTCAATGGGACACAACACAAATTTATGGGCTTACAACTAGGGTCTCTCTGCATCATCAGTTCACATCACCTGGAAAAGATCCTTAAGAAGAATTCACATGGTGTCATTGCTCAGCTCCATTCCATTCAGATGCACTCACAAACGGTCTCCACTACTTCCTTGGATAGATATGTAGGTGTCTTTGTTGCACCAGTGGGCTTGCAACCTTCAAGAGACCTTTCCGGTAAGCATTTAGCCGCATCTACATCCCAGTAGGAAATGATGGCTATTTTGCATGCAGTACAGAAGTGGCAGCCATCCCTATTAGGAAATTATTTCTGCATCAAGTTTGATCTCCAGAGTTTGGAACATTTTCTGGAACAACGGGTCTCCTCACCAGCACACTGGAAATGGGTTATCCAACTCATGGGTTATGACTATGCGATCACTTACAAGAAGGTTAAGGATAATATGGTGGTAGATGCTCCTTCTCGTGAATTTGATGACCTAGTTTCTCTTACAGCTATTTCTCTGTTTGTTCCAAATTGGTTGCAATCTGTTCAACAGGGCTATCTCTTCTATGAACTCCATGCTTCTTCATCGGCAGGGCACTCTGGGTTCCTCAAAACCTATGACTGGGAACAATGTAACTTCTTTTGGCAGGGACTGAAAATGAAAATTCACCAGCTGGTGGTTGAGTGTGATACTTGCCAGGTCAACAAGGGTAAAATGACACTCCTTCTAGGACTGCTCGAACCCTTGCCCATCCCTCCACAGATGTGGACAACTATTTCTATGGATTTCCTAGAAGCGCTCCAGTGGTACAATACCACATCTAAAAGGACACCATATGAAGTAGTTTATGGACAGGCACCACCAGTTCTTCTTCCATACACACTTAGCAGCTCCCCAGTTCAGGCAATTGATTCGGTTCTTCAAAATCGCGATCAGATTCTTCTCATTCTACAGGACAATCTTCGCATGGCAAGAATTCGACTGAAACAACAAGCCGATCAGCACCATTCTGAGCACACTTTTCACGCAACTGATATGGTCCTTTTTCGTCTACAGCCTTCCAAGCAATCCTCCCTGAAACTCAAAAGGTGTCAGTGGGACGGAATGCAACCTGAGGATGCTACAGGGGAACCACTCCTTCAGATTCTGTATCAATTTCCACATCTAAAGCTTTGAAGACAAATCTTTTTCTAAGGGAGAGGGGATGTTAGGAACCCATGTCAACCCTTCTATTTATTTTGTTAGTATATTGTTGTTGGACGCATATGCTTTGTAAGTCGTCCCATAGTATTTGTTGATTCATAGTTTGTATTATTGTTGTTGGACGCATATGCTTTGTAAGTCATCCCGTAGTAATTATTGATCCATATTTTTTATTGGCCCATGGTTTTTATTGACACATGATATTGGCGCCTAGACTTAGTATATAAGTTTGTTTTGAGACCAATGAAGGTACCATGAAGTTATTTGTATTGAGCTTGCTCAAAGGACATTTCCCCCTCGAAGTGGCCTACGATCAATATAAAAGTGATTCTGAGTTCTGTTATTTCTGCTATTTCATGTGTTTTCATTAATTAATTATTGCAGGTTATTCACAACCTCAGACATGCTGTCTTAACCCATTTAGGATCCTCAATATGCTCTATGTCAGAGTATTTCTCCATCTCTCTAAACCAGTCGATCAAGTCTTCTGGATCCAGACTTCCCGAGTAGGTACGTACATCTATCTTTGTCCAGCCTCTCATCTCCCTCAGAATCTTGATGAATCTATCTTCTAGTTCCTCGAATGCCTCTTCCCATGCTCCCACCTCTTTGACTTCCTCATTGCTGTGGTCTAATGAATCGTGAATGCATCCACATCTTTGAATTTCCTTGATCGCCGCGACTTCACTAGTCAAACTTTGCATTGTTCACGTGCACTCGTCGAACCTTTCACAATAAAATGTGTCTGCTGCGCCATGCGCTTTTCGTCCTGTACCTGGGACATTAACACCTCTGTTAGTGATTTTCAACTGCAGCTGAAACTCCCACTCGTCCAATCGCAACCGAAATTTCACAAGTCGTGCACAAATCTACCCAACTGCAGCTTGAGCTATTCTACACACTCAACAACACCGGATTCAATTCCAGCTCAACCGGATTCCAACTCTGGGCTCTGATATCTACTGTCCTTCTGCTCACAGGATACTTCCATTTTGATACCAATAGGGACAAGGTCGATTGGTCAGACCTTGTTTCTTAACAAAACACACGACACACAACATGCTCACACAGACTTGGTGTATACAGGATGCTAGAAGCTGTATTCTAATACTTCAAATCAAATTACATTGCGAATTACAAAGCAAACGAATTAATCTAGTCGGCCTTAACCTTATACAATATACAAAAGTAAAATGTGTGTTCTCTCTGTGTGCGATCTTCCTCCCTCTCATGACCTCTGTTGAATGCAAGTGCTCGCTGAGCTATGGATGAATGATCTCTACTCTCCTCGATCCTCTACTGATCAAACTTACCCCCACTCTGTGCCTATGCACTAGTATTCTACTGCTGCTTTGGTGCTCATCCCTAGGTCCACTCCGCTCCCTGAGACACTCTTCCTCTGTCCGCTGAATCCTCTAGATCCTACAAACCTGCCATTATCAGTGCCCTCTGGCCGCGCTGCACAACCTTTTCCCTTGGTTACATCTATCATGATCCCAACCACCTTCATAACTACTCATAACTTCCTTAGCAACCCTGAATGGCTACCAAGTACTCCACCTTGACCTCTGAGATTCTCTGACTCTGCTATAGTAGTCGGTCCCATCACTCCTTGAACCATACTGTACTTAGTTATCCCTCGACGTACCCATCGGATTCATTTCACTTCTAAGGCTTCGCCATTCTGCCCCTTCCTCCACAGTTTTCTTCCGCCTCAACCTGTCAGTGTCGTGATTCGACAACATGTCGACCTTCAATGCCTTCACTGCAACCCTATCATCTGTTGACCTTAGACATGTTGAATCTCGACCTTCCACTCCTTCCTGCTTGAGTTATTGAGTTCGACAACCAATCTTTCTTCGTACCAGTGGTGTTCGACACTCCCACTAGTTGACTCCTTATGTCGATCAACGTTGAGTGTTTCTCCTAGGCCCCAATGCCCCTGCCTCAATGAGTATCTGATTTTTGTCTTGAATTGTGATACATATCATCCTATCATGTATCCTATCATCCTGATTTTTCTCTTGAATTGTGATTGATATCATCCAATCTGATTTTTCTCTTGAATTCTGATACATATTGATCCAATAATGTATATAAATTTTTGGTGTTTTGGTTAAATTAGTGATTTTTATTCATTTCAAGATAGCTTGGTTTTCAATAATAGTTTTGATATTTGTGAGTCTTTCGATTTATTTATTTTTAGTTTGCTTAAAGTTTTGGGGTTGTAAATAAATAAAACTATGTTGGTACACTCCCTGGTTTTTACATGCTTCTCTGTTTATAAACTGACAAGTTTTAAAGGGAGATCCTTACAAAGACTTTCTTCTTTTGTCAAAATTCTGACCACGATGAGATTAGCCTTGGCTTTGAAAAATCTATTATGGACCATACTAATGGATTGATTGAGTTACCCGACTATTATCTAGGATCTTTATCTTTCAAAATGATGCTATAATGTAGATGAGTTTACCTTTCAATGAATCCTCTTCTCTATGTTGAAGTAAGTCATGATTAGACTTTTTACGCCATCCTTCGCTCTTAAGTGAAGCCATTTATATTTGCTTCCCCATCCACTAAGTAATCTCTATTGAGATTAAAAATAACCTTAGTATTATTAATTTTACACAACATTAATAAAACCCGAGGGATTAACTGAAGAACGAGAGGTCTCATCTCAAGCCGACCTGTCATGATCATAAGATTTGTTGAAGTGACATTATCGAATTTGGTCACCAAGCCAGGGTAATGGCTCTTATTCATTAGATTAGGAGAAAGGAGCTCTCATCACGAGCTATACTTTTCATTTTTCAGTAGTTCTTGTGAATGATGCTACCATTATATGGTCACCAAGCTGGGGTAGTAGTCTTCAATTGATGTCCTTGTCAATATTAGTTTTTTTTGTAAATAAATTAATAATTAAATAGGTTAACTAAGGAACATAAGGTATTGTTATGAGCTAGTCTATTCATGATCATGGATCTTATTGGATTGACATTGCCAATATCCAGTCACCAACCTGGGGTAGTGGATCTTGGTTTTAAAAATCAAGAGACAGGGGGTCGCATCACAAGTCAGCCTGGTCAATTTCTGATAGTGTTTGTGAATGACACTGCTATCATCTAGTTACCATGCCAAGACAATGGTCCTTAGTTAATGTCTCTGTTTAAAAAAAACATATGATGAGAAAAAATAAAATAATAAAAATAAAATTTTACTTTTTAATTATCTATATCTAGTGGATGGTATACAAGAATCTCAATGAGGTTAAAAGGTTTATCCTATGGTATTGAGGTCATATCGATATACTATTGGTTCATGACTTGTTTTGATTATGAGAAACTGATTTTTTCGAGATTTTTCTATATAGGCCCATGGTGATATCAAGTTATGTGATTGGAAAGTTGACATTTGAAGAAGTTTTTATTTTTTCCCTTGCGTCTTTAAAATTCAGATTTAATATCTAGAGATAACTGGTTCACCCAACATGTTGCCATTTGTTGGCCCCCCAATAAATCCCCTTTATTTGTACAAAATGAAGGGCCCCCCTCATGAAAATTTTGTAAATACTTAGTTTTTGGTTTCTTTTATTTTACTTTTATTGATTTGATGTGTGATTTCATTGCTTTATTTCGATTGATCTATCACGTTTTGTGTTTCTCTCTCTTTGGCTTGGCATTGATGAGATGATGACTTATGCGATTCATTTGAGCCAATTTAGTATATTGATTTTCTGGTTGCTTAATGATACTTGCATGCTCTTATTCGACCTTTCTTGAGTTAGTTACATGTCTTCATTTGAAGAAATTGATTTATTTTGGTCTTAGGTCAACCTTGCCAAATTTTAGGCCTTCATTGTATCAATAAGTTAAAATAGAATCTTGGTGGATTAGAATAATTTGATTAAACGCTTATTTTTAACCATTTTGATTTATGATTTGAAAATGTGTATATCAAATATTGAGATCATGCCCTTTTGTTCTCATTTTGAATGGTATATCTAATTTTTGTCAAGCCTTACCTTAGTTTGGTTTGACTATAAGTTTCACCTTAATGCATTGCAATTGGATTGTCAAAAATGTGAAATCTCAAGCACATCACATCTATGGAACAAACAAATTAGTTACTAGAGATGCATGCAACAAAATGTATGGAAACACTATGCAGAAGGTTTGCAGCAGTAGAATAATATCATAAAATCAAAAGATAGATTACAATCTGTAACAATGGCTACAATAAGCCAATCGATTTGAATTCCAAAGGTGGTCAGTTGAATTGGTGCATGAGAGTGGCTTACTAGGCAATTAACACCACTCGGCACATCAATTAACCACTTAACTAATCAATAATTGACTCTAACAGAATCTGAAACTGACTAACTAAGTCTAACTCAATGTAGAACTCAACTAATTTCCCAAAAATAGGGGGGCACCATATGTCTGCAGTTGAACTAAATGGTAGGTGAGAATAACACCAGATTAGGTCAAGCAGTGTAGTAAGGTGCCCTAGTATCACTAGTTGGATGAATAGTGCGTACTAGTCATGCAAATCAACCCCTGAATGGTGTAGGAGGGTCAGATGATGGCCCGGTTGGCTCCTAGAATGTAGTAGGAGGCTTAGATGATGGCCCAATTCGCTCCTAGAATGTAGGAGGAGGCCCAGTTGACTGAAATTGTGATCTGCTGATGATGTAAGCATATGATGGAGTCAAAATACTTAGGATAAGTAGATAATTAGGCTGTAAGGCTCAAATAAATGATGTGTGGTTGGAAAATTCTCCAACAAGCCCCCTCAAGATAATCTCATGTAGGTTTAAAAAATAATAAAAGGGCCCTAGCAACAAAGACTATAGGTCACCCAATACAAAAATAATCCAAATAAAGAACATTCCATGAACCAAGGAAATAGAGAAAACCTCATGGGAAACCCCCCCCCCCCCCCTCAAATTGGACTGAAACACACCAAAAGGTTAATTGCTCCAAACTTAAGTAGATATGTCTGGAGGTATCTTACTCTTGGGAGGAAGTGGATCATGCTCCAAAAACATGTGCTTGTATTCTCCTTCAGTGGATGCAAGCGAATATGGAGGCTTTATGAACTTGCTCTTCAGATCGAACATGGTGAGAACAAATATAAAAATATGAATGTCATCCTGGAACCTGTAATTCGAACCAACTGGGGTAGGATCAACTCCAATCAGATCTAATAGCTCTTGAAACTTCAACTTTTGATCAATGGAAGGTAAATCAGCTCCAAGAATTGATAGATGGTTTCTTGTGATCTCCTTTGAACCAATAGGGGTGAGATCAAAACCAAAATCACCAAAATGTGCTTGAGACTTGAACCCAAGTGAATGGTAGTGTCCTCCATCTTCAATAAAACTCTAAGAACATGTGCCAATGATCGAACATAAATACATAGGAAGCATGTGATCAAGGAGGGCGAATGCATCACCTACAAACTCTGCTTTAACTTCCAAAACATTCAATAGATCATCATTCTACACATCGACAAACTCAAGTGAAAGAGATGATTTAAGAACCTCTTCAGATTCTAGAGTAGGAGCTGGCTTATCTTGCTCAGAATTCGAAATAGAAGACATTGAGAACACGAGTGTTGAATATGCAGCTTCTTCTTCATCTTGAACAAATTCATCATGAGATATGGTTGAGGCCGATACATAATTAGAGATAACACATTAGGAGGTATCACTGGGCTTGTTCTCCAAATGGATAGCATGATCCTCTTCCTTCTGCTTTCCAAATTCTCTATCTAGTTGGGCCCATAGATCACTTGGATTTTCAGCATTTTTACTGAGGTAGAGCATACTAGAGACATAGCAATACACATTGCTCCAAAGGCTCTATCATAGTCATTTAGCCATTCATTCTCCTCTTCATTGGAAGCAAAATCTCTCGTAACACCAATACACATATCAAAAAGACATTCTCTCTTCAGACATGCTATTATCTTTGGTTTCTACTCATCATAGTTTAATGGATTAAGAATATTTTGTGAAGAAGAGTCCATCTCTGCAACAGTAAATGCAATAGGAGGAAGTGAGAAACCTACAATCACAAACAAACAAGAACCATTTAGGTCGACAACCTTCACTTTTCAAGTTGAATCACACCTGGCATAGGCTATCAAGCAAGCTTGAAGATTCAGATGCACAATATCAAGGAATTATGTGGAAACTCTCGACTTCTGGTGCAAAATTGGTAAATTGTGAGCAATAGCTGCAACTGCAGAAAACTGCTGCAATATTTTTGAGTAATAGTTGCTCAATCTTCATATGAAATCTCTGCAGAAGAGTTGTATTGTCCCTGCCATGAGCTCTGATACCATGTGAAATCTCAGGCACAATGGATCTATGGAACAAACACAACAATTATAAGAGATGCATGTAGAAAAATGTATGGAAACATTGTGCAAAATGTTTGTAGCAGTAGAATAATCTCATAAACTCAAAAGATAGATTACAATGTGTAACAATGGCTACAATAATCCAAGCAATTCGAATTCCAAAGGTGGTCAGTCGAATTGGTGCATGAGAGTGGCTTACTAGCAAGTTAACACCACTCGACACATCAGGTAACCACTTAAATAATCAATAATTGACTCTAACAAACTCTGAAACTGACTAACTGAGTATAACTCAATGCATAACTCAACTCATTGCCCAAAAATAGGGGAGGGCACCAAATGTCTGCAATTGAACTAAATGGTAGGTGAGAATAACACCAGATTAGGTCATATAGTGTAGTAAGGTGCCCTAGTATCACCAGTTGGCTAAATAGTGCGCATTAGTCATGCAAATCAACCCCTGAATGGTGGAGGAGGCTCAGATGATGGCCCAGTTGGCTCCTATAATATAGGAGGAGGCTCAGATAATGGCCCAGTTGGCTCCTAGAGTGTAGGAGGAGGCCTAGTTGACCGAAACTGTGATCTGTTGATGATGTAAGCACATGATGGAGTCAAAATACTTAGGATAAGTGGATAATTAAGCTATAAGGCTCAAATAAATGATGTGTAGTTGGAAAATGCTCCAACAAGAAATAGGGATTTTATTTGCTTTTAATGTAAATAAATTTAAAATAAAATACTACCTAGAAAAAAACATATTATAATGAAATTAATTTCTATAAATTTATTATAACATTATAATAATGTTTTAAAAGCTAGGTCATATTATATCATTTAAAACGAATCTCATTTTTGCAAACTTATACCTTTTCTCTATGATCTATATTCATATGGAATTACTAAGCTTGTCATAGGTGTATATTGATTTTGATAATATGTTTGCTTTTGTTTTTCCATATGATTATAAAATATTATAATAAGAAAGGAGATGCTTAGATGGAGAATATTTATAACCCACGTTGAAGTCAATGGTTCACCTTTTCATGAATCATTTTATTCTATTTGTGTGTCACTCACACAATGACCATTTTAAAAAATAAGCGCATTTATGAAGATTGAAGGAATGTTATACCAAACATTATTTTGGAAAAAGAGGATTTTATTTGCTTGAAACACATTTATCATTTATTTTTCCACACGAGTAAAGTAGGATTGGGACGTTGGACTCTTGGAATAATCTTTTCATGGTAGATTAAATATCAAGTTATTGATATAAGAACAACTTACGAAAGGCCAACACAATCGATGATCTGTTGACATCTTGTGAGTTTTCAAAGACGTGTTGACACGAGATGAATAAACTCTGGCAAATCATGCAATACATGGACAGAAAGAACAATGTTTCTATGAGTTCGCTTCTTGAGATTGACCTGTAGTCTTTGATGCATGGCAAGTGTGAGATCTCATTAAATCACTGAATTACATGCAAACAAACGTTGAGAAGCAGGTGTAGCATTAAGTTCCAGTTGAGACTATATCGGTAGACTGCCAAGATCTCTGTCGAGGAAAAACAAAACAGTTAATTTACCATCTAGTGGATCACACTTGAATGGAGATATTTTTGGTGAAAATATTTAAGAGAGAAGGAACGTCTTCACTTTTAGAAGGAAGTACGTTGCAAGTTTTCAAAGGGTTGTCATTATATTTTAATGGAATTACCAACAATTTGTTGTTGTTGTTGTTGTTGTTGTTGTTGTTGTTGTTGTTGAAAATTAAAGAAGTGGCTTCATTCGTTGCAAATAAAAATGAGTGCATACTTTCCAATACATTTACTAGATCACTACATTCATCCAAATCGAAACAAAAGTCGTGAAAGGGAAGACCCTCTATCTTTTATTCTTTTTACTGCACTTTCTCATTCTGATTTTCCATATATAGGTTTTCTTGCTTGGCTATATGAATTATTAATGTTTTGATTTTATAATGATGTAGGTTTTCCAAGAAAGAGTAGCGCAATTGAAAAAACCGGGCATATGAAGTTAATTTGGATTGACAAAAATATTTTACCTTTTCAGAGAAAGAAAGAAGTTCAGCTTAGAATTTTCGTTAAATATATTTCTAATACACTGTAAGTAGTCAAAGTGTCGAAGAATATTTACGGATATGGTTGCATCATGCTGCTAGCTACTTGAAGGAATCTTTGCACTTAGCATCAACTTCTTTATAAAATTAACGGATTGCCACTTCACCAACAAATGGATCGCGCACCTGTCAGGGAGGCCATTTGGCGTGGCTGATTGTGAGCAAACCGTGAGGAATTAGCTCAAATGGTTGGAACACACTTCTGCTGTGTTCAGTTGTAGTTGGTATTTTGGGGAAAACGCTACATGTCTTTTTTCTAAAAGCAGAGGAAATTTAATTGTTCTGGGAGAGGATGCTATGTAAAATCTTAGGGAATTAATTACCAGAAATATTGTATGATCTTCAGGGAGAATGGATGGGAACTGAAGGAATTTTCATCTCTGAAAACTCTGTACGTTTCTCTGCTGAGCGGTTCGAATATATGAAAGAAGTCTGTTTAGGAGCTAGGACCATTAAGTGCTGAATGAAGTCTCTATTCTGGGATCTTTTGCCTCAATCTGACTGTCAGGCATGTTCATAAACCTGGTATCGTTTTGAACTGGTTTTAAATACATATATACATAACTCTTTTATAAATTCTTCTAATCTTATATTTTGCGTTTATACTTTGATATAATGCATGGATGGTTTTAATTATTCGAGCGCAATCAATGTTGTTATCTGATGCATTATGTTATGTTAATCATTTTAGTAAATTTTGTTATTGAAATCTGATTTATAATACTGTGGTGTACTGATCTATTTATTTAAATATCTGTGTTTTTCCATAGATGTTTTCTGGAATAATAAGCTATCTCTAATTTTAGGTATTGGATTGATATTAGTTAAACCTTTCTATGTGATCTGCATACTATAGGATAATAAATAATTTATATTTATAGTCTTTTAGATGTGTAAATGAAATACTTTGAACTAAGGTTGTTTTTGTTATATCTTTGAAGATTGTTCTCGAGTAAATTAACACTTTAAGTTATTCTTTTTCCAAAAAAACAGTTAATATAATTACAAGTTTGCTCTTGGTCAAGATAGGAATAGTTAAATTAGATTAGATTTCAATTTATAGTTTAGTTTTATTGTTTGGAAAATTGCAGGTGTAAATTATTAGGATTAAATTAAATTAGTTACAACACAGGGAAATTACCAAAAATTTTAGAGACTTTTTCGAGAGCATCAATTCAAAGGTAGAAGGACCTCAAACCTATGAGAATCAACTAATTCAAACACACTGGAAGCTGTATTAAGTGACTTGTGTGGGTTGATTCTCCTTAGTTGACCTTAGTAAGAAAATCCGGCCAACAAGACTCTTATGGATTCTCCCTATCAACATATGAATGAGGAGACTCAAAAGTTGGATCCTCCATCATGGGAGTCTCATGCTCCTTCATATGTGAAACATGCTGAATTTATTTAGAGCACTTCAAGGCAACCGCTTCATGAAATGTTACATATCTATTGACTTCAATGTTCCTTTGTCCTAGAACATAGATTCTATAAACTTTGGAGGATTTGATATATCCAACAAATGTGCCTTTCTTTCCGGATGGTTCCATCTTTGTCCTCTTCTCTTTTGGCACATCAATGTAGACAGGACAACTGAAAATACTCAAGTGTCCAACATTTGTTTTTTCACTAGTGAAAAATTATTCAAGAGTCTTTTCTCCTAAGATAGCATGAGGAATTCTATTATGTATATAAATAGTAGTGCTAGAGGCTTTTCCCATAAGGAAGTGGGGAGATCTTGATCACACATCATAGATTTTGCAGCCTCACCCATGTTTTTTTCTTTCTTCCATTAACCCCATTCTGATGGGGGTTGTAAGGTACAACTAGATGTATTCTTATCGCTATCTCTTAGAAAAAGTCATTAAATTCATGACACTCAAACCCTTTTCCATTATCAGATCTCAAAGCATGAATGTGTTTTCTTTTCTGATTCTTAACCATTGCTTTAAACTCTTGAAACTTGGTGAATGTTTCTCTTTTCCTTCCGAAAGTAGATCCAATACTTGCAAGAGAAGCATCTATGAAAAACACATAGAACAAATAAACACTCAAGGATAGTGCTGACATAGGACCACATAGATCGAAATGTATCAAATATAGGATCCCTTTGGATATTTTGGTATTGCTTGGAAATATCTTCTTAGTGTTCTTACCAAGATTAAAACCTATACAAATGCCATCATGTTCAGATTGAAACACATGAATTCCTTTTACCATATTCTGCAAGCCTGGTAGTAGTTTGAAATGAAGATGGAAAATCCTCCTATGCCATATTTCACAAGGACTGACTGTATCATGGATCATGGCTTGAATGGGATTTCCAAGAACTTTGTAGAGACCTCCATCTCTAACTCAATTACAAATGCAGAGTTGAAGTCTGTATTCTTAGGCCACAAGAGCACTTTATTGTCCATAAAGATTACCTTGAATCCTTTATCTTATAGAACTAAAACAAATAGGAGGTTCTTCTTTAGACTAGGAACAAATAGAATTTCATCAACATGCAGTACATATCTTGAATCAATTGAACAGAAGTGGATCTAACTCCTTGGATTGAATAGGTAGTATTATCTCCAAGATCCACCTGACAAGGGAACTTCTTGTCTTTATATTTGTGATAGTGCTCCTATACCAATCATGTGTTTGGATGCACTACTATCCACCATCCATGTATCGGCACTAGTGGTAATGGATCCAGATAGGGCCGAGACAAGATAGTACTCCTTCCTTGTCTCTTGATCATTGGAAGAATTCTTTCTTGTAGGCTCATATTCTGTAGCAGTAGAAGCATGCAACCTACACTTGAACTTTCCACCTTGCTTTGCACATCAGTATCTTGCAAAGTGACCCTTCTTATTTCAGTTGAATCGTTTAACTTTAGACTTATCAAATTTCTTGTTGTATTCTTTATCCTTTTGATGATGAAACTTCTTCTAAGAAAATGATTTCTTTATCTTAAATGTGGAATTACAATAGTCTTGAAAATAATGAATAATAAAAAGCATAAACATCTACAATCGACACAAAAATTTAGCCTAGGGAAACTTTCGATAACTTGAGGGAGAACACCCCAACAAAATATTCCTTAGTATATTGATAGATAATAGAGAGTGTTTCCTTTACAATGAGAAGATTGCATCAGGCACCCTTTTTGCAATATCATAGAGAAATACCAAGCACCCATGGTGCAATAATAGAGCAAGAGAGATAGATGAATAAGAGAACTCAAAATAATATTCTGCATTAAACAAATTCACTGATTCAGTAACATGCACAAAAGTTGCAAATTTACTTCAAGAGAGAATTCGATCTGACATGGGTTTCATCAATCCTGCATAACAAGTGTACCATAATTCTCATGCTTTGTATTTAATATTTTTCCTCTAATTTCAGGATGAACTCACCCTTTAACTAGATGTTAGATCACTTAGTTAGGTGGCTAACTCAAGTGTCGTCAAGCAAGTGTGTGGTAAGTAAATCCATCCTACAAATAGTTAGATTTACCCTTAGATCAAACTGAGATTAACTAAGCCTAATTTAAGACAGCTAACACACAAATGCTACCTCAAGGTCCTAGATCTAACAATGCATACAAATCCTAAATATATTCAGAGAGAAAGAACCGATGTAACTGTTAGAAAAACAGGATTGTAGAGCAATAACAATAAACAAGATGCAAATACAAACACACAAACACATTACAAGAGAGACACCAATATATCGTGATTCACCCAAGATGGGCTACGTCCACACTGGAATTTCCAATCCTTATTATTATATCATTCAACAAAGTGAAGGGATACAACCTGCAGCACAACTGCTGCACTTCCTCTTCACTCTCTCACAGTCTCTCTTATGATCTCAAAGATATTTACAATGCATAAAACCCAATACATTTCTTACCCTAGCTGTATTACATTGTCTTTCTTTTATAGGGGAAATAAAATGGGAAAATACCACGGGATACCCAAAACCATGGGCCCGAAATCTGTTGGCGAAACAACGCAAAATTGTTTCCATCCAAAATCGAACCCCAAGGTTGGGAAACAAGTGTATAGTCCTTTTGCATATCATATAAAGCTTGGGTACATAGCTGATACAATATCATCTATGAGAATGGAAGATCTGGCTCCACAACCAATAGTAACTCACCTTGAACCAGATGTTCATCTTGAATCCAGCTCTTGTCTTGGATTTCGCAAGAAGAACCTGTTTGAATCAAGCAAACAAAAAGCAAAGCAAATATCCAAATATCTTGTATACTAGTTCAGATCTAAATTAGATTAGAAACATTCCATGCCAATGATTGAAACATAACACACAAAATGGGAAAATAAGACAAGTTATACTGGTGGAAACTAGGAGAAACTTACAAAGTGATCCCTTGATGTCCAAGAAAAACCTTCAGCTCCAAAGCCTCCTTACTTGCTACCTTCGAAGAAATTCTAAGACCATAAGTTTGATGCCTCAAGTGCTCTCCCCTTTATCCCAAGGATGGCCTTCTTCTTATATCTTTTGGGAGGTCAACTACTAGGATAGGAAAGTGGATCAAGGAGAGACAATGGTGGATCTAGGAGGTTGAACTAGACCAAAGAGGGAAGGTGAGTGAGGATGTGAAGGCACTAAATCCCATAAAAATCTCTTGGAAGCATGATCCAAGATCCAGGATAAAGATAGGTGTAAGGCAGTTTTTGCGCCCTAGCAGGTATGCAAGACGTGAAAAGGGTGATTTTTCGCGCCTTGCACCATTAGCAGGGCACGAAAATTCTTGAAAAGTGGGCCGAGTGATGTGGAAATTGACTTTGATGAGGTGTCTTTCAGCTTGAACATGTTGGATTTGGCTCTAGCGGTTCCAAAGAAATCCAAAGAGGGGACCAACTAGGTAGGAGTAGGATCTAATGCTCGTTAGGAGGAAGCGCCATTAGGTTTCACATGGGGATAAACCATGACGAGGTGAAATGACACTCAAAGTGCGACTTTGAGGTATAACAGATTCCCCCTAAAGTGTGAGGTCAGAAGAAACTGATGGTCGAAAAAATTTACAAATAAATTAGTCCGCAAAGATAGTAGCAAGGAGGTTGGAGTGGAGCTGCAAGGAAATAAAATGCCAAATAACACCAAGGCGAGCATTCCCATGTTGAGGACAACTAACTCAAAGCGTGGCTTCCGACCAATACAATGCAGATCCATGACATAACTGGCATGATGTAGACTGTAGATGAATCATAACTACTATGAACAAATGTAGATCCGTGATCAAGTAACAACACATCCACGACCAATACAATAGTGGATTTGTGTGACGGTACATCAAAGGAGGTCACCAAAAAAATACCATATGTAGGGACCTACTCAAAGGACTCCATCACAACTTGGACGTAAAAGAATCAACAGGAACGTCAAAGGTATTATACCCGATCCCAAATTGATACGAATCTAAGCATGTGATTACAAGGTGTTGAAGTCAAACATGGTAGAAACCACTTGATTACTGGTCAATGATGTGAACCCTTAACAAGTACGAGGGAAATCACCAATGATGACAATAATCCCCAAGGTATCACTAATACAGTCCATTGAATGTGAATAGATGTCTTGATGTCGAACAGCCGTGGAATCATTCGATTAGAGGTCAACAATGAAAAACCTACCTTTGAGTACAAGGAAATCTGCCATTGAGGCATGCAGGCACCAAGGTACTAAGGTTGGTTTCTAAATCTAATTCCTAGATAGAGGGTTGACATCGACAGGAACAATCTCGTCAAAGGTGGACCATAATGAATCCCACATCATCGACACAAAACCAATATAAGAAATAGGTGTGGAGCAATGGATCAAAAGAGTACATACTGACACAAGACAGGAGGGTTGATAAAATGGTAAAAGGGTTGACTCAAGGAGATACTGACCTTTTGAACATATAGCGACATGAGACAGGACGTGGAAGTTGGGATTAATTAGCAGAAACAACCACAAGGTGAGAAGGTTCAAAATGGAGAACACGACTCATGATTGTAGTTATAATTCAATAGAGAGACTGAATACCCAAGGAAGACAAGATATAAATGCATGCCATGTTCAAAGGTGACGACTCACAAGCTACCAAAAAGGTAAACTTGGATTACTTCCCAATTTCCCCCTGTGACGATTGATGAGTACCTCTTTGTGGTTTTAATGAGCTTGAAGAGGATAACATATGCTTGGTATAGCTCACATTTAAGTGAGTTCATCCTTGTACGTTTTACAAACCCAAGTAAGGAGAGGTTCAACTCCATAAGGATCCTTCGATGTTTAATTTTACGAGTCCAAAGAAGGGTAAATCGGTATTTTTTCATGCTTAGAGAGTTTGAAATAACTTAAAGAAGACTCTGAGGTTTGACTTTTTCGTAACAATTAGTCCCCAGACCCGAAAAAGTGTAAAATAATGTCCAGAAAAACTCTCCTAGTCATGATCGACTACGGTATACCTTTCTCGTAAGTAGTCTAAATGGTCCGAAAAAGGGATAACATACCACCGAATAGACATCCTTTCAAATACTTTTACAAGTGTGAAAGAGACAAGCTCACTTGGAAATATTTTCTAAGTGAGGGAGTCCAAAAAGAGCTTAAAGAGAACTCCTATGGTTCTGTTTTCATAAGTTAATCATCATAGTCCGAAAAGGGAATAAACTAATACTAAGGCGATACTTTACTCATCGCTTTTCAAGCACGAATAAATTAAACTAAGCCCGGCACCATTTTACTTAGGTTTGAAAAGCACGACTCAGGTGTGAAAAGCGCTTGGAATATTTTTCATGTTATGGTTCAGAGCACGAAAAAGAGAAAGTAAGCTCGAAAGAAGGTCAAATACATGAAACCATCTATGTGAACAATGTACATGAATCTGCCAAATGTAATAAAAAACCCTAGAAATAGACATTAGGCCATTAATAATGTGAAGAATTAACTCAAAAAGGTTTTTAAATGTAAAAATAGGTAAAAATAACCACATGATATGTATTAAAGAGGGTAAAAAGAAAAATTACCCATTGCGACTTGGTTATTCTTACTCAAAGGATATTTTTACCATGTGGAGAGCAAATCTTCAGCTGAGGATATCGGCAGATCCGGGGTGCCATTTCGACTACCGTTTGAACCAGGTAAACCTTATCACCTTCCTATTGCTTTCCATCCATTTTTTGTTTGTTTTCATGCTGGTTTTCTGGGTTTGGAAAAGGCCTTAGGGCACAAATTTTGCGCCCAGGAATTTTTCGTGCCCTCTTTATGTCAAGAGGAACGAAAATTCCATAATTATCGCACTAGGGCTAGTGGAAGGGGCGCGAAAATTATCAGTTTTCGCGTCCCCTTCACTTCCCATGGCGGGAAAATCCATAGTCTTGGAAAATAAATTGTTTGCCTCTCCATTTGAAGTTTGGTTCCTATCTTCTGACTGAAGTCTCCCTTGATGATTTTCAGGAGTTTTCAAGTGACTCAAGTGAAAATGGTGGACTGGAAGGAAAGAGAGCATGAAGGGGATGAAAGGGAAGCTCTTAATGATGACAACACACTAGCCATGCTACGAGAATTCAATCTATTGAATTTTTTCAAGACCAGGGGTATTCGCAAGTAGGAAAAACTATTGAACTATATAATCCAAATGTGAGATGCCGACATTCAATATTTTCGTATTGGAGAGAACATACTCGAGATTGAAGTCAAGGATATCTACTTCTTTATCGGTCTTTCCAAGAGGGGGGCCCAAGTCAATCTAGCAGGGAACCAAGCCACTGATGAGACCACAGATACCTATATAGTGTAGTATTGCATACAGGGGTCTCTCAAGAAGAGCGAGAAAGTACTCATTGTGGAGGTGCTAGATCTTGCTTTGAGGAAAATCGTGTACACCATTACACGTGTGGTGGTAAGTGTGGGAGCTCAACACGCAACCAAAGCACAAATGACTTATGCATTGGAATGCATGGAGACGAAACTGTTCAATTGGTGTGAAGGAGTCCTAGTCAACATCAAGGATCAGGTCACAAAGTGTAGTAATGGAATCATAATTCAGTTAGGGTACGGTAGCATATTGGTCACCTTCTTCTTGGAAAGGGTTCCACTTCTGCATCCTCAGATAGAGAGGCCTCATTGTCCCGCATCCGAGCCACGGATGGGGTGATGGAGCGACTATGATGGGCAACTCGGCAGGTTCTCGCCTTTGGTGAGGACTTCTTCTCATGTCTTGAGGAGCAGATCGTCATGATCGAATACTATCACTATGGTGGGGTTGACTTCCGTGGCAACATTGATCTAGTCCTTCTCGAGGATGATGACTAGGATGAGATAGGTATGTAACCTTTTGACTTGTTTTTAGTTTTTTAAATATATGTCATTTTTTGTTTTGTTTTGATAATGTGTAGAAAGTATAATATATATGTATAATGTTGCATATCGAGGGTCGGTGAGGCTAGTAGGTTCATCTCCACTTCCAAGGCATGGAGCAGAGTACCAGGTCGAAGAAGAAGAGAAATGGTGGCTTCATGAAGTGGAGTGGAACTTAGAGGGATTGACCATGGGTGCCCCCCCATGAGGATGCCTGAGGTGCCATATCATCTCCAGAGTCACACTGTGGGAGTGCCAGAGTGGATTGGGAGGCTTCTCCATCGAGTTTCCAGGCCACTGGTGTGCTACCATGAGCACCGTGCGCCTCGTGGCTGTGAAATTACCCACATAAGATCCAAAGAGATGATGTAAACCTCACAATGAAAGAATTTAGGAATAATAGAAGAAGAGACAAGAAATAGAACTTAGATCCAAAGAAACTCTGATTGAGGCAGAATAATTACACATGTTACATTAAACTGAATAGTAAACAGGTAAATATACAATGCTGAGTATGAGGATTCGAATTCACTAGGAGGAATTCGAATTGGCCTTCATGCATAGATCCATAATCAGTGGAGAGTCATCAATGCCTAACTAGGAGTTCACCTTCTCATCAGTGAAGTCATCAATGCACAAGTAATGATCAATCGGGAGTCAAACTGAGTCTAATTGAATGTGGTTAGTGTAACTGGCACATGGAAGCACTAATATAGTGAAGGAGGCTCAGTGGAGGGTGCCATAGGAGTTAACTGGAGTCAGAATGGTCAATCTAGTCTCACTAGAGGTCCAACAGAGTGATAAACTCAGTAAAGAGTTAGTTAATCCTTAAATAAAGGAAATAACTGAAGATAACTCAATATAACTGAATATAACTGGACTGGTAGGTGAAGAAGGTGCCCTTGTCATGCAGTGGAGCAAAGGAGGGCGCATTAGTCACTGGGAGGCCTAGAAATGATCTGAAAGAAGCTCCAAGGGGTAGTTTGCTGAGGACTAGGTGCTAGGACTGATGACCTAGAATGCATGCAGAATACATGCAAACCCTAATTTTGCATGCATGACTGAAAATGAAAATGAATGGAAGGCTAGTAGGACTAGGATGGAGTATAGGAATATCCTAACACCCACCCTTAATCCATCCTGGGCCCTGGTAACTAGGAACAAAGGTCACCCATACAATAAATGAAATGATAATAAAATACATAACTGTCCATAAACTGAGGAAATAGGGAAAACC
Source organism: Larix kaempferi (assembly GCA_027924585.1). Lineage (NCBI taxonomy): Eukaryota > Viridiplantae > Streptophyta > Pinopsida > Pinales > Pinaceae > Larix > Larix kaempferi. Next base: position 787,217 of record BSBM01000292.1, read on the forward strand.
TCATGGGAAAAATACCCCCCCCTCAAAAGAACAGTAAATAACTCAAAGAACCATCATGCAGAAAAGAAAGAAGCTTTCATCAGTGAAAACTTTTGCAAAAGACTTGGCAAGTTGATCCCATGTAGGAAGGTCTCCCACTGTGTGGAGGATGAAGCAAGTCTTTCAGGAACTTTTTCTGTATCTGGAGCGAATGGAACATGAGTAGTCTTCCCAGAAGATGGAAGAGAGAATCCCGTCATCATGATGCATCTCTCATGGAGAGATGGATGGCATAATGAAAGGTTAGCATGCTGCTGAAGTCTAGTAGTTCTGTAAGCAAATAAATCATTAAATGTGTTCTCAGTAGTAGCAAGGACTGTGTGAGAACATATTTCTCTTGAATCTAGACTGAGAATAGGTGTTGGTTCTGAATCTTCTTGAACGATGATCTCAACATCAAAATCTTGATCTTCTTCTTCACTAGAATAGGATTCAGTGGAAGAGAAGTCACTGTGATCTTCATCAGAATCTGAAGGAATAGTTGGAGAGAAGGGCATGAAGTGTGAGAACTCATATGCCTTTGAGCAATGATTAGCAATCCCATTCGCTATAACATTTCCAGTGGATATTTCTATAATCTCTACTATGTCTAGACCAAAAATTACTTGTTTTGGAGATCATGTATGAGTCATTTGATATACTGACAAAAAATTAGTTGTAAGAGAAGGAACAAATAAGACATTTTTGAACTTACCATGCTCCATATGAACTGTACCCAAACCTTTGGCAGAAATCAGAGATTTGTCTCCCATGTGAATGGTAGGCCCATCTTGGAGATCCAAAGAGGAGAAGGATTCTTCTTGTGCCATCATGTGGTTGGAAGCTCCAGAATCTATGAGGAGAGCTTTTGTCTTTGAAAAACCAGCCATCAATGCATGACAATCATCAGATCCACTTCCATAATCAGACATTTGTGCTTCTTTTGGAACAACAATTTGGTTTTGTTCAAGAAGCTTGGTTAGAAGATCAATCTTCTTATGCATGCAGGCATGATCAGGATGGTTTCCTCTCTTACAGTAGGTACAATTAGGTTTCTTTTGTTTGTCATTCTTGGATCTTGAAGGTTTCTTTCCTTTTCCTTTTTGTCCCCCTTTTGCATTCACTCCACTTGATTCACCAGCTAAAAGAGCTAGATCTCTGGAGGTTTTGATGGCACCCATTTGAATCAATTTGTCCTCTTCTTGAATGAGAGCGGTAGTAAATTTTTCCAAGGTAGGAAAATTCCATCCAGGGATTGACATTCGCCCAGAATGGAAAGTAGAGACAAAAACAGAAAATTGAGATCCAAGTTTGCTCAAAATGGAGAGTACTAATTGTTCATCACTTTTGGTGATGCCACAATGCTTGCATTGAGTAACCAAATTCTGAAATTTTGAGATGAATGTTTGAATACTCTCGAAATTGCTAGGTTGTAGAGAAGCCAATTCATTTTCAAGAGTGTAGCCTCTCATCCCATCTTGTTTGCCAAAAAGGTTCTCCAATTTGGTCCATAACTCTTTTGGAGACTTCAAACCTTCAGCATGGAACAATAGATATTTGGACATATGTATCCAAAGGCTTCATCCAATTTGGTTAGATGCTTGATTCTTTCTCTAGCTATATGTGGTGAGGCATCTTTTTCATAAACCAATCTTTCAAACCCTTTTGTCATCAAGAAAATATTCATCTCACTCTTCCATTTGAAGTAATTGAAAAGAGTGAGAAGTATAGGAGAAGAAGGAGCATTCGAATTGCTCATCTTGACTGCTTGAACAAGTGAAAATAGAAAGTTGTTGAATCTGCTGCTGCAACTGTTGGAACTTCGAAATACCTGCAAAAAACTCTCAAGAATGGAGGTAGAATATACTCTCAAATGGCTCTGATACCATGTGAAATTGCCCACATAAGATCCAAAGAGATGATGTAAACCTCACAATGAAAGAATTTAGGAATAATAGAAGAATAGACAAGCAATAGAACTTAGATCCAAAGAAACTCTAATTGAGGCAGAATAATTACACATGTTACATTAAACTGAATAGTAAACAGGTAAATATACAATCCTGAGTATGAGGATTCGAATTCACTAGGAGGAATTCGAATTGGCCTTCATGAACAGATCTATAATCAGTGGAGAGTCATCAATGCCTAACTAGGAGTCCACCTTCTCATCAGTGAAGTCATCAATGCACAAGTAATGATCAACCGGGAGTCAAACCGAGTCTAACTGAATGTGGTTGGTGTAACTGGCACATGGAAGCACTAATATAATGAAGGAGGATCAGTGGAGGGGACCATAGGAGTTAACTGGAGTCAGAATGGTCAATCTAGTCTCACTGGAGGTCCAACAGAGTGATAAACTCAGTAAAGAGTCAGTTAATCCTTAAATCAAGGAAATAACTGAAGATAACTCAATATAACTGAATATAACTGGACTGGTAGGTGAAGAAGCTGCCCTTGTCATGCAGTGGATCAAAGGAGGCCGCATTAGTCACTGGGAGGCCTAGAAATGATTTGAAAGAAGCTCCGGGGGCTAGTTTGCTGAGGACTAGGTGCTGGGACTGATGACCTAGAATACATGCAAAATGCATGCAAACCCTAATTTTGCATGCATGACTAAAAATGAAAATGACTGGAAGGATAGTAGGACTAGGATGGAGTATAGGAATATCCTAACAGCGGCTAGTGTTTAGACAATAGTATTACTAGCGGCATGTATATGATATGTAAGCTTGAGAGCCAAATTTTGTATGGGTTATGAACCCAATTTTGACTTTAGACACATTATACTGCTGTATGTGGCAGGAAAGAGTTTTTACATGATCTATATATATGGACCTATCTCTACATTTTTATCTATGATGACTTGTGTTTTTGCATATGTACATGTTTTCTTTTATGACATATTAATTATGTACGGGATAGATGCCAATCCAACATATAGTTAGCTAATGAATCAGCCACTGTGTTGAGTCCCCTTGGTACATGTTGATATAAAATGTAATCAAATGATCATTCAAGGAGGCGTACTCTTCTGTATAAACGAAGTAGTATAGGATCACAGGTGGTGTAGATGCAATTTAGCTGAGACACCATGCATTGCGAGTCTAGGTATGTTATAAAAGAACGGATTCCAAGAGAAGAAACTTTGGTCAGAAGTACGATGACTGCATGGTACTCCTCAATGTTATTTGTTGCGGGCCCAAGAAGATACCACCTGAAGATATCAACTCGCCGGTAGGGGAATATAGTACCCATGCTGCAGAAGCAAGGTTCCAGGTATGTCGACTAGCACCATCCGCGAATCCAAAGCACTCCGACATTTGCACATAAAAGAACAAGTCGAGATAAATGATGATGTGCGATATAGAGTCCTAACACGCAAAAACCAAACTACAATCACACTATATACATTATATACAAGGTGTTATACGTAGGATAGACCTACACATAAAATCTCTTTCGGTAAAGCTCGTTCCAGGGATCTCCCAAAGGTATACCATCACAATCGACAAGCTCGTAATCTCCCTTCTCTAACACACGTTTGACAACGTAGGGACCATACAACATGGATTCCAATTTTCCCTTACCTAGCTTATCGTGCATCTGATCGTAGGTAAGGACTAGGTCACCCTCATTAAACACTAGAGGTTGAACGGATTTGTCATACTGAGCTTTGACACGCTTTTTGTGAGCCTCATTGGTGAGTGCAGTGTCGGTGTAAAGACTAATCTAGAGGTTTTCCAATGTAGACCCAGGTACTTCACGGTGAAAGATACCAACAAAACCCCTATTCACTAGCCCTTTCAGCAACAGACTGTGAGCATCCTGAGGTCTCACCTGAGGCGAAGCTAAGGGGGTGGTTGCGGAATTATGTTTCCACAACCTGGTGATGCGAGTGCCTAAACTGACTGATGCATAGCGCAGCAGACTTCCACGTTGCGACAAGACTGCGCGAAGTGTTCTACTGCGCGTCAATTGGGTTGCGCACTACTACAGGCTACCGCGATGGGATAGAGCAAAGGGAATATATGCTTTCTTGCAGATCTTTCTTTGTGGATTCTTAGACTTGGTGATATGATTATAAGGTATCAACAACTTATCTCCCAGCACTTATTATGGATTAGCGCATCAACCAGGTTGCGCGTTCACTTCAAGACTTGATCAATTCCCCAATCTTACTTAACAATTTTAATCATTCATCAATACTTGGACCGATTCAAACATATGTAATGGAATGAATTATAGAATGTTGCATGCCCTAGTGCAACCCTTCAATGTCTAACTATTAACTCTGAGATTATTTAACAGATCCAAACATTCAAAACCTTATAGATGATGAGCATCAACATTCATCCATATATGAACTACTTAACATCTTATTCCCATCTCTTCCGCGGCGAATACAGATAAAAGCAACAAATATCAGATAACTGTAACATCAAGCATTCATATTAAGCAATCGAACAATGGAAAACACAAAGCAATCACATAACACGGTATTTAACGTGGTTCACCCCCCCAGATGGAAGGCTACGTCCACAAGAACTGTTGTTTTATTATCTTAGGGAAGGGTACAACAGTTCTTCGTCTGCGCACTCAGCTGCAAACACTCTTCTCTCTCAAAATTAGGTCTCTGTGCACTCAGCTGCATTGCCTTTACAATAGCTTTAAGCTTACAAAACTCTAACAATATTCAATAATGCCTAACAAAATGAAGAGTTAACCCTTTCCCTTACAGAATTGCCTTACTTATAGATCAAGACCCGTAGGTCATGTCTTTACATTTTGAAGGAAGAAACCCTTAGGTTTACAAAAATGTCACATGCGTGCCAATAAGTTGCTCCTGCCGAGCTGTTCCCTCTTTCACAGTGTTTAGACGACTGGTTCAAGTATTAGTTCTCTGTGTGTTCAACCAGTCACCTTCCTCCCGATCTACATCTACCCACCACTTGGTAGTTATCGAGTATTAGTTCAAGTATTAGTTCTCTGTGTGTTCGACCAGTCACCTTCCTCCCGATCTGCATCTACCCACTGCTTGCCAAAAATAGATCTCTGATGACCTAACCGGAATATGTGTTGTCTTTCGTCCAACACTCTACTTAGCTGGATCTTCTGTTGACCGAACACATCGCAGCGTTGTTCTCCTCGCAGCACTGACTTCGAAGTTCTTTCGACACTGCACTGCATGCAACTTTGCAGCGTAGAAAAACTTATCCCAAAATCTCCTTTACCTGTACTGCGCTTTGCTCCGCAGCTCCAAAACCTGCTTTCTCAAAAATGCCCCACTTGGGCCAGGCCCAACAGGACCCTAACACTTACAGGCGGCTCACCCCCGATCCACTTGCAACTCAACTTCTTCCATCTTCACGTCTTCTTGCAATGCTAGTATCGCAGCGAAGTCATTGTATGCAAAAATCAACTTCTTGGCTGCTTCTCTTGTATCCTGCTCGATTTGCTTGACAGTGTTGAGCATTTCCACTGTTATTTCCTCTCTATCCTGTCCTTCCACCTTTTCCTGTCCTTCATGCAACTCTTTCAATTTTTCCTCGATCTCTTGCAAGATCAGGTGAGCTTTCTCTAGCAAGGGTTGTGTTCTGTCCCAATTTTAGCCTCTTTCTCCCTTAAGGTTTGAACTTCTTTTTTTAGCACGTTAACCTCTTTGTACCTGTGAAGTCTTTCCCTTGCCGAAAATGCCTTAACTTCCTCATCCAACTCTTCGAATGTTGTCTTCTTAGCTTTGAAAACATTCTTGACTTCTAGTAATTGTGGATCCTCCTCAAGGGCAGTAAATTCCTTTGACACCACATCCAATAGACTTTGGGTCTGGGCCACGACGACAGCTATGCTTTCTGTAGCAGCCTTTACCTCTTTTTCCCTTAACTGCTGCTCTGTTGGTGGGGTCTGTGGGTTTATTTGCGCCTTTAAGGAAACAATTTCAGCCTCATAGAGAATCTCCATGTCTTCCTTCTCTGTCTTAAGATTGGTTACCAGTTCGCCAATCTTAACAATAATATCTCCTGGTTCTTGTTGCACTTCGAATTCATCTATGTTGTATGCAACCACAGTGATTGTGGATTCCAACCTCATTCGACGATCCTTCTCATCTTGCAATTGCATAGCTCTCCGCGAGCTATCTGCCTCCAACTGTTTGTTAGTTGTTTGCAGTTCAGCATGTCCTTTCAGCGCATCTATGGTTCCGTCATGCATTTCTTCAAAAACTTGCAACTCCAAGTAATGTAGGCCCGACAATGGTATCGTTGCGAGATCAAGTTACATGCTCTCCACATTCTTCGTATCCAACATTACTTGATAAGGTAAAGGAAACCTTATTCATAATGGTTGCAGATGTACAATATGGGACCTCGTGGGAACGGTGATTTGCTGCTGCAAAGTCCTTGCTGACTTCTCTTCAGCCTTTGATTCCCGTGGCAAGGGTAATCTTTTTCTTACTTCATCAAATTTTTGTGAAATCCCTTGCAGTGTAGTCAGGTTCTGGTCCAAACTGTCTTGTATCACCCTTTCTTTCTTCTCCTTGTCAGTTGAGAGATCCTCCATCTGCTCACTGACCTTCACGGTGATCATTATGTAGTCATCCTCGCAAAGCACTGTGTCCAATTGATCTTTATTTGCTTTCTGTTTCTTCCTTGGTTCCTGCGCACTGAAGGAATCCCAATGTCCTTCCTCTTTCCTGACTCTTTATCTTCTACTATGGGACACGGGATAGGGTTATCCTCGCCAGAATCCCTTTGGACGTCCACAACCTCAACTCGGAATTCAACTGGCCATTCTTTCATGATATTCTCAATATATTCCTCATACATATGGTAATTTCCTGGGTACAAGTCAAGATTCTTCGGCTGTGCTTTAGCTGAAATCGAGATGCATTTCATCGCAGCATAAAAGTTGACGACGTGGATATATTTGCTTGTTACGTTCTTTGTTATATGAGGCATAAGCATGATGGCCCTACACAACTGGTCGTAATATGTGTACAAGGCCAGTGTTGTCTCGTGTTGTCTGTCGGGGTTCAAATTTGCCCAAAGGTTCTAATAGCGAGCACCTCTGCAGTCCGAAGTGTCCATGATCACTCCAACGTACTGCTTCGGATCCTTCCATCCCACGAAGGCAATCAACACTATTAGCCAGGTGAAATGGAAGTATCCACCATTGATCTGCGTGTCATTTAGTTCCTCTAGGAACTCATTCAATAAATATTGACACCAATTAAATTATTCTCCTTCGACGGCTGCGGCGCCAAGTAGTAATGAGCCTGCAGAGACTTCTAACGGTCTGCACTTTCTGAGAATTTTTCCCGCTAACAAATGCGTGACAAATATTATTGCTTGGTCATCTATGTCATTCATTTGGAAGCCTCGCTTCCCTTTGAAAACATAATGTGTTTCCTTCATTAACGCGGCTACCTCTTTATCCTTGCTTTTCCCCTAAAAACATTTCTTTGGGTCTTCTCCTCTTTTGCTGAACCCAGTTATCCGATGGATCAAATCAATTGTCAATTCGATGTTCTCGTCAAGCCATAAATATTCCTGGTGTATGCGTGCCATCAGAGTTCGCACCAGGGTATTTTTTAAGGATTCTAATAGTATACTTAAGTGTAGTATTCTAGGCGATTATGTTGGATTGAAAAAAACATATATATAGTTAGGTACGTGAATATTAAATATGAAACATACAATTTACTACTAAAACTAGTGAATTTTGGCGAATATTATGATAAAAAAACATATTTTATGTAAATATAGGTGATATTAGAGGCTAAAAATGACCAAATAACGAATTTAGTTTTTGAAAAAAAGCCCCAAAAATAGCCAATTGGTGAAATTTCGCCCCTAAACATTTCCCTGGTTCGCACCACCATATTGAGCTCCGGTGATCTGTCAAAGTGTGGAAGCCTGAGCAGATTGAGTAGCCCCGACTTGGCTACTCTGGACAACCAGCTTTCCGCAACCGAAGTGAGGTCTCCCTTTACATTCTTCTTCCAGCACATGTATTTGTCTGGTTGGAACTGTGGGAATTCTGGCTTGCTGGGTTTCTCCTTCTGCATTGCAAGAAGATCATAGTCCTCCCATTTACATTCGGGAATCTTACCCAATAGATTTTTGTCTACCTCAACATGATTTGATATCGGCGAGAGTGGTATTTCATACTTTGGACTTTTCAGTAGCTTAATGGCCGGTGCATCCAGTGCACACAGTTAGATATAGTCTGGGGTCATAGTTAAAGGTATCTCCTTATCGGCAATGGGATTATTCAGCCCCACTGAACTTGTCTTCGGTAGTTTTGATCTTGGCGCTACTGGATTTTTACCTTTGTCTTGCATTGTGTGATCGTGTCTTGGTGATCTTCTCGGACCCTGTTCTGGTTCAGTAACAACTTTCTTGTTCGGGGTTCTCATTAACCTGTCAATCCCTCCATGTTGGAACAACCTCACAGTCTCTTCGACCGTGAACTCCTTGTCAACAAAGGACCTCTGTGACATTCACTTGCACACTACTCGGAAAAATAATGGATAATTTGCAGAACTAACTCAGAATGTCCGCAAGAATTTCTAAGTTCTTTGGTAATGCCCGTGAGTCTAACTGCTGCATTATTTATAGGCGTGGATGACCCCCCTCCGCGCCCCTTAACGGTTAGATAAGCATTAAATGTAGTATCCGTTAGCCAAATCCGGCAGATGCTTTGGTCAATTCCTTCATTAACTCGTTCAGAACGGCTCTCTGTGCGTTAAATTCCCAAGCAGTCAGTAGGAAAGTACTATATAACGACTATATTTCCAACTGACACTGTAACGGTTGTTTTTTTGGAGCATTGCGTCGAACTGCGCAGAAGGTCATCTTTGGTCCTACGGAGTTACTTCGCAGTGTCTAATTTATTTTCTCTTTGGGGTTTCCTTTTAAATGTCGCAACAACGCATTGTTTCTTTTCTTTTCCTTTTCCTTTCTTATATATATATATATATATTTATATATTTAACGCGCAACTTCAGCAATGTTGCACGGTACATAGATCTATCTCTACAACTTTTTGTATAGACTCTTCACAGTTTCTAGTGCCCAATTCCAACTGTACTTGGCACTTAGAATTTTTCCCCTTCTTCTTGATCATAATGGATGCTGCGAAGCAGGACTATTGCGGTAAAGATTTAGTCTGCTTCCATTTATCAAATTGGGTAATGTATCACCGGCTAAAGTAGCTAATTGGAATGCGCCACCGTTAGTAACATCTATGACAATATATGGCCCAAGCCAATGCATTTTAAACTTCCCAGGAAACTTCATAAATTTACTATCATACAGGAGGACTAGATCACCTACCTGGACAGACTTGCTATTTATGTGGTGATCGTGCCATGCTTTTTCACGCTCTTTCTGTACTTGTTGGTGGAAGCCTACGATGAAGCAATCCTTTTCAATACCAACCAATTGTAACATCCTTTCTTTCAGTGTTGCACGATCTGCCATCACTGTAAATGCAGTTATTCTCAAGATGGGAATAATATACTCCATTAGCATTATTGCTTCCTGCCCATAAGCCAATCTGAAAGGTGTATGTCCAGTTAATTTCTTGCATGTTGTTCTTTATGCCCATAATACATATGGAATGCGCAGGTCCCAGTCATCGTGGTTTATATTGCATATCTTGGTTAGCGCATTCTCGAGTACTTTATTGAATGCTTCAACAGTTCCATTCGCTTGCGGATGATAAGGCATACTGTGCTGATGATGGATGTAGAACTCTTTGGTCAAAGCTTCAATAGTTCTGTTCAGAAAATGAGTGCCTTGATCACTCATCAAAATTTTTGGGCATCCAAATTGTGTAAGGATGTTCTCAAAGATAAACTCAGCAGCTGTGGCTGCGGTGCAGTTTTTTACTGGTTTTGCTTCTACCCATCTGGTGTGGTAGTCAGTTGTAGTAATAATGTACCTTGCACCAGTTCTCTTCCCTGGTGGGTTGATAGGTCCCACAAAATCAATTTCCCATTTTTTGAATGCTTGCAAGGTCAGACATCACAGACATCTTCATGTTCTCTGACAGACATCATAGCTTTGGCAATGTTCCTTCGAATCCTTATGGATTGTTGGCCACCATAGCCCTGCACGCAATACCTTCTGTGCATTAGGCCTTCCTGCGTAGTTTCCTCTTGCTGCTCCTGAATGTGCATCGGCCAATATATATGGCTTCTCGTGCTCCAATACACACCTTCTCAGTATTTCATCAGGTCCTAATTTGTACAGCTGACCTACGATAATGGTGAAGTCTGCGGCTCACACTACCAGCTACTTTTTCTGCTGCGTAGTGAACTCTTGAGGTGCCACCCCTATAGTTAAAAAGTTGATAATGTCTTGATAGTACTCATCAGCGACCTGCATAGCGAACAACTGCGCGTCAGGCAGATTGTCTTCAATATTTGTAGGCTCTTCTCCTGACTCAATCCTGGACAGATGATCAGGTCCTAAGTTTAACCTGCCTGGCTTAACCACTATTTCAAAATCATACTCTTGGAAGAGTAACAACCATTTGCATATACGCCCCCCTAACATTGGCTTATTGACCAAGTATTTCAATGCAGAATGGTCGATAAACATAGAGAAGTGGGCATAAAGCAAATATTGTCTGAACTTCTGTAGCGCATATACCATTGTGAGTCCTTCTCTTTCAGTAGTGGTATAGTTCTTCTCAGCAGATGACAACTTTCTACTTGAAAATGCAATGGGATGATCAATTCCTCCTTCTCCTGGTTGCGCAAGAACAACGCCCAATGCTATACATGAAGCATCAACATGGACGTGAAATGGCTTTTCCCAGTTTGGAAAAACTAGGATTGACGTAGTGACCATTTTCTCTTTCAATGTGTCAAATCCTTTTTCACAGTCTTCGTTCCAAATGAACGGTACATCTTTCTTTAAAAGTTTATCCATTGCTGCGGTTATCTGCGCATACCCTTTTATGAATTTCATGTAGTATCTGGTATGCCCTAGTGTGGTGCGCAATTGTTTAACTGAATTTGGTGTAGGAAAAATTACAATAACTACGATCTTCGTAGGGTCAACGATCAATCCCTGCTTGCAGACAATGTGTCCCAGTAGTATCCCATAAGGAACAAAGAAATACATTTCTTCAAATTCAAAGAAATCTGATGTTGTCTGCCCTTTTCTAGCATCATCCTGAGGTTCGTGGCATGGTTCTGTTAAAATTCAATATGCTAAGACAGAAAATAGCAGCATTACATTCCATTTCACAATAATAGCATATACAAGATCACTGAAGAAACAACAAGCATAGCATAAACACAAGAGACAGAGATTTATCCTGGGAAACCCTCATGGGGTAGAAAACCCAGCAAAGCTTCCTCAATATAGATGACCAGCAATATACAAAGATGCAAACCCTGAGCATAAGCTCCTTCTTCTCCATAGTAGACCTCTCCTCCACAAATGCGCCTTTCTCAAGTGAGTGAGTGTGTATAATGAGGAACACACCTCCTCTATTTATACACTACTCTGATATGTATTTTACACAAGTACACGTAGGCTCGTATTTAACCAATAGGTTAAATACCCCACTACAACTAACTGGGCCGACCCCTCTAGGGTGGTCTAATAACCCTTTGACCCACATAACACATACAGGGCCGACCCCTACTAGGGAAGTCTAATAACCCGAGTTACCACATTCCGACGGAGGAATAAACATCTCCGGATATACAATAAGATCTTCACGGAGGAATGAAACATCTCCGGAATAATAAAGTACAAATATAATATTCTTTGAAGTTACAATATCTCAACACTCCCCCTTAACGAGAAGGATATTATAACAACATCTGCACGAGCAAGGAGTCATCAACATCATACATGATACATCTATAAATCATTGGAAGCTTTCTTCAATTCATCATCATCAGTAACTTGACTAGTTACTGGAACATCAACATCATCATCAGCATCGTCATACGATCATCAGCATCGTCATCACATGATCATCATCATCATCGTCACACGATCATCAACATCGTCATCACACGATCATAAGCATCGTCATCACACGATCATCAGCATCGTCATCATACGATCATCAGCATCGTCATCATACGATCATCAGCATCGTCCTCACACGATCATCATCATCATCGTCACACGATCATCAACATCGTCATCACATGATCAGCAGCATCGTCATCACATGATCAGCAGCATCGTCATCACACGATCAGCAGCATCGTCATCACATGATCAGCAGCATCGTCATCACACGATCAGCAGCATCGTCATCACACGATCAGCAGCATCGCCATCATACAATCAGCAGCATCGTCATTACACGATCAGCAGCATCGTCATCACACAATCAGATTTACAGGATGATCAATCCTGCTCTCTTTAGGACATGAGTCCATGGATGATGCAATCCAGATCAAGTTCCACGATGATCAATCCCTATCACAACTACAGAGCCAGCCCTGTTTCATGCTGGATGTATCACAACTACAGAGCCAGCCCTGTTTCATGCTGGATGTATCACAACTACAGAGCCAGCCCTGTTTCATGCTGGATGTATCACAACTACAGAGCCAACCCTGTTTCATGCTGGATGTATCACAACTACAGAGCCAGCCCTGTTTCATGCTGGATGTATCACAACTATAGAGCCAGCCCTATTTCATGCTGGATGTAACCTAGAGTAATTCTAGGATTTGTCACGTACATTTTGAACCGAGGTCCAGGGACGATTCAGTCCTGTCGTTCAGTTATCGGAGACCTCATGTCTACGGCTCTTCTTTAGGACTGAAGTCCGAGAATGATCCAATCCCCTCACATGTTCATCAAGAACTTCATTATCGAAGACATACGTCTACGGCTCTTCTTTCGGACTGAAGTCCAGGAATGATCCAATCCCTTCACATGTTCATCAAGAACTTCATTATCGAAGACATACGTCTACAGCTCTTCTTTCGGACTGAAGTCCAGGAATGATCCAATCCCCTCAAGTCCACCAAGGACTTCATTCTCGGAGACCTCTCGTCTACGGCTCTCTTTAGGACTGAAAGTCCAGGGATGATCCAATCCCCTCAACTGTCCACTAAGGACTTCATTCTCGGAGACCTTATGTCTACGGTTCTCTTTAGGACTGAAAGTCCAGGGATGATCCAATCCCCTCAACTGTCCACTAAGGACTTCATTCTCGGAGACCTTACGTCTACGGCTCTCTTTAGGACTGAAAGTCCAGGGATGATCCAATCCCCTCAACTAAGGACTTCATTCTCGGAGACCTTACGTCTACGGCTCTCTTTAGGACTGAAAGTCCAGGGATGATCCAATCCCCTCAACTAAGGACTTCATTCTCGGAGACCTTACATCTACGGCTCTCTTTAGGACTGAAAGTCTAGGGATGATCCAATCCCCTCAACTGTATTCTCATCCATACAGGTACAATCATATATCACATCAAAACATGTATACATCACATCAAAACATGTGTACATCAAAACATGTATACATCACTTTAATCAACACATGTATACATCACATCAAAACATGTGTACATCAAAACATGTATACATCACTAATCAAAACATGTACACATCACATCAAAACATGTCTACATCAAAACATGTATACATCACTTAATCAACACATGTACACATCACATCACAACTAGCATGTATTCTTACTAATACATCTAACATCAAAACATGTATACATCACAACTAGCATGTATTCTTACTAATACATCAAAACATGTATACATCACACCAAAACATGTATACATCTAGCATGTATTCTCACCAATACATCTATCATCAAAAGCATGTATAAGTAAAGCTAAGTATTCTAAGTATAAGAGTCCTAAATCTAAATATTTCTAAGTAACTGGGTGTAGAGAACAGGTTACCTCATCAACGACCTTGTTGTTTGATGAGACAATCTCATCAGTAGTGACTATACTACTCCCCCTTTCGAGGAGGGTCCTTTTGAACTACACCAAGCTTGTCTCGGAAGTATTCAAACTTCACTCGAGACAGAGGTTTGGTTGGTAACTTCTTCACTTGACGTAGAGGCTTGGTTAGTACAATGGTAACCTGTTACAAATTCAAACTTTTAGAGTTCCTTTCTGTGTCATATCTTGTTAGATCCCTATGTTCTTTGACTTATCATGGAACACTAGATTCTATGTCACTTGATACAACTCTAATTATCACATAGGATCTCAGTTGGTTCTATCTCTAAGTCAAACAATCCTAAAGCCAAACTTCTTCACAACTAGCAGAGCAAGCAGCCATATATTATGCTTGTGCTGAGAGCCACACTAGACTGCTTCCAGCTAAACCACGAGATCATGGCTAATCCCAGACAATAAAATCCTCTCGATGTGTTCTTCTTGTCTGATACACTTCCTGCCCAAACAGAATCTGAATAGCCATCTGAAGTCATGATCTTCAAGATAGCATAGATCAAATTCTATCGTGTCCTTTATGTGCCTCATCACATACTTTGCAACTATCAGGTAAACACATCTAGTTTCCACTAGATACTAACTCAAGGTGTTCATAACAAAGCATATATCTAACCTAGTATATGTTAGATATATCAAAGACCCAATAATTTGACTGTACAGAGTTATATCCACTAACTCTGATGAGTTATCCCCTAACAGCTTCAAGTTGGAATCCATAAGAGTGGCCATTCCAACACCTCAAGTCATATTTCTCATCATACTTTCCCTGGTTGAGAAATATTCCTTCTGAGCCTTGCCATACTTCCAGACCTAGGAAGTAAAGCATCAAATTTGAGATCTTTCATTTTTCATTTCTGCATTGAATGATCTTCTGCATATCTATCTGTGCCATCTCTCGTTAGATGGGTCTACTGATATGAGCCTCAATATCATTCGAACTCTATGGTGAGTTCCTTCTTGCATCCATGTCATATGTGTATCATATTCAACCTTGTAGCAAAGGTTGAGATCCACATCACCCATGGTGATCATTAAGCTTATCAAATTATTATCGATCCTAGGTACCTATACAGAACCTGATTCATACTTCTTCTTTAATTACACCATACTTGGAACAAACATCTTGTCGTGATTCTCTTTCCCTTTCTAAGAGAATCTTCTAGCCATGAGCCTTCTATATTTTATTTGATTTGTAAATCTTCTTGTTTGAACATCCACCACTTGTACGGTGTCCATCATTCTTCATGACCTTTCCTACAAATCAAAATTAAGTACATGATTAGTAATACTTCATAATCATCAAAAGATAACCCATTATGCATACAGATATCATTTTCATAGTGATGCAACTATTTTGACCAGTACTTTGGCACAACACTTTCCCATATCCTGTATGCATACAGTGGCTATCTAGATGCCTTCCATCTCTACCAGAACATACTATCGAGAGTGTGCACAACTCTCAGCATGTCAGCAAAGAGGTTTCATTCTAGACAAGCAACAATGGAATGTTTGTCCAAACATATGCACATTAGTTGTATACTGTTCAATGCTCTATGAATGTTTACACTCAGCATTATATATTCTAGGAATACAAATATGCATGCAGGCAATATCATTACTATTTCAAATAGCAACTCAAATACTTATCTTTTATGTTTGTGTGGCTGCCTCCCGCTTGATCTTCTGTATGTCTTTTGAACTTCTATTCATTCTGTACCACTGTGCATGCTCAAGAGTCATCCTCATGATCTCATACACAAACATACACTCATTAGTATATTCTAAATGCTATCAAAACATTATAGTACTAAATAATCTTGAAAACGTATAGTCATGATTATAGTTAATAAACATTAGTATTCAAGATTTCAGGGAAGTCTTCTTTTACTCATGCATATCATTGATAAAAGATATAATATGCATAATCCCTTGATTACTAACTTTATGAATAAGCATAACCAATCATTCCAAGTATACTTATATAAGGGATCCTAACACAAGGTAAGATTCATGGGAAACATACCTGGATTAGTATACCTACTTGGTTACGTACAACATACCTCGTAAGTAGAACAAAGATTATGGATGAGTCTTTGTCTTCATGTTTTCATGGTCATGGAGCCTGATTTGTCTTTTGTGATGTACCTGTATCTTGTTAGCAGACAACTTCAACCTCACACAACACCATAATGCATTAGTACAATCATAAGTGTCAACACCCTAACCAATGAATATCTTCTATCATGCATTCATAATTTTGTTAAGGTGATACAACAAATCTAAAATCAAGATTGTACTAACTGTAATAACATGAAGACAAACATACCATAAACTTAATCATGAACAAATCTCAAAACATACCTCGATGAGTCATACCTATCGAGATCGCTTGTAATCTCCTTATGTAAAGCCTTAGCCTCATCTCCCTCTGAAACATGAACTCCTTCACTTATGTAGGTGACCAATCCATCTTCTTCTAGGATTAACCCTATCCACTTGATTTGCAAGAACTGGACCTGGAGCTGGATATGGGTTTGTCAGAGAAACCCCAAAAATTCAAACTTTGAATTTCAGACTTCCGAAAGGATAGAAATATGCGCCTTGATGAGCTGATCAAACTGATATATTTAGAATTTGAAAACTGCAAAGTTTTACTCCTCAATTTTGCCTTTGAAACTTTCGGATTCACTGGACGTGACCCTGAACTGGGGTTTGATGAAGCCCACTCTTTTGCCCCATCAAAAAGTTTGATCCAAAGCTCTAAGCTTCTATTTTTCTGAGGAGCTTCCAGCCGTGGTCACAGATTTCAAAAATTCCCATTTTTACAAAAGCCCTAATTTTCCACTTTTCTGATCAAAGTCCCGAACTAGGGTCTAATCAAGCCCGGCCTTCTGCCCAACCAAAAATTCTGATCTTGGTCTCTAAATTTCTATTTTGATGAGTAGCATCCAGCCGTGGTCTCCGATTACAAAAATTCCAACTTTCTTCAAAACCCTAAATTCCGGAAGCCATGAATGAAGGTACCAAAAAATAATTCTGTTTTGACAGAAATATGTACCTGATTGTTTCTGGTGTAACTCCGAAATTTTTGATCCACAGGGTCTGAGAAAGTTTTTTGAGATAGCCTGACCTGTTAGCTTTCCATCCTGACAGGTCTGACCTCAATTGGATTCTCTGAGAGAGAGTTATGCCAAATGTCGCAACGTGACCTGTTTTGGGAAAATACAGGAGAGCGAACTTGTACGGCGTGCCACGTGTCACTGTTTGACCTTCGGCCTCTGAAAAAGTTTTCTGAGATATCTCGGCCTGTTATCTTTCCATCCTGACAGGTCTGACCTCAATTGGATTTTCTGAGAGAGAGTTATGCCAAGTGTCGCAACGTGACCTGTTTATGGGATAATACAGGAGAGCGCACTTGTACGGAGTTCCACGTGTCACTGGTTCAACTTCGGCCTCTGAAAAAGTTTTCTGAGATAGTGCAGATTGTGTACTACCTGGATATTTTTACGAAATTTCATTTGGAGCTTCCTAGCTCAAGATATGACCTTTTTCCCAAGGTCACCTGATTTTGACTCAGATCTGGAAGAGGCAGAAACCCTATATTGTACAGATCATAAATCACAAAGTACAACGATATAGAGGTTGTCCTTTGGAAACAAGGTACCTGGAGATTTTATCTTCGTCCTGTAACAATTTCAGATCCGAAAACTTTGCCAAAACGGATTTATAGCGAAAGTGCTACGATGACTGGTTTTTGCTATGTAAAACCCTAACCTTCAAATTGTCGTAAGTAAAGCAAGTGTCTTTAGTGCCATACCTTGTCTTCCTTCAGGTTAGCTATGATACCATGTTAAAATTCAATATGCTAAGACAGAAAATAGCAGCATTACATTCCATTTCACAATAATAGCATATACAAGATCACTGAAGAAACAACAAGCATAGCATAAACACAAGAGACAGAGATTTATCCTGGGAAACCCTCATGGGGTAGAAAACCCAGCAAAGCTTCCTCAATATAGATGACCAGCAATATACAAAGATGCAAACCCTGAGCATAAGCTCCTTCTTCTCCATAGCAGACCTCTCCTCCACAAATGCGCCTTTCTCAAGTGAGTGAGTGTGTATAATGAGGAACACACCTCCTCTATTTATACACTACTCTGATATGTATTTTACACAAGTACACGTAGGCTCGTATTTAACCAATAGGTTAAATACCCCACTACAACTAACTGGGCCGACCCCTCTAGGGTGGTCTAATAACCCTTTGACCCACATAACACATACAGGGCCGACCCCTACTAGGGAAGTCTAATAACCCGAGTTACCACATTCCGACGGAGGAATAAACATCTCCGGATATACAATAAGATCTTCACGGAGGAATGAAACATCTCCGGAATAATAAAGTACAAATATAATATTCTTTGAAGTTACAATATCTCAACAGGTTCTTTAGTAACCCAAAAATGGTCCAATCATCAAAGTAAACCTCTAAAAACTTGTGTATGAAGTCTTTAAATGCTGCAATCACCACTCTAGAAAATATGGCTGGTGCGTTCTTCATCCCAAAAGGCATCACTGTATACTGGAACAACCCCCATTCTGTTGCAAAAGTGGTCTTGTGCCTATCAGCCGGATCAATTCTTATGTGATGGTATCTAGAAAATCCATCAGTAAAAGAGTATGCCTGATTCCCTCCAACATTATCTAGTACTTCATTGGTAAACGAAGTAGGAAATGGGTCATGCATTGAAGCATCATTCAGCTTTATGATATCAACACAGATCCTGATCTCACCTTTTGTTTTCTTATCTTGAAAAACCATCGGGATTATCCATTCAGATTCTTCAACCGGCTCAATGATCCCCGCATCGAGCATCTTGTCAAGTTCTGCCTTAACATGTTCTTTGTAGCGTGGATTTAACCTATATGGCCTTTGCTTCACGGGTTTAGATCCAAGATTAAGAGGAATTTTCATCACTCTAAGTCTTCCAGAATGCCTTTTATCTCTATGAACTTGGTCGAGAATACTTCCTGATATTCCTGTAATATACCTGCAACCTTTTCAACGGTATCGTCATCCCAATAGTCTCCTATTGCTGCAAACTTTGGTTCTTCACTGGTGCCAATGTTCACTTTCTTTGTTTTAACCGTTCCACTCATATCTGGAATTTCCAGTGGAGGTCCTTCTACCTTGCGCGTTCCTTCTGATTCAGGGATCGTTATGTTGTGTGGGTCCTCCTCGTCATTGTCCTCCTTACCTTCAACTTCTTTAGCTAAGTTATAACAGTCCAAGGCTTTTTCTATTTGTTCTTTCCAATCTGGTTGTAGATTTTCAAGTACGTTGTTTACTTCAAAAAAATTCTTCTAATGTTATATTTTCCTTCATGCAATCTGGTTTAAATATCTTTTCCGTGATAATCTGCAGTGCGTGATTGATAGTAGGATGGTCATCTTCAAAGTTAAAGTCCTTCTGGAAGTTCACAGTGAGGACAGACCAATCTACAGTTCCACTGCGCAGCTCTGCCTCTACAAAAAGGTGTACCCATTCTGTTTGTGGTCTTTCTTCCAAAGCTTCTATACAGGCTGCAATATGATCCCCTGGATCCATCTGGCCATTGTATTTCTCAAAAGGTAGTGTAACCTTATCAGCAAACCTGATCTGCATTTTAATTCTACATTGGTCCCAAGTTTTCAGTGTCTTTTTATGTGTAGCCTACCATCTGGCAGGTGTCTCGTGCAGTTCCATGCCTAATGCTAAGATGTGGTGTTCATCTGTAACTGCTGCAGTGTATTCTTTGATAAATGAATAAATGTTAGTTGAACCATCATAAGTGGGAATTGGACTCATCTGCTTTCTAATCCAACGAAGTGATTTCGTAATTGTCATGCATCTCTTGGCAGATACTTCATGCATTCTATGTTTCCAGTTTTCCAATACTGCCTCAGAATCTGAGATGCAAGAACTATCATAGCACCAGTTGAGTGTTCCATCCGTAGTAGGATGAGTATAACCCATAGCATTTGTTGTCATCTTATAGATACTGTTGAGATCTTGAGCTCTGTACTCTTCTTGAATTGGTTCAACATATCGCTCCCCCTATGAAGGATCCAATGGGTCAACGACCCTTATGTCATTGCCTTCAAATATCATTTTCATTGTCTTCATATTTATGATGGTGGAGTTTGTCAGCACCCAATTGATACCCAGCAACGCCGTATAAGGATTGCTATCATCCACAATTTCAATTACTTTGAAGTCTGCATAAATTCGCACTCCATCAATGTCGACAATGGTATTAGTTAACCTCCCCAACAGTATAACTATGCCTTCATTAGCCATTCTTAACTGTATAGGTGACCACTGTAACTTTGGTTTCCCCATCGCCTACCATGTCTTCTTGGTCAAGACATTTACTTCAAATCCGAGATCAAGAATGATCTCATCCATCTCATAGTCTCCAATCTCTGCAGTGAACCACATTTCCCTCCCAGTTCTTTTGGGAATCCTAATGTTATGAACTGTGCCATGGGAAGTCCTTCTCTCACTGTGTGATTCATACTGATTTATCCATTTTTCAAATTCCATCAGTGTGTCTTTGTTCTTTAATAACTTGATGCAGCTCTGCAGGAACTGCGCAACATAGGTTGTTGTATCTGGTGCAGCGCGTGTCTGATCATATGCCAGTGGCATGTATTATATCTATGGTACTTTACTGTGCAATGGGATCCTTGGTGATGTAGGTGGTTTTTGTTTGAACATGTCATGTGCTTCTTTAAATACTTCTTTGTTTTTCTGTAAATTGAATGGAGGTGCTTTCCCAGGAGCTTTTCTAATTCCTACTGTTTCTCCAGGGGTCTTCTTAGCATTAGTTGTTCCAGAAGTCGAAGCTTATGTTCTTTTGTCTCTTTCTGTATCAGTGCCACTTCACGTTACTGCATTTACACTCGGATCTATAGGTTTGTTCTCTGCCCTGGTCAACTGAATGTTAAGTTTTGGCGTTTTTGTTCTTCTCCACTTTTGCATTTCTACCTCAAGCACAGAGCAGTCTTCAATCACATGATCAAATGATTTACAGTAGTTTCATGTGGTGCATGGATTAGTACATTCTCTAGATACATGACCTGGCTAGCCATAGTTATAGCAAATTACCTGGCCTCGTCCTCTTCCTTGAGCTGGGCTACCATTTCTTCCTCTCCCGCGGTATCCACCACTGCAGCCTCTATATCCACCCTGATCATACTGTGTGTCCTCCTCTTTTTCCTGATTTTTTTCTTGAACACGGTACATTCCAGCACCTCACATTTCTTCCATATATCACTTTCTTTCATTCATCAGCTCATACACACGACAGTTGGACTCATCATGTCCAACTGACTTACATAAATTACAGTATAAGTTTTTAGGTGTTTTTACATATTTCTGTATCAGATAACAGTCTTCAGGCCGGTGTCCTCTGGTTCTACAAATTTCACACCACGGCGCCTGGTTCTGATTCATATTCATTGGATTTGGTGCGCCACTGTTAAGATAATCTTGAAATAAGAGGCAATGTTCTCTAGTGTGGCCCTCTCCTTTGCATCCTATGCACCAAACTTCATGTCTTTGTTCATGTCTCTGTTCCTTTCCATTCTTCATACCTTGTAATTCTAATGTCAGGGTAGCCAACTGGTTCTAGATTTGTATCATCCCATAACTACTTTCTCCAATTGGTGAAGCCTCCAACTTCATCGCAATCTCCAAGGCCTCAGCCTGTGATACAACCTTCTGTTGAATCAGTGGTTGTCTGATATGTGGCAACAACACAACAATGAACCACTCTTCGTGCTGTTGCAGAGCTATAACAAAGCTCACTTGGTCCAACAATGTCTTAAATTTTTGGTTGAATTCCCTGACTAATTCAGTATGTTTCTGTTTGATTTCTTTCAACTCTATTATACACTATGATTCTGGTTTTGGTTTCTTGAATTCTGCTAACATCACGGCTTTAATGTCTGCTAAGGTTCTTGGTTGTTCTTGAGAATACTTCATAAACCAATGTAATGCTCTATCTCTAAAAGTAGTGATTAGTTGTGCTCTCTTCACAGCATCATCCTGAACTTGCTTTACACTCTATACGGATTCACATAGAAACCAATGTTGATCAGGGTCTTCTAGACCCGTTCCTTTGAATATCGGCAGCTTTATATTGTTACCAGTCATCCTCCTTCCGGATTGTGTATGGTTTTGGGACGGATTCCCTACGACAAAAGTAGATGCAAGCTGCTAGATCGTGGTAGGGATAGTATTCTGTGGAATGGTCTGAGTTGTAGTGGTCTTAGCACTCGCTCCTGTGGTGATACTAGTATTGCTGATCTGTGGGATGGGCTATGCGATGCTCACAGCAAGTGGGTTCTGGACTGCTAGATTCTGAGGCGTAATACGCTGGATTGTGGCTGATAACTGCGTGTTCTGATTATTGAGGTCACATGGAATTTTGGTATCTATGCGGTTTCTAGATCCTCTAGGATTTTTTTCATTAGTAAGCTTGTATCTCTTTCCACTTATCAAAGTATGGCTTTCTTCGTTAGAATCAATGTATGTATTTTCTACCATGACAGATTCAGGATTCTTACTGCATTCTTAAAACACCTTTCTTGGCTAAAAGCATTTTAATGTATAGACTGAGATTTTTCAGGAACTTGCCTATGAATCCTTCGAAAAAGTATGCTTCAGCTTGGATGTAGGATTTCAGCGTGTCTACAGCAAACTCGGTCACAAATCCTTCAAGTATGCTATCAACCCATAAGTTGACTACTCGCGACAGTGGGCTGTCTATTGCTTTGAGTTGTTCAGTAAGCTCCGGAGTCCACTTTGTAGGTACTCCTCCTTGAAAACAATTCTTTCTTTCTGCGAGGTGCGATATCCACTCGTGCAGCTCGTTTGGGTATGATTCCCACAAAATCCCATGGATGTCCCTCCACAAGTATCTGTTCAACCACTCTACGTCAGATAGATGTGGGTGTTTGTTTTCTTTCTTTGCAAAATCTCTTCCGAGCTTATCACACCAAGCCCAGATCTCTTTCTTTTCTGGATGCCAGTTGTCTGACCCTAATGAGAGCTCGTATTCTTCTTCTCACATTACTTTTCAAACACACTATCGCATCACTGAGTCTTAGCACGAAAACAAAACCATTTGTTGGTGTAAAGACTGGTCTAGAGGTTTTCCAATGTAGACCCAGGTACTTCACGGTGCAATATACCAACAAAACCCCTAGTCACTGGCCCTTTCGGCAACAAACTACGAGCAGCCTGAGGTCTCACCCGAGGCGAAGCTGAGGGGGTGGTTGCGGAATCAGGTTTCCACAACCTGGTGATGTGAGTGCCTAAAATGACTGATGCGCAACGCGGCAGACTTCCATGCTGCGACCAGACTGTGCGAAGTCTTCTACTCCGTGTCAATTAGGTTGCGCGGTACTATAGGCTACCACGATGGGATATCGCAAAGGGAATATATGCTTTCTTGCAGATCTCTCTTTGTGGATTCTTAGACTTGGTGATATGATGATAAGATATCAACAACTTATCTTGTAGCACTTATAATGGATCAACGCATCATCCAGACTGCGCATTCACTTCAAGACTTGATCAATTCCCCAATCTTACTTAACAGTTTAAATCATTCATCAATACTTGGACTGATTCAAACATATGTAATGGAATGAATTATAGAATGTTACGTGCCCTGTTGCAGCACTTCAACGTCTAACTATTAACTCTGAGATTATTTAACAGATCCAGACATTCAAAAGCTTATAGATGATGAGCATCAACATTCATCCATATATGAACTAATTAATAGATTATTCCCATCTCTTCCATGGTGAATAGAGATAAAAGCAACAAATATCAGATAACTGTAACATCAAGCATTCATATTAAGCAATCGAACAATGGAAAACACAAAGCAATCACATAACACGGTATTTAACGTGGTTCACCCCCCTAGATGGAAGGCTACGTCCACAAAATTTTTTGTTTTATTATCTTAGGGAAGGGTACAACAGTTCTTCATCTGTGCACTCAGCTGCAGACGCTCTTCTTTCTCAAAATTAGGTCTTTGTGCATTCAGCTGCAGATCCTTTACAATAGCTTCAAGCTTACAAAAACCTAACAATATTCAATAATGCCTAACAAAACAAAGAGTTAACCCTTTCCCTTACAAAATTTCCTTACTTATATATCAAGACCCATAGGTCATGTCTTTACATTCCGAAGGCAGAAACCCTTAGGTTTACAAAACTGTCACATGCGCGCCAATAGGTTTCTCCTGCCGAGATGTTCCCTCTTTCATGGTCTTTAGACGACTGGTTCAAGTATTAGTTCTTTGCATGTTCGACCAATGACCTTCCTCTCGATCTGTACCTACCCACTGCTTGGTAGTTATTGAGTATCTTTTCCAAAAATAGATCTCCGATGACCTAATTGGAATATGTACTGTCTTCTGTCCAACACTCTGCTTAGCTGGATCTTCCGTTGACCGAACACATCATAGCGTTGTTCTCCTCGCAGCACTGACTTTGCAGTTCTTCCAACACTGCGCTGCGCGCAACTTCACAGCATACAAAAACTTATCCCAAAATTTCCTTTACCTGTACTATGCTTTGCTCCGCAGCTCCAAAACCTACTTTCTCAAAAATGCCCCACTTGGGCCAGGCGCAACATGCAGCGTCTCGGCGAGTTTCATCTAGCTTAGCTAGATATAAGAACCATTCTTCTTCGGTGGTGGTGTTAGGTAAGAGTTCCATTGCTAGATTTAGAGATGGTATCTCACACTCAATCGGTAGGATTGCTTCCAACCCATAGACCAGTTGAAATGGTGTAAACCCTGTTTCGTTTTTGACCGAAGTCCTATAGGCCCAAAGAGTTGAAAATAGAGCTAAGTGCCATTTAGATTTTTGTGTACCCACGATGTGTTTAATCATGCGTTTTAAGACTTTGTTAATTGCCTCTACTTGACCATTCACTTGTGTGTAGTATGGGGTTGAGTTTTCATGGCAAAAACCCAATTTGGAACTCAGTTCTTCCATCATGTGATTCCTAAAGTGGGAAATATGATCAGTTACAATGGCCAACGGGACTCTGAACCAAACTATAATGTGATTGAATATGAATAATGCTGCTATTTTTCGTTCTCGTCGTATGTAGGAATGGCTTCATCCCATTTTGTAAAGTAGTCAATGACGACGATGACATAACTATGTCCCCCGGCTGATGTAGGATTACAGTGCATGAAATAAATACCCCATTTTGCAAAGGGGTCGACGACAATCACATGATGGAGAGGAGCGGGGTGTGAGCGTTTCTTAGAGTGGAAGAATTGACATGGAGGTAACTTCTTAACCGCTTCAACATAGTCTTTGAATATTAAGGCCATAAGTAACCATCTCGTAAAATATTCTGGGTGGTAGCCATCCCAGAAATTTGACCACCACATGCTCTGGAGTGGCAGTCATTCAAAACATGTTCGGCTTTGTCGAGAGTTAAGCAATGACGTAGAGTAGAGTCAATATTGGGCCAAAAACGTTGGGTCTAGAGATACATAATTATTTCTCCATACCAAGGATCAGTTGTTTCAATGAGGAACAAATATTCATCCGGAAATGAATCAATGGGCTCATATTGATCATTGACATGGGGAAATGCACAAATAAGCTCGAAAAAGACCAAGGATTTTTTGGATTTCACTTTGGCAAATTACAAATTGAATTCCTGAAGAACGACAATCCAACGGGAATATTTCCCCCCTAACACTTGACGTGTTAGGATGTATTACATTAGATTTAAGTTCGCGATGATGGTGGTTTTGCGAAGCAAAATATAATGTCTAAATCTTTGGACCGCAAAAACTATGGCCAGAGCCAGCTTTTCCACATGTGACTAACGTGTCTCGGATTCAGTGAGACTCTTGCTAAGATAGTACACGACATGTTCTTAACTGTTATTGTCTTCCTAAACAAGCACCATGCCAACAGTGGTAGTAGAGGAAACGATATATAAAATATAGTCTCGTGTATAGTTGGGGTGTTGTATCACGGGAGCATTAGTAAGGGCCTTTTTAAAGTTGTCTAAAGACCGTTGGGCTTTGTCATCCCATATGAAAGGAATGTATTTCTTAAGAAGCCTCATGTATCCCTTAGTGATCTCGACGAATTTGTAGACAAAGCGACATAAAATGTTCGCATGCCCTTGTAGAATCTAGAGTTTTGGGATATTAGAGGGGGAAGGTAAGGCTAAAATAGCCTCCACCTTCGAAGGATCAAGGAGTGAGCTTTCCTTGGAGATAATTGTTAGAAAAATAGGATCGCAGTGCAATAACAATAAACAAAAATGCAAATATAATCACACAGACACATTACAGGAGAGACACCAATATATCGTGGTTCACCCAAGATGGGCTACGTCCACACTGAAATTTCCAGTCCTTATTATTATACCATCGAACAAATGAATGGATACAACCTATAGCACATCCGTTGCACTTCCTCTTCATTGCCTCACAATCTCTCTTCACGATATCAAAGATCTTTACAATGCATAATACCTAATACATCAACCCTAGCCATATTACAATGTCTTTCTTATAAAGGGGAAATACAAAGGGAAAATACCATGGGTTACCCAAAACCATGGGCCCGTAATCTGTTGGCGAAACAACTCAAAATTTCCTTCGGAGGTTACGCCCTCAAACCCCCTTTCTCGGGGGCGCTGACCCCCACACCCTCTAGCTGGGGGAGTGAAACCACTCCCTCGGACCCCCTGGGGAGCGTGTCAGAATCATAACCAAACTTGGGGTACAGACATAGCTGAATCATCATGTATGAGACTGGAAGATCAGGCTCCACAACCAAAAATCTCCCACTTGGAGACTGATCACAACAAATCCACTGCTGCTGTACTTGCTGGACCTTGGACTTGGAAAAATTTTCATCCTCACCTTCATGCTAGAAGGCCAACTGAAACCGAGCAAGAAATCAGTTTCTCTCTAGTTGCTACCTTTGTGAACATGTCTGCGGGATTCTGGCTAGTATGTATCTTTTACAGCTTCAACATTTCATCTTCTAGAACAAAGTGTATGAAATGGTACTTGAGATGTATATTTTTAGTCCTGGAATGGAATGCGGAGTTCTTTGGAAGATGAATGGCATTCTGGCTGTCACTATAAAACCTATTATCCTTCTGCTTCTTACCCAATTCCTCCATAAACCTCTACAACCAAATCATCTCTTTACTAGCCTCTATAATAGCAACATACTTTGCTTATGTTGTTGAAAGTGCAACAACCTTTTGCAGTTTCGAAATCCAACTTACTGTTGTTCCACCTACAGTAAACACATACCTCGTGGTGCTCCTCCTACTATCCTTATCACCTGCCATATCTGCATCAAAATATCCCTATAGAATAATGTCTGAACCTCCAAAACATAATGCATGAGTGGTAGTACCTCTCATATACCTGAGAATCCACTGTACTACCTTCCAATGTTCTTTACCTGAGAGATGTTGGGTACTACTATGTTCTTTGACTTTCTTGTACTGACCTAGGTTCAGCATGGTTAGGGAACCAACAATGCCACTTCTCCACCGGCCCTTTCAGAAACAACTTGCTAATAGGATGAGGTCTCACCCGAGCTGAAGTTATGGGGGATTACAGAAGCAGGTTTCTGTAACCAGGTGATGCACAGTTATGGACTAGCTCGGGAGAAGTTCTCCCGACTTTGCATATACTTTGTTATTACTACACACATATGGGACTGCACATTTCACAACTTCCACAGTACAATACGACAACGCAACTTCAGGACTGCGCTTCTATTCAATTATACACATTACAGACTCCGCTGACTTAGTGTCTATCCATGCAACTATGCATCCAACATGCTCAGAAGTACTTGCACATTCAGTTATACATGTTCAATACTTAACATATTATTCTCATCAACCATACATGTGAAAATACATATAAAAGAATGAACATACATAAACATAAGAAATCTCACAGATTCAATCACACAACACAAGTATTTACGTGGTTCACCCCCAGGATGGTAGCTACGTCCACAGGAACTGTTGTTTATATTAATGGGAAGGGTCAATAGTTCCATTCTGCACACACAACTATAGCCTCTTCTCTCTACAATGGGTCTCTACGCACATAGCTGTAGGCTCTTCTCTCTACAATGGGTCTTTGCACACATAGCTACAGAGCCTCTTTCTCTCTTCTTATTCTTACAATACTTATTCTTTCAAAAATACCGTGAGAGATAAAAAATAAGACCAACCCTTCCCTTAGAAAATTTCCCTCTTTATAGATCACGCTCGAAGGTCATGTCTTTACAATCATTGTGGGCCAAAATCCTTATAGTACCCAAAAACCCACCAAATGGTGCGGTTACCCCGCTAACCAGGATTGTCATACTCGACAGCTACTTCACTTGTCTTCGGCCACCTTTCTACGCCGCTTCTAGCTCTGATGCCCTTCTGACAGCCATAGTTCTGACTGTGCGGCTCTGATTTCATACTTGCGCATCCCTTTCCGTTGTTCTACTTCTTCTGTCGCTATCAGTCCATCACTTTGCTTCTAACATTTTCCGCTGCCCTGGCTATCTTAGTACTTTTTCTGTACTCAGGCGACAGGTCGCTTTCCTCCAACTCCGTGCCGCTCCTCACCCTACTCTTGGGATTTGCGGATTCGCTTACCCAAAATAGTTCATTGTTGGACCTCGCTTCACTTATACTTTGCTTCCAAAAATAAATACTACAATGGAGGCGTGCTCCCTGAAAACTGTCTTATTAAAAAGTGGCCCACTTGGGCCATGCCCAACAAGCCCCTAACACTCACATGTGGCTCATCCTCGAGCCACTCTGACTTGGCTATTCCATCTGTGCATCTACTAAAGTGTTTGATCGCGCAGTGAAATCTTGAACAGTTTCCCTGAGATTCGCAACTATCTCCTTGGTCTCTTACTCACATTACTTGATTGTGTTGAGAATTTTATCTGAGATAGGTTCCAGAAGTTGCTTTTTGACAATATCCTCTGTCATTCGGAGTTCTTGCAAATTTTGCTCAATTTCTTCTGTCAGTGTTAGTGCTTCTTTGTGTAGTGGCTGCAATCTTGATGAAGTTTGATCTTCCTTTTCTCTCAATGCTTCCAACTCTCTCTCAAGTTCCCTCTTCTCGGTGAACTTCTGCATCTTTTTCCTTGCTGAAAAGTCCTTCATAGAAACATTAACGAAATAAAGATCCTACTGCTTTCACTGCACTTCATCCTGGATTCTCTGTAACTCTGGTTCTTCCGGCAACATAGCCCAAAATTTAGAGATTTCATCCAGTAGGCTTCGACATCTCGCCACTTCTGCGTGGATTTTTTCTGTGGAAGCCTTCAGTGCTTTGGCTCTTGCTTCTTTCTCTTGTTGTGATGTTACAGCTTGCTGTTGAGCTTCCAGCTCAACAATTTTATCTTTATGGGAAACTTCCATCTCAACAATTTTATCTTTATGGGAAACTTCCATCTCAGCAATTTTATCTTTATGGGAAACTTCCATCTCCATCATTTCTTCCTTAAGACTGTCGACAACAGCACCAATCTTTAGGATGTTTGTCTCTATTTCTAGTTCTTTATCACATTCAGGCAACTTCACACAGACTGCGAAAACTACTTCCTTTATCTTGCACTGCTTTTCTTGTGCATAGTCAAGCTCCCTTGTCTTCAGCACACATTCATCTTGTAGTTGGTTGTAATTGTATTCCAGTCTTAGGTACTGGTTATAAGAGACTAAGTCTCTATCGCATATTTCTTTTGCAATTTGCGTGTGCAGGTTATGCAATCACTCTATGGGTAACATACTCACATTGATTTCTAGATGTGCGAGCCATCACACACTTTCAACAATGTCATCTGTTGGAAATATGAAGGACATTGGCCCACTTTTGACTAGCCGGGTCCTCATGGTATAGGTAGGAGGGTTTCTCCTCTGTTGTCTTGATTCACCTAAGCGGTCGTCGTGGTCTAGTTCTTTTACCAAGTCTTGTTGGACTTGTTCACTTCTTGTAACCAGAATTTTCATCTCGGTGACCCTCTCCTTCATACCATTTTGTGATGTCTATTCATTGGCATTTTTTAGCCCCATTACATATTCAAGATATGTTGATACCCTAGCTACGATGCACTCATAGTCATCGTCGTGCAACTATGCATCCAACGACCGTCGAGTAGCTTTCGTCTTCTTTTTCTGTGGTTTTTCTGGCACTTCTATGTCAAGTTCTTTCCATTTCTCACCTGCCCTTTGGTTAGGTTTTGGATTCTATGTACTTGTAACCTCAAGACCTTTTAGCTTCTTGCTCCTCCTCTTCACTTTCGTTAGATGAGGTGATGAACATCGATGGTGTATCAATATTCCATTCTGTCGTCCAGTCTTCTATGATCAAGTCGATTCTCTGCGCATTGAGTTGATACAGTCCTTCATACCATGTAGGAGGCATAATTAGTATTCGTGGTTGTATGTATATAAAGTGCGGTCCTGTCTTAAATATCATCTTTGGAATATACTGAATTGTCACCTCCTTAGTGATACATGAAGTCTTCTTAATGAATTCGCATAATTGCTCATAATAGGTGAGCAACTGTAGGTTGTTCCACCTATGTTTTTCTAGATTCGTTGTTTCCCACATGTTTGCATATCTCGTTCCATGACAATCCTTAGGGCCTACGGGTAGACCATTCTGATAGAGGGGTTCCTTCCACCCCATGAAGGCAATCAGCACCAGCATCTAGCCGAAGTGGAACGCGGATCCATTTTCTTGTGTGTGTGTGAGATATTCTAAAAATTCATTTAACAGATAATTCACCCAATTATATTGAAAACCATCCTTAGCCTTCGCAGCTAAGGATACTACAACAACATAAACTTCAGTTGTCCTGGAATTCCTTAGATTCCTTCCCACAATAAGCTGAACCGCGAAGCGCAGGGGCATGTTTTCAATCCATGCAGTTACGTAATTGCGGTTTCCTTTCGTTAAGACAAATTCAACCTTTATTCTTGCGGCCAATTATTTATCCTTATTCTTTCCAACAAACTCAATTGAAGGATCGACACCTCTTTTGCTTAGCCCCGTAATCCTAATGATAAGGTCAATAATAATGTTCACCTTGCAGTCCAACCATATGTATCCCTGGTGCGTGCATGATAACAGAGTGCACACCATGGCATTAAGCTCATTGCTCCGGTCAAAATGTGGAATATGCAGCATATTGAGCAGTCCATATCCAGATAACAGTTAGGCTCATTCCATTAGGAAAATAGTCATTTGCTTGGTAACCTTCTCGTATTTCCTGTACATGTATTTATCCGACTGGAATTGGGGAAACTTGTCCTCATTCAACAAATCATGGTCGACAAATTTGCACTCTTGGATCTTACAGAGCAGATTCTCCTTCAGCCACACATGGCCTAACATCGGCGACAGGGGAATATCATACTGTGAATTCTTTATAAGAAGTACGTCGAGCCTGTCACTTCTTCTTGGACTAATATAGTCTGAATGAGCCATATTGGAGGTGGCGAGTTCCCTTGTGGTGCAGATGGATTCTTAGTAATTGCGGCCTTCGGATTTTCTAGGTCAACCGTCTTCTGCTTATCTTTCTTATGTTGTTGCAGTTGATTCTATGGTGAATTCCTGGATGAGCCACCCTGTTCTGGAGCGGTTTGCTTGACGAGTGTCTTCATCACTCCTCACAGACCAAAACGCTTGAAAGTGCCCAAAATTTCTTCTAATGTCGGCTCTTCGGACATATAAGAGCGAGCACTATTTCTTTCAGTTGACCCAAACACTTAGTATTTTACAGTCGGTAAAAATTCAAAATTCGTGGTAACACCGGTAAGTAAATAGTCTTTACAATTTATAATCCTTTTTACCCCGACAGTGTGCCCATAATGGCTAGTTTAGACATTAAATGTCGTTATTGTTGGCCAAATCCCGCAAGGATATCAGTCATTTCCTTCATTGAATGCGTCGAAAATGGCTAAATGTTCGTTAAATGCAGGCGCGACCATCGGAAAAACACTGTATAACGGCTATATTTTCGACCGACAATTGTAACGGTTATCTTTCCGACAAAAAATTGTAACGGTTATCTTTTTCAACCGACAATTGTAACAGTTATCTTTCCCTTATCATCGCAAGTGACCATGCAACTCCAAAGTTCACTACGCATTTCTTATTGCTGGCTTCTAACTTCGCAACACAAGCCTTCTCTTATGTGATTTGTGAGGTTCACTGTGCATTTCCCTTTTCTTGATGTTAACTTCGCATCTTGATCCTATTCTGAATTCACAACTCAGCTTGCTATGTCTGTATCAGAGCATAGCTCTCGTTTGCGTAAAAAATTCACATTTTACCAAAATTGCATGCATAATCTTTATTCTATCATTCCTAGTGTCCATTTTCAACTGCACATGACACTTAGAATTTTTCTTCATTGTTGATCAGCTGATGTCTGGCGAAGTAGGACTATCCCTGTAAGGTTTTAGTCTACTTCAATTATAAGATCTGGTAGGTTTTATCCTGTGAATGTGGCTAGCTGAACTATTCCACCATTAGTAACATGCTTGACAACATATGGCCCTAGCCAATGCATCTTAAATTTTCCAGGAAACTTCAAGAATTTACTGTCATAGAGGAGGAAAATGTCTCCTACCTGAAAGAATTTGTACTTGATTTGATGATCATGCCATGTTTTTTCTCTGTCTTTCTGCACTTGTTGTTGAAATCCTACAATGAAGTGATCTTCTTCTAACCCAACCAAGTGTAGTAGCCTTTCTTCCATTGTCTCATCATATTCCATGCCTGTAAATGCTGCAATTCTCAAACTTGGTACTATGTATTCCATTGGCATCACAACTTCATGTTGGTATGCTAATCTGAAAGGTGTATGGCCTATCAACTTCTTGCAAGTTGTCCTGTATTCCCATAACATAGATGCTATTCGTAGGTCCCAATCATCCCTGTTTATATTACATACTTTAGTCAGCGCCTTTTCCAATACTTTGTTAAAAGCTTCAACAGTGCCATTAGCTTGCGGATGATATGGTGTGCTTTTCTGATGGTAAATCTGAAATTCCTCAGTCAGGGCTTCAATAGTTCTATTCAAGAAGTGAGTTCCCCTGATCTCTCATTAGGATCTTTGGACATCCAAACCTTGTGAGGATGTTTTCAAAAATGAACTACGCTACAGTCCTTTACTAGTTTTTCCTTTGCCCATCTGGTTAGGTAGTCTATAGCTGTAATGATGTATCTCGAATAGTTCACTTTCCTGGTGGGTTAATAGGTCCCATGAAATCAATAGCCCACTTATCGAATGCTTGGAATGTTAGCTGTGGCATCAATGGAATCTCATCTCTACGAGATGGCTTCCCTGTTCTTTGGAAAACATTGCAACTACGGAAATGTTCCTTTGAATCCTTATGGAGTATAGTCCACCATAGTCCTTCTCTTAAAATTTTATGCACAATGGCTCTTCCAGCATATTGGCCTCCAAAGACCCCTGAATATGCTTCTGCAAGTATCGATGGTTTCTCATGTTCTAGCACACATATGTGCAGTACTTCATCCTGTCCTAGCTTGTATAATTGTCCTGCAATTATGGTGAAGTCAGCTTCTTTTACTACCAGTTGTTTCTTCTGTTGTGCAGTAAACTCTGTAGGTGCCAAACCTATGGTTAGGAATTCAACAATGTCCTTATAATAGTCATCTTCTATCTGAATATCAAACAACTATGCATCTGGTAGACTATCCTCTAGGTTGGTAGGTTCTTCGCCTGACTCAATTTTGGAAAGATGGTCAGGTTCTGAGTTCAACCTTCCTCGCTTAACAATGATTTCAAAATCATACTCCTGAAAGAGTAACAACCATCTATAGATTATTCCCCTAACATTGGTTTATTGAACAGGTATTTCAAAGATGAATGGTCAATAAAAATATAAAAGTGCGCACCCAACAAATAGTGTCTGAACTTCTGTAGTGCGTACACCATAGCTAAGCCTTATCTTTCTGTCATTGTATAATACTTTTCTGTTGAGGATAGCTTTCTTCTTGAGAATGCAATAGGATGGTTGATTCCTCCTTCACCTGGTTGAGCTAGCACAATGCACAGTGCTATGGATGAAGCATCTACATGTACGTGGAATGGGAAAACTAGAATAGGTGTAGTTACCATCCTTTCTTTCAATGTATCCAATCCTTTCTGACAGTCTTCAATCCATATGAACTTCGCTTCCTTCTTCAATAATTTTCCCATAGGAGTAGTGATCTGCGCATATCCTTTGATGAAACTTCTGTAATAGCTCGTGTGTCCCAATGTGGTGCATAGCTATTTTACTAAATTTGGTGCTGGAAAATTCACAATAACTGTGATTTTTGCTGGATCAACCATCAATCCTTGTTTACAAACAATGTGTCCTAGTAGAATTCAGTAGGAAACATAGAAGATTATTTTCTTCAAGTTGAGGAAGATATGATGTTTTCTACACTTCGCTA
The DNA here is from genome assembly GCA_027924585.1 of Larix kaempferi. NCBI lineage: Eukaryota > Viridiplantae > Streptophyta > Pinopsida > Pinales > Pinaceae > Larix > Larix kaempferi. Next base: position 821,797 of record BSBM01000292.1, read on the forward strand.
ACATCAGTCTTAAGATGGCATAATGGTTCTTCAGTAACCCAAATACTGTAGGGGTTACTCTCTAGGAAACTCTTCTAGGTTGTAGCTCGAAGATGCCTGGCAACTTAATTTGTTCTCTCAATGGTGGATAATATTTTATCAAGATGAACATCTAACTTACTGCATAATCTACTCGAGATATTCTCAAATACACTAAACCAATGCAAGGCCTTCAAGGACTATTATCAGATAGGTAAAGGATAAAGAGAATTGATCAATTCAGGTTCATCAAAGCCGAATGAGAGATACGAGGATCATGACACGAGCAAATTCTCAAAGGGTTTTGATGGTTTAAGAAAAAATATGTTAAAAAACGCTCTAAAAATATCATGTATTTTTTATCACTAACAGAAGCAAACTTCGCTTCTTCAGTAGTTCCAATGTTCACTTTCTGACTCAGATATGAAATTTCCAATGTAGGCCCTTCTACTTCGCATTCTCCTTCTGACTTAGGTATGTTAACATCATGCGGATCTTCATCCTTTTTTTCATCTTCATCTTTGTCTAAAACGAAGTTGTAACGTTCCAGGGCATGTTCTAGCTGTCTTTCCCATTCTGCTTGTTGATACACATGTTCTAGTGTGTCGTTGAATACTTTCTTTTTGATGATCTGCAAAGCTTCATTTATACTTGGACAGTCGTCCTCAAAACTAAAAGTCACGTAGAAGTTCTTAGTCATGACGAACTATTGTACTATTCCTCTGCGAAGCTCTATTTCTATGTACAAGTTCTTCAGAATTTGTTCCAATGTGTGCACAAACCGATGGACCCATTCTGCTTTTGGTACGTGTGTCCATGCTTTCGTGCAAAGGTCTATGTGATCTCTAGGATCCATTTCTCGATTATACTTTGATTGTACAACCTCATTTTCTTCTAGAAATCTGATCTCCATTATGTGCTTACATTATTCCCATGTGGTCAGATTCTTCTTATGTGTAGCATGCCATCAAGTAGGTGTAGTGCGCAGTGCTGTATCCAATGCTGCTAACTTGTGTTCATCTGAAACTGATATAATATATTCTTGAAAAAATGCATGAATATTACTCAAGCCATCTTAAGTAGAGATTGGACTTACCTCTGTTCTGATCCAGTGCAATGATTTAGTGAGCTGTGCACATTTTCTTGCAGATAATTTGTGCATTCTACTCTGCCAATTCTCTAGTCCTGCATCTGATTCGGATATGCAAGAATTGTCACATCGCCAACTCAATGTTCCATCATCAGTCAGATTGACATAATCTGCCCGATTCACTGTCATCTTGTAGATATGATCCAAATATTGAGCTCTCCATTCTTCTCTTATTGGTTCAGTGTATCTAGGTCCTTGTGCAGGATCCAACTTTGCGATGACCTTGATATCTGTTCCTTCAAATATCATCTGCTTCTTTTTCAAATTGATAACTGCGAGGTTATCAATTGCCTAATCTATCCCGAATAATGCAGGATATGGATTGCTATCATCTATAATCTCAATAACCTCAAAGTCTTCTCTAGTTCGTACTCCATCAATGTCAACAACAATATTTGCTAACCTTCCAGAGGGTATAACCTTTTGTTGATTAACTAGCCTCAACTGTATTGGTGACCATGATAACTTCAGCTTTCCCATTTGTTCCCATGTCTTCTTTGTCAAGACATTCACTTCTGAGCCTAAGTCAAGGATGATCTCGTCCATTTCAAATTCCTTGATCTGCGCACTTAGTCTCATTTCTCTTTCGGTTCTTTTATGATTCTTAATATGGTGAACCACTATATGTGTTTCATTTACTACATTACGCTGTTCATAATGACTCAACAAGCTTTGTAATTTTGCTAAGGCATTTTCATGCTTTAACAACTTCATACAACTCTATAAAAGCTGCACAATAAGACTCACCGGGTCTATTGTAGCACGTGAGCGATTGTACAAAATTGGCATATCCATCACAGGCGTAGTCTCACTTCGCAACTTGATTCTTAGAGTCAAAGGTTCTGACTCTTTGAAGGATTCTCTTAATTCCATGAAGAATTCTTTTTCTTTGTTCAGGTTGAAAGCATGTGTTTTTCCATTTGCTTTTCTTATCCAAGCCCCTTCAATAGGATTATGGATAGCTTGGTGATCCTCCGAAGTCGAAGATTTAGTTCTTTGATATTCACCTGTCGTGGCTCCACTTCACGTCACAACATTAATGTTGCATCATGTATTCTGTTTTTCAGCTGCAATCATCTGTATGTTCCGATTCTGTGCTTCTGGTCTTATTTCTTTCATTTTTGCTTGCAAAACAAGGCATACCTCAATGACATGCTCAAATGATTTACAATATTTACAAGTAGTACAAGGGTTCGCACAGTCTCTAGCTAGATGTCTTTGTTGGGCGTAGTTATAACATACAATCTGACCTCTTCCTCGGCCTTGTCTAGTGTTTCGTCCTCTTCCTCTGAATCCGCCACGTCCTCAGTATGTGCCTTGATCATACTGCATGTTTTCATTGTTATTTTGCATTTCCCCTTGAACTCTGTAGACATCATGTTTTATTTCTATCATGAGGTCATATGCTCTACATTTGTTATCATCGTGGCCAACTGACTTACAGAATGTGCAATATAGGTTTTTTGGTGTTTGCACATACTTATGAAGTAAGTAGCAGTCCTCTGGGCGATGTCCTCTACATCAGAAAAAATCACACCATGGTCCTTGTTGTTGATTTAATGGGTTTGGAGCTCCATTAGTGATGTAGTCTCTAAATACCAGGGAGTGTTCTTTGGAGTGACCTTCTCCCTTACACTTTGTACACCACACTTCTTCTCGGGTCACTTTTACTTTCTTCATATCTTGCAGTTGTAATTTAAAATTTTATAGCTAGGTCTGTATCTGAACCATACCTGTGCTAATCTCTGCTATAGGCGAAGCCTCTAGTTTCATCACAATTTCTAGGGCCTCTATCTACGAAGTAACCTTCTACTGCATCAGCGATAATCTGATATGTGGAAACAAAGCGGATATTGTTGTGAGGAAAATACACCTATAGTTCAGGGGAGAAACTACCAACTTACAATGATGAAAGATAGACCTACAAATGTTCTGCCAGTGCAACTAGTAAGCAAAGATATTTAAGGTTAGAAAGATGAGTACCTTATTAAGAAGGTTGATCCCAGTCTTCCTCTTCCTTGCTCTTCAATGCTATCCAGTATCGCAATGTCCACACCTGCAAAACAACTTCATACCTTTCTTAAATACATTTGACTACATATATAAGATTGATATTCATGACAGAAGAAGACATCAAACTATAAGCAAATAGTAATCAAATCTAAGACACACATGAATAGGTCATATTTGGAAAGGGAAGAACGTCTGATCTTTATTAATGAATGAAGCAAGTACATAAAATTATACCTTCCTTCAAGCTTGGCACTTCACGAAACCTAGATTCAAGGTCTCCTGCTTCTGTTCTCCAAGGATCCCAGCCTCTAATCAACTGTGCTAGGGTTTATCAGAAACTGAGCCACAAGAGAGGGGGATGAGGGTCTCCATTCCTCCAGCATAACATTGTTATAGGCTTGGTCCCTCACATGGCCCTTCTACCTTCCTTACATAGTCAATGAAGGAGAGGAAAAACAGTTATAACCGATCAGGAAGTTCCCAAACCAACCCAAATTGACCAAAATTCGAGATTTTGACTGATTCAGGAAAGTGCCCTACTCTTCCTACTACAAACTAGTGCATTTTTCAAGGTGTACGCTACTCTAGTGAAGCAGATTTTCATATTTTTGGAAGCAAACGCTACTATCATGCTTAGATACCAGCGTTTTTGTGAAAAAATTGCCAAAAACAGGGTTTTTCAATGATTTTCAGGAGATGGTTTGGTCTAGAGAAGTGTTCCTAAGGGTTATGACCATCAAATAGACTAGGAGTGAGGTAATTTCAACCATTTTAAGTGTCCCAAATGACCCTTCAATCCACAAGTGTCTTGTTGTGTGACTAAACTTGATCTCAAGAAGTGTCATCATGCGACTAGGCGATGCAAGTGTCGTCACGGACGAAGAAGTGCCATTTTAAGCTATAACAGATGCCCCTAATGTATGAGGTTAGAGGGAGTGAGGGAAACAATGGCCGAAATACATTATAAATAACAAAGAGTTGAATCATGGGAGCAGAGTAACCGGAGAAACCAAGAATCATAGGCTCAAATGAAGTACCTGAAAGCAAAGGCAATGTTAGACAATCTCATCCTTGGGGTAATTGTCCATGTTCAAATAGTGGAACATGACCTCCAAGCGGATACACTAATGATCAAAATACAGATGCATATATCATGGCCACTAGAATACAAGCGTGGATCCATGAGGAACATAAGTGTAAACATAGCCACATAAATACAAGGTGGATCTATGTCAAAACTGGAGAACATAGCCATAGAGAACAAACTGGATCTATGTCTCATCAAGAGCCAAAAAGAGTGTGGCTCAATCTTGCGCAACTTGGGCGATAACATAAATAAGGTGATGCTATCGAGGATCCCAAGGTCTTCATCCAAAAACAACCCAAGGTACAAACCTATCCATGCAAATAAATGAGTTGATGTCGAAAATGGGAGGTATCGTTTGATTACCGGTCATTGATGTATACCGTTAACGAACGCAAGGGTGTCCACCAATAATGAAAATGGAACCCAAGGTACCTAGTACATTCAAGCAAGTGCGAATAAATGGTCTTTCCGTCGAAAACTTGAAGAATCCATCGGATAGGAGACATTGATGTATTCCCATCTATCCAATAGCGAGGGAAACTACCACTAATGACTGCAATCCCCAAGGTACTAACCGAAACTCTAAACTTCATTCCCAGAGCACAATGAGTTGAATTCGATGGGAAGAAGTCCATTGGAAGGGAGGCCTTAAGGCATCCTCCATCATCGAACATGAGGGACACTCAACAGGTATGAGCTGATTTGGAGTAGGATTGAACACATAATGAAACATACTGACACCAAGGAATGGCCGACGCATGAGGTCAAGGTAACTGCAGAATGGCCGACATAGGTTGTATCCTTGAACAGTGAGCATGACACAAGAGTGACTTAGGCAGCTTTTAACACAAAGAGACCACGATACAAATCTGCAATGTAGGAGACATTAACAGATTCTCCATATGATTGGAAGACTAACCAAACAGAGGAGTAAGAACTTTGAGATCAGGTTTACCCTAAGGCCAACACTAGAACCCAACTTGTTTGATAGACTCACAACAGGTGCTTTGTTCAAGGAGATAGTTCACTTGCTACCATCATATTGAAATATATTTTAACATTCTTCCCTTCCCTTTCCTTTTTCAATTTTTAACGAGCTTGACAAAGAACTAAAGCATGCTCGACGGTATTTTCATATTTAAGGAGTCTGAAAAACCTAGAAGAAAACCCCATACACCTATCCGTGGATTTTATATCGAGCCCGGATTGGTCTGTGCTCAGCGGTGTTTGTTGATGTATATGTAACTTCAGAATGTATTTGATATATATTTATTGTACTCCTATAGAGATGTGTTATTCCTCTATACGGAAGTGTCGTCATTTGTATTGACAAGTTTCGCAAGTGTGTTAAATTGCCGATGGGTTATTAGACCACCTTGTAAGGGGTCGGCCCTATATAATGTAATATGTGGTTATTGTACCCAGCTAGACAAGTCGGCCCCATAAGGTTATTGGCCAAATAGAACAAGTATAAATAGATATCAGGAGATCTCTATTTGGATCACTCAGAACTCACTCTTCCTTCACTCGGAAAGTGGCACACATGTGAGGAGGAGGATCAGCTGCTAAGAGGAGTCTATATCTTGTACTTTGGTTGTACTTTGGTTGTGCTATTTCTCTATCTATCTCTGAGGAAGTTGTGTGGTTTTTCACCTTAGGGTTTTCCCCACGGAAACTCTGTGTGTCTATTATCTCTCATGCTTTTGCTTCTTGTGATGATTGACATGCTTGTTATGATTGATATGCATTGATATACTGTACATGTTGTTCTCTCAGTAAAGATCCTAGATTATTGTGAATTAATGCTCAAAATTTAACATGGTTTCAGAGCTAACCTAAGAAGAAGACATTGTGTAGTGACGAAAACTAGGGTTTCTTGTTTACTGGGTTTCTCTCCACATATTTTGGAAAAGCAGTATAGTAGATTGACTCTACTCATCAAGGAGAATCTATCTGTCCAATCAGAATACAATTCTGAGCATTTTCAGTTTTGGCCCTAAAAATTAGGGTTTCCACAAAAATAGGGATTTCTGAAATCTGAAGGCATAGCTAGAACCTCCTTGGAAAAATCAAAGTTTAGAGCTTTGGATCAAGATTTGTGGTTGGGTAGATCTCTTGGAAACTCAAACCCTAATTCAGGGTCCTCCCTAGTGAACCCTAGGTGCGACCCCACTTCATAACTGGCACGAAACCTTCACACTGCTATAGAAGTGTCTTTATGTGGTGGTAGGGCTTTTCCGAACATGGGTACCCTAGTTAGACCCCCTTTATGCATTCTGGTGCCCATGCCGTTGTTTGTCCTTAGGATTGGGAGTCCTTTGTAGTCACGCCATGACGTTGCGATAAAGACTCATACTCTACTTTGTCTTATGTTGTCCATCTCCCTTAAGGACTCCCCTCAGTTATATCATCTTGCGATTACATTGCATCATCTTGCTTGCTGCTTGAGCCTTGTGCCGGCTCCCGCTTACTCAATTGTTAGCCTGGTGCATGAGCACTTTTTCCCTATCGAGCCCTGCAGATCTTATATTTTCCCTTCACAATTTGATGACCTTTTGACCCTGAGGGAACACGCCCGGAGTGCCCACATCCTGCACGCACTTCCTTGCATTGAGCATAGGTACATTCCACTGCTTGGGACTAGTCTACTAGCCATTTGACACTCATTCCCTCACCTGTTGTACTATAAGCAATTTTATTCTTTTTCAATCTTTTCCCAAATATGAAAAAGACCAAAACATTCAAATATTCCAAAAAGCCGGACGGGATAATGGTCACTGTTTCTTGTTGGCAGTTGTTGTGTCACCTTTGAACAGAGCATTCATTCCACTCCGTATATTATGAGTCAGGACTATAGTTGGGCCTTAGGAGCTGTACTTGTTTCTCAGTTTTCTCCACCGATTGGTTAAGCTTCCAGTCGTTAAGGAGCCCTCTGTAATGCCTCCTGTATTGCACAGTGTATGTCAAGTCTATGCTGCCTGACTCTATCCATCTGCTCATGCTCTTGTTCAGAGGAAGTCTTGAAACCAGTGTCAGCCACTCCTCAGATCTCTTGACTATTGCATGTCAACCATCCTTATTGAGTCGGTCCGTTTCACCTGAGATCTTCAAAATCTTTCAGCATTGCTGGTACCTCGAGCTGGTTGATGGGGGATGCCTTAATGCCCTCCTTCCAGCGAGTCTCGTTCCGTCGACTTCAACCAATTTATTCCGGGACTTGAGGCTTAGAGTTCAGTTGAGTACCTTGAGGCTTGCAGTCATTAGTGGCAGGTTCTCTTGCCATCGATAGTTTTGGGAATACATCAATGTCCCCTGATCGATGGATTCATCTTAGTGTTCAACTTCAACCCATTTATTCACACTCTGATGATTGTTCTCTTTGCCTTGATTCCCATTTTCATTATTGGTGGGTCATCTCATGTCTGTTAACGGTATATATCATTGACCGGTAATCAGACAATGTCTCATCAGGTTCGACCCCAACTCCTTTATTCACTTGATGGGACTTGCACCGTCGAAGACTTGTGTAGAAGACCCCAGGCGATTGTGGCATTCAGTATGCTACATATGACTTTGACTTTACATCTGAGATATCACCTCTCAGATTTCAGCAATTTGTACCTCCAGTTTTGCACCAGTTGTCTTCTTTTCAGCAGAAGACCATATCTTACTGTAGAGGGATCATGGCTATGATCACTTATGACATCTATCCATTATATACTGCCTATTCATGGCCATTGTATCAGATTGTTGTACTATACCGACATGTATTCAGAGATACTATTGTATTATGACGAGTGAGTTGTTCTTTCCACTTGTGTCTCCATCACTCCACTTCTGAGTTTTATAATGTACTTCGGCCATTGTAGCATCAGTCTCTGACCTCACACATTAGGGGGCATCTGTTACATCGTAATCTTCCACCCCATGAGCATCATCATTCTTTGGCCTGTAGGATCCATTTCAGTGACTCAGATCCACTTCTATCCTTCAGAGATACTAGTTTGCCCTATTTTTATTCCTACCCGCCTGTTGCATCTTTATAGCAGGCAAACCCGCGAGTTGCATCCCTATAGCTCGCGGGTATCAAGTAAAATGGTAAAAACCACTATCAATTACTTTTTACTCCCAAAAAGCGGTCATTGGGTGACCTTTGGCTCTCCATCTGCCCGAGTAATGCCTTGATGTGTCCTTTCACCTACCTTTGAGAGGACTATATATTGAGCACATATGGCTTATGGACGGGAGGAAGAAGAGAATAGCAAGAGAACTCTAGTGCATTTTTGCCCTATCTTGAGTCTGAACTCATTGATCCTTGTAGTTGTGAACCATTTATGTTCACCTTCCAAACTCCTATCTAGTTTGAGTTTTCCATTCATGGAGGATTGAAGTGGTGGAGGCACAAGTGGATTGATCTAGATCTTGGTTCAGATTGGTTGCCGGCAAGAGGTAGTATCACTTTGTACTTCTTCTTGTTTATTAATAGAAATACTCATATTCTCGTCCATTCATGGTGTGAATGTCATTTATTATACATTGGGTTACATTTGCTTATGATATTATGGACCATTGTTATTGATAATGTTAATGTCATTTATATATTATATGTACTTGTTGGATATTGGCTGTCAAGACTAATTTGCAGATTTCAAGTGCGTGGATTGAAAGCTCCAATGGGGATCTACATGAAACGTTTGGATCGAGGTTGGTTACATTTCTCCATTATCTTAACATTGTCATTTATAATATCATTGTTTTGAGAATTGAGTTGATTTCTGGTAGTCATCTGTTTGTTGTGGTATTCCGAAGCCATAGTGAGTTTTCTCTAATACAGAAATGGCGACTCCGCTGGGGAAAACATCCATGTTTGGGAAATTTTTTTAGCATTAGTCCTTAATTAGAGTTTTTGTTTATCGAGGCTCTGTGTCACTGATTGGCCGTTAAGATACACCATTGGAAACTTGCTTTTTTTGAGCCTCTGGACTCTTTATTTGCCCATTTTCCTTTCCTCACCCGTGGGCTAGCTTAGTTCTTCCCGCGTCTACCTGCCTCTGTTTACTCTACTGCTCGCGGGTACCCGCAGGTATTCCTTCGACGGTAGCGTGTAACTCCGGCTTTTGTTGGCTTAAGACTATTGGTTGTTGTTGGGTTGGCTTTGGTGGTTGCTGAGTCTTTGTTGGCCTCTTTCTTGACTGTTTCATGCCTTGGTTGTGACCAGAACTCTTCGTTTCTCTAGGTTGAGCCTTCTTTGTTTTTTACCAATCTTTGGTTTTAGCCTCTTGGTTTTTTTCCTTTTGAGCTCATTCCTTTGGCTGAGTCTTGTTGTTTAGGATCTGCTGGGTTGTCTTAGTGATCTTCTCGGCACTTCTGTGACTGAATAGTAGGATTTTGCTTGCATTTTTTCATTCCATTTATATTGAAAAAATACAAAAAGTATACATCTAGTTTTTTGCATTTTACTTCTTGTTTATAAGCGAAAATACACAAATATTTTACTTTCATGTACTGCATCTTGCATTGAGTGATTGTTGCCTTCATTTTAGGTTCTTCTTGTGCATTGAAAAGATAAAAGATTGCATCTTTATTTTGGAATTGTTGGTTGATTTTACATATTAGTGACATTGTTTTATTGGATAGATGAGTCTAGGATTGGACGATTTTGCATACTATTGAGTCTACACATCACTAGTTTCACGATCATATCCCTTGAGTAACCACAGCCACTAAAATTAATGCTTAATCTTAAAATTGATTAGACTCATTTTATTTATAGGGTACACCAACTAGCATAGGTTTAGAGTCTTAGAATAGATCATTGTGAGTTAACAATCCAAGACTACTAGACGAAACATTAGGTTTCTGACAAGGGAGTGGAGGAATCCATGGTATAGATCGGTGTTCTTAGGAATCTCTACTCAATCCAGAGTTAAGCACGAGGTCACGGGAGGTTGGTTGAGGACATATCCCTCTGATACCGGTTGAACGTGGGAGATATATCCAGGATTTGTTCGTATTTGGGGGTACTAGAGGTTTGTCCTCTTGTGCTTCGGTCTTAGCTACCCTGCCCATATGACGAGTCCCACCTGCAATTGTCCCCCTAAGCATTGGTTATATTGCGGTGACCGTAGTTTCCTTACCTAGGTATCGCATAGGGTACTTGCAGTGGTTATGCTGTTTGTGTCCTGAGTCAGATAGGGATTGGACAACACAGTTGTGTTTGTGCAGTGGACTTGACCCTATACACGCAGTGAAGCCTGGGTGTCTCTATAAATGATTATGTTACCTCCGGCTATAGTTTGGGAGTCTCAAGCCTCTCCTAGGCGAGACATACCAGCTCTAGTGTCGGGAGCTCATTTAGCCTCTCTATTTGTTTGCTCTTGGTTGTAGTTTCTCTAGGTGTGTGCTTTTGATTTACTGTTTTTGATCGATAGTTGGCCTTTAGGGGACGTTTTGATTACATATTCTCTTCGGAGATATCGTGGCGCAGAGCCCTGCTCTCCGCTGGTCCCGTCGGTTGGCTGGTTTAAAGCCATTCGAGCTTTCACGTTGTGTTGCTAGAGGATGCCGGAGGGCTACCTCTGAGTCTTCGAATTCTTACATGACTTACGTCAAAGAATTCATGGCTGCACATCCCGATATTGACGAAAAACCTTCGATTCCTTCAGGTAGAGTTGACCATACTTCCGATCCCCATACTCCTCGTGAGGAGTGGGGAGGTGATCCACTTAAGACTCAACCTGGTTCTATTTGGCCTAATCCACTTGATCAAGATCCGTTTGATCCTTCAAATCCATATAATTATCTTTATGGAATGCCTGACTTACCCGAGGACGAAGAACAGGACGAGCCTTTCATTCCTTCGTTTCCACGCAGTTATAGATACGGGATGCCTGAGGCACATGATGACACTGGCCCTATGATCAACCCCACCGCACTCTCTTTTGGTATGCCTAATCATAGTATTGTTGAACTTTCCACTATGGTTGGCAGTCACGCTGGCACTAGTCAAAGTGTTATCCATACTATACCCACTGGGGGCACCACCCTCGTTGGGGAAACTACGTTTTCCACCCACTCACATAGTATGGGGATTGGTCGGATTCCTAACAATGCTAATGTTGGAACACGACCACCTCCTAGGAATACCCAACCTAACCGGAATGTTGTTCGGAATATGACTTGCCATCCGGAACCTAATACATGTGCCGCTACTCATCAACCCAGGACTACTTTTGCACATGATACCATTCCTCCCAACCACGGGGGTGGACACATACTGCATACTTTTTCGTCCACTGCCACAACTAGTAATGCTAATGTAGGGGGTGGGAATACTTCCTATCCACATGGACATCACGCCACCAACCCTGCTACTAGTCACACCAATATTGGAGTTGGGAATGCTTCTCATGCTTCTGGTCACCACGCGATTGCTCAAGGTAATCCTAATGCTAGGGGTGGGAACATACCATACCATTACGGTCATTACAACACGGTTCCCGCTATGAATAGTACATACATGCCCCATACTCATGGTGGCAACCCTTACTACAACACAGTCGGTGCTGGCCACCAGTATCACCCACCACCCCAATATGGTGCCCAAAACACACATATACCTGATTACTCTCAAATGGGTCAGACAGGAGGAGGTTATCAATCTTATGGCCATGGGAAAGCTTATGGTCCATCAGGTCCTTATCATCAGCATTTTAATCCTCATGGTCAAGCTTTTGGTCCATCTTATAACACAGTTCCATTTAACCAACCTTTTATGGGGGCTTATAATCAAGCTTTCCAGCCTCATCTCCCGTTCCTTGCATGCTTGAATCTTCCAAATCTTTTGAAGCTCACAAATGATCTGGTGTGTCACGACCCTACTTGGCCCCCGGTCCCTACTAAACTCCCTTTGGACATTCCGAAGTTTGAGGGGAAAGGTGGTGAGGATCCGGGAGATCATGTCACGACGTTTCACCTTTGGTGCTCCTCCAACTCTTTGAATCATGATTCCATTCGATTACGACTATTTCAACGCACCCTCACGGGGGAAACCGCGAAGTGGTATGTGGAGTTGCCTGGAAACACCTATAGGGGATTCAACGAGATCACTTTGGTTTTCTTAGACCATTTCTAGTTACCAGTTCATTATGATACTGGTACTGAGTTGTTGTCCATCTTCCATCAGAATAAGGCCACACATATTTATGACCACGTTCAAGAGTGGCGTTGGCGGAAGAGATTAGTGAAAGCCAACATTCCTCCAGACTTCCTGTTGGAATGGTTCCTCAAGTCTGTACTCCCATACATTGCTAACGATGTTTCGATGTCCGACATTGTGACTGAGGAACAAGCTATCTTGAAAGTCCAGCAATTAGATCTACTTTAGTCTCAGTCTGGCATTTTGTATGACATTATTCATGATGCAACGAGAACAAGACATGAGCCTACGTCAGTTCTTGGACCACAGGTCGATGGCATCATGGGATCCGCATGCACTCACCCTGTAGACTTGGTAGCTAGTCAAATGCAAAATTTGTCGCTAAACCAGTCTGCTCTCGGACAGGTTCACACCTTGTCCACTTCCACTCCGTCATCTGATGTACACAATGTGCAATCAACGAAACCGTCGGATAACTAGCAACCTGGTGGTAAGAAAAAGGGGAGAAATAATCGTAGGGGTGGAAAAAATGGAAGTAATAACAATAGCAATCGTAATACTTCTCGTAAAGAGAATGCCAACCCTCCTCGGGAAGGCGGTAATGTTGGTGAGGATCGTAAACCTAGGCGTAAGGTGAAATTCCCTTGCAAGCTTTGTGGGGAGGATCATCTTACTCACTTACGTCCTCGAATTGAAGAAGCATCGAAGCATTTGGCACAGAGCCCAGCTGTGTTGAAGGATCCCCTTCCTCATCATCAAAACATGGCTTCACATGCTCCCACAACTAGTTATGGTACTAATGAAACTGCAATGGCTTCTTCCAATACTAGTGGTTATGGAAGTGTGAATATGGTTCAGTCAGAGGTTTGTGTTGCTACTCGTCAGCGCGATTATGGTGCACCACAACCTCATTTGGGGAATGAGCCTCCCCCTCCTCCTGACAATTACTTTCATATCGAGAAGCCCTCCATTATGCCGCGGATACCAAAAGGTGTTCTCAAGCGCTCCATGCATAATCCTAATGCTCGAGCCGCCCATAACTACTCCATCATAGAAGACTTGGGCCAAACTCCGTGTGCCATGTCGGATCTTGAAGTTTTGCAAGCCTGTCCTTCTCAGAAGCATTCCCTTTTGAGTGCATTAGGAGTTCAAGATGGGGGAAATCCTAGTGTTATCATGTTCGATACTACTGATGTCCAGCCTCCCTTACCTTACCATGTGGCTTTTCAAATCCAGGTCGTTTTCCTTAAGAGCTTCGTCAACGTACTATGGTTGATGAAGGTGCCTCCATGTCAGTAATGTCGTTAGCTTGATGGAAAGCTCTTGGATCTCCTCCTCTACTCACATCTAGAACTACACTCACTGCATTCGATGGTAGATCTTTTATGCCGCATGGAATTATCCTTTCCCTTGTTGTCTCCTTGGGAGGTAAGTCTGTGCCTATTGAAGTCAAAGTGGTTGATGCGCCCATCAACTACAACATTTTACTGAGTCGGAACTAGATGTATGCTATGAAGGTTGTCGCGTCTACTGTATTTAGAGTTATTTGCTTTCCCCATGAAGGCAAGATTATGACGATCGATCAGCTGGATTTTGTTGGCACTCCTTCCACAACATCCACGGGATCTGTAGTCCCGCAAGTTTCTGATTTTCAGCTGGAAACTGGAAACATAGGTGTTGGAATGTACCCTTCATTGATGGGAACTTATAATATTTCTACACCTGTGAATTTTATTGGAACCATTACCGACAGTGCGTCTCCTCCTTCGAATAATATGTTATTCTGGACCTCCTATTTAAATGATCCATGGACTTTACCATCCACGAGTTCCACATCCGGAGACATTACGCACGTCGGGATGCCTATGCCTTTATCTATAGCGGAGCTTGCTTACGATCATATCCAACAAACCACTGCAGATCTGGATCTCTCTTCTTCCTAGATAGTTGAAGAAGATCCTGTTACGCTGCCAGTTTCGGCAGCCAACTCATCTTGCTCTCACGATTTCCTTGATGATACTTTACCATCTAATGAAGCTATCCTCGAGGCCATGTGTGGTAGTGAGAGGCCTTGGGAAGATATGCACCATCACTCTTATTTCCTTCCCAACCTCTAGCTCGTTGAGCAAGAGGAGTTTAGGATGACTCTAGCTGAGATGGTTAGTCACCCTGTGGCTCTTTTGGAGTCGCAGGATGTTTTTGTGGAGGGGAATATGGCCAATATTTCCCCAACCACTTCGATCAACATCTCTCGCACCCCTGGAAAGATAGAGAACGTTTACATCGGTGCCGATTGCACTCCTGAGGAGATCGCTTTTTACACTGACTTGTTTACAGAACTCCGGGAAGCTTTCGCCTGGTCATATGAGGAGATGCCAGGAATAGACCCCCGCATTGTTGAACAAGAGATTAGAACGTATCCTGATGCTAAACCGATTCGACAACGCTTACGTGTTGTGAACCCTAGGAAGGCAGCTGCTATTAAGTCAGAGGTGGAGAAACTGCTCAAAGCTGGTTTCATCTACCCCATTCCCCTTACCGAATGGGTGTCAAACCCCGTTCATGTGGATAAGAAGCAGGGAACGATCCATGTATGCACTAATTTTAGAGATTTGAACCGTGCTTGTCCGAAAGACAACTTCCCCACGCCATTCATTGATCAAATATTGGATGCTTGTGCAGGGAGTGAGATTTTTTCATTCATGGACAGCTTCTCAGGTTATAATCAGATTCAAATCAAACCTGCGGACCAACATAAGACATCATTTATTTTTCCATGGGGAACATTTGCATATCGGAAAATGCCCTTTGGCCTTAAAAACGCTGGAGCTACTTTTCAGCGAGCCATGACCTATGCCTTTCATGATCTTAAGATGATTATGGAAGTTTTCTTGGATGATCTTGCTGGCCATTCTCGCAAGAGAGTGGACCACCCCAAGCACCTCCGTATGATTCTCCAACGATGTATCCACTACAAAATTCGATTGAATCCAAACAAATGCATCTTCGCTGTTAGGACTGGTCGCCTTCTAGGATTCATAGTTTCGAGGGAGGGTATTAGAGTCGATCCTCTCAAAGTTGAGGCAATACTTCAGTTGCCTCCTCTGCGTAATTTTTTACAACTTCAGAGCCTCCAAGGGAGAGCTACTTTTCTGCGTCGGTTTATAGCTAGCTATTCTAGTATTACTAAAGGTTTTGCATGCTTATTGAAGAAAGACGCACCTTTTATCTAGGATGAGTGAGCCCAACAGTCTTTCGACGCCCTTAAGAAAGATTTGGTATCAGCCCCTGTGCTTAGTCTGCCAGACCTTACACGAGATTTCATTCTTTATGTGGCCGCGTCTCAAGAGACTATTGGCATGGTCTTGGTTCAGGAAGATGATGCACTTGTCAAGCATGTTATCTATTATCTCAGTTGAAATTTAGTAGACGCTGAGCTAAGGTACACTCACGTAGAAAAGATGGCACTCGCGATTGTCCATGCAGTCCAGTGGTTACGACATTATATTTTGCTTCGAACAACCACAGTTGTAGCTCACATCAATCCATTTCAGTTCGTGCTATCACGACGCCTTGTCGGGGGTAAGTATAATAAATGGATTGTGATCCTTCAGGAATTTGATCTTGATTTTGCTTCGGCAAAATCAGAGAAATCATTGGTGTTCGCTGAGCTTATGTCAGACCTTCCACAGCTTGATGAGGATGTCATTCATGAAGATTCCTTTGTGGATGAACACTTATTTCTTATCTCGTCCGAGGACCCTTGGTATGGGGATGTCATTGTATATCTCCAAACTTTGAAGTTTCCTCTGCATTATTCACGAGATGAGCAATGGCATGTGAGACATCACGCTAAAGATTATACTATCGTCGGTGACACTTTTTATTTCCAAGGAAAGGATTCCATTCTCTGTCGTTGCTTGACTCACGAAGAAGCAGAACGGGTACTTAATGATTTCTATGCAGGGGCGTGTGGCGGTCACTTATCCGGGCTTGCTACAACCCAGCATATCATGCGAGCTGGTTATTTTTGGCCTACCATCTTTAAAGATTGTATTAATGCTATGAAGAGATGTCACCCTTGCTAGGTGTTTTCCCAGAACATACACTCGCACCCAGCGCCCCTCCATCTAGTCGTCACTATCGGTCCCTTCACCAAGTGGGGGGTAGATTTCATGGATTGCAAACCAGCTTCGGCTGGGGGGCATCACCATATTATTGTGGCCATGGATTATTTTTCCAAGTGGGCTGAGGCCATGCCTACTGTAAAAGCTGACGGTGCTACTGCAGCCCATTTCGTGTTCAACCAGATTATCACTTGGTTCGGTATCTTGAAAGAGATTGTCACTGACCATGGCAGTCACTTTCAAATCAAAATGATGGAGGACTTGTCTCTCAAGCTTGGATTTCGTCAGGAACACTCATCTTCTTACTATCCTCAAGTGATTGGTCAGGTTGAAGCAGTAAATAAGTCTTTGAAGACCATTATCCAACGTACCATCCAACAAAGCAAGACCAATTGGCATATCATGTTATATCCTGCTTTGTGGGCATATTGAACCACAGTTAAGACTACCACCAGGTTCTCACCATTCCAGTTAGTTCATGGTGTGGAGTCACTTTTACCGATTGAATGCGAAATCCCTTCGCTCAAGCTAGCCATAGAGCTCCTCCCTGATACGACGGAGATTGAGCAAATTTTAGTACACCTCGAGCAACTTGATGAGCACCGTCGAGATGCCGTTGTGGCCATTGATGTCAACAAGCGTCATGTCAAGGTTCAATATGATAGGTATGTCCATCCCCGGCAACATGTTGAAGGTGACTTGGTACTCTTGTATGACCAAGCTAAAGAACCCCTAGGGTCAGGCAAGTTCAATCCCATGTGGCATGGTCCTTACATTGTGAGGTGTGTCCTCTAAAAAGGAGCTTATGAGTTAGAAAAATATGAAAGAGTTTCCTTGAAGGAGCCTAGAAATGGGCTCTACCTCAAGCGGTATTACGCTTGAACCTTTGGTTTGAGCTGATACTTTTGTACACTATTGTATAGTTTTTCTGTACATAGTTTAGATTTCCTTTTTGGTTATCGGGTCTACTGATTAGCCTCTATTTGATTGACAGATGTCAACGGGATCTCCTACATTCTTAGGTTTCATGGATGGTCCTAGCCGACATACGCAGCAGCTTGCTTCTGCTACTTGGGTTATCTTCTCACCTGACCACCTAGTTGTGTCCTCAGGAGGTGCTTGTCTCGGTCCTACATCTAATAATGTGGCTGAGTATAGTGCCATTATTGAGCTACTTCGGGATGCTATTTCATATGACATCCAGTCTTTAGAAGTCCGCCTGGATTCACAACTAGTTGTGTCTCAGCTGAATGGGCAGTACTGTGTACGAGACCCTACCTTATTACGGATATTCCTTAAGGTACGACTCTTGGAGAGACATTTTGTTTCAAATACATATATTCATATTTCGAGAAGTCATAATTATATATCTGATGCATACGCTAACTATGTATTAGATTGGCATTTGTCACATTCATCATGAAGCACATAAATACAAAGACATTCATACATTTGTACATACACACATGTAGTAGAATCGAGAACCGAAGTTGTATATATATATAAATATGTCCAAAAATGGTAGTGTCATACAAAACTGGAGCGCGCAACCCTCAAAAATATACATATTGATACAAAAATAATGAGACCCTGGGATATCTATTCCCTCTGAGGAGGTATAGCTGCCACCTCGACGAGATGTGTCTCATAGAAGTATTGTACTGCATTGGCCACCCGCTGCAGTAGCCGCACCCACTCACCAGGAACACCCACTACCTGGCGTTGCATGGCCTCAAGTAGTCGGGCTACCTCTATCTGTGGTACTCGGGCAACCATCCGTGATATGTTGCGCCACAACGTATGAACTGTGCGCCCTGCTGCAGCATCTGCTGCCACCTCATCTCTACCCCGACGACCATGTCTCGGGAAGCCCTCAGGTCTCACTGGGCCTTTGTCTGTGAGCAAACAGTCACCCATTAGCACATGACACTACCACCAAAAAGATTTTTTGCATTTCAACTATAATAAAAAGATCCATAAAAATTTAATAAACACAAAACCAAAAGAGTACTCACCGATGTCTCCGAAAGTTGCGCCTGGAGGGAGCGGCATGTCACGGTCTTGTCTAAAGTCTATCCCCCAATAGGGATAGTCCTCTATAGTGATCACCTGTCGGTTCCACCAGTGGAAGAAATCCTCAGTATATGGTGACGCCAGATGGCCACCACCCTATCGTGTTAGGATCTCAGCCAACCAGGTCAGGGCTAGATCACGGAGACTATAAGGAGGGACATCCACCCTCAGGCTAAGCCCCGGAACCCTCTCAAAGAATAAGTTGCATAGGATGCTACCATACCCAAATTTTTTGGCCTTCCCCTCTTTGCATTTTGTCAATTGTGTCTTCATAGACACCAGCAGAGTAGTACACCAGTCGAATATAGTAGGTTGCATGCATTGTGATGCGTAGAACATCACCGGTCTAGATGCCTGATGCAGTGCTTTGGATCCCGTGATCCGCACTAGGGTAGCCACAATGATATTTTACTCATATCTACTATGGCATTGACAGGAACTTGGCTTCCCACCGCTTGTGTGTTGGCGGGACAATACCATGCTATGTAGTCCTGCACAGTGATCCCACCAGCCACGGTCCGAGACCGAAGACTAGCCACCTCCCCTCTGCGGGACAAACCGGTAATGAAATAGATATCCTCTACTTTCAATGTCAGAGTTTTCCTGTTGAGGATGAAGTGTTGAGCATCCACATCCCAGTAGTTTATCAGATGATGAAGTAATAGGTTTTGGGCCCTTAAACCCCCTATACTCCAGTACTTATACAAACCACATGCTTGCAATGCTTGTTGTGCTTGCAAATCATTGCGCATGGCCTCATCAACCTGGTCATGCTCTCTTTCCCTCCACTCTAGAACCATCCTGGAGTGCAAAACAAGTAAATTTTGGTCAATTTCATGATTAAATTTTTTTTCACAACCGTACTCACGGGAAAATTTGTATACAGTGGAGGGTACCCGTGAGTAGCCTATTTTTTGACTGTGCGTTTCGTGCCCTACCCGCGACCCGCATAGTTATAGCCCACGGGTAGTGTCGAATCCATCTAGGGCTTGGCCAAACAAAAAATTCCACCGACCAAAAATGAAATCAAAACATTAAAATGAAAGGTATGGGAGTAACCACCAACCTGCTCCGGCCGTTCGCTGAACGGTCGCTTGTAGCTCCCAGGATCGGCGATTGAAGTTTCAGGTGAAAACTACCCAAATAACTCCAAATTAGTGAATAGTGCAAATGAATTGTAATTTGGAAAATTTATTACTATTTATAATTTTCTGGACCCATTTCTCTATAGTTTTTGCCATTTTGAGCCGTTATGAACTAATATCGTGTCATGGAGTAGTGTTTTTTCAACAGATTTCCTCGGCGAGAGTTTATCTGAACCATTTCACACCTACGGTAGGTACATTTCACACCTGGCATATAGGTTAGATGCCATTTTCGCGTGGATTATGTATTTGACCTATTGACCATTTTCATAAACCCTAGGTGCGACCCTGCTTCGTAACTAACACGGAACCTTCACACTGCTATAGAAGTGTCATTATGTGGCGGTAGGGATTTTCCGAACATGGGTACCCTAGTTAGAACCCCTTTATGCATTCTAGTGCCCATGTCGTTGTTTGTCCTTAGGATTGGGAGTCCTTTGTAGTCACGCCATGACGTTGCGATAAAGACTCATACTCTACTTTGTCTTATGCTGGCCATATCCCTTAAGGACTCCCCTTAGTTATATCATGTTGTGATTGCATTGCATCATCTTGCTTACTGCTTGAGCCTTGTGCCGGCTCCATCTTACTCAATTGTTAGCCTGGTGCTTGAGCACTTTTTCCCTGTCGAGCCCTGCAGAGCTTATATTTGCCCTTCACAATTTGATGACCTTTTGACCCTGAGGGAACACACCCCGAGTGTCCACATCCTGAACGCACTCCCTTGCATTGAGCATAGGTATGTTCCACTGCTTGGGTCTAGTCTACTATCTATTTGACACTTGTTCCCCCACCTATTGTACTATAAGCAATTTTATTCTTTTTCAAGCTTTTTCCAAATATGAAAAAGACCAAAAAAATCAAATATTCCAAAAATCCGAACGGGATTATGGTCACTATTTCTTGTTGGCAGCTGTTGTGTCTCCTTTGAACATAACATTCATTCCACTCCGTATATTATGAGTCGGGACTATAGTTGGGCCTTAGGAGTTGTACTTGTTTCTCAGTTTTCTCCACCAATTGGTTAAGCTTCCAGTCATTAAGGAGCCCTCTGTAATGCCTCCTGCATTGCACAGTGTATGTCAAGTCTATGGTGCCTGAGTCTATCCATCTGCTCATGCTCTTGTTCAAAGGAAGTCCTGAAACCAGTGTCGAACACTCCTCAGATCTCTTGACTATTGCATGTTGGCCATCCTTATTGAGTCAATCCGTTTCACCTAAGATCTTCCAAATATTTCAGCATTGCTGGTACCTCATGCTGGTTGATGGGGGATGCCTTAATTCCCTCCTTCCAGCGAGTCTCGTTCCGTCGACTTCAACCCATTTATTCTGGGACTTGAGGCTTAGAGTTCAGTTGAGTACCTTGAGGCTTGCAGTCATTAGTGGTAGGTTCTCTCACCATCGATAGTTTTGGGAATACATCAATGTCCCCTGATCGATGGATTCATCTTACTGTTTGAATTCAACCCATTTATTCACACTCTAATGATTTTACTCTGTTCCTTGATGCCCATTTTCATTATTGGTGGTTCATCTCACGTCTATTAACGGTATACATCATTGTTCAGTAATTAGACAATGTCTCATCAGGTTCGACCCCAACTCCTTTATTCACTTGATGGGACTTGCACCGTCGAAGACTTATGTAGAAGACCCTAGGCGATTATGGCATTCAGTATGCTACATATGACTTTGACTTTACATCTGAGATATCACCTCTCAGATTTCAGCAGTTTTTACCTCCAGGTTTGCACCAGTTGTCTTCTTTTTAGCAGAAGACCATATCTTACTGTAGAGGGATCATGGCTATGATCACTTCTGACATGTATCCATTATATACTGCCTATTCATGGCCATTGTATCAGATTGTTGTACTATACTGACATGTATTCATAGATACTATTGTATTATGACGAGTGAGTTGTTCTTTCCACTTGTGTCTCCATCACTCCACTTCTGAGTTTTATAATGTATTTCAGCCATCATAGCATCAGTCTCTAACCTCACACATTAGGGGCCATCTGTTACATCGTAATCTTCCACCCTGTGAGCATCAGCATTCTTTGGCCTATAGGATCAATTTCAGTGACTCAGATCCACTTATATCCTTCAGAGATACCAGTTTGCCCTATTTTTATTCCTACCCGCCTGTTGCATCTTTATAGCAAGTATACCCACGAGTTGCATCCCTCTAGCCCGCAGGTATCAAGTAAAATGGTAAAAACTACTATTAATTACTTTTTACTCCCAAAAAGCGGTCATTGGGAGACCTTTGGCTCTCCATCTTCTCGAGTAACGCCTCGATGTGTCCTTTCACCTACCTTTGAGAGGACTATATATTAAGCACATATGGCTTATGGACGGGAGGAAGAAGAGAATAGCAAGAGAACTCTAGTGGATTTTTTCCCTATCTTGAGTCTGCACTCATTGATCCTTGTAGTTGTGAACCATTTATGTTCACCTTCCAAACTCCTATCTAGTTTGAGTTTGCCATTCATGGAGGATTGAAGTGGTGGAGGCACAAGTGGATTGATCTAGATCTTGTTTCAGATTGGTTGTCGGCAAGAGGTCGTATCACTTTGTACTTCTTCTTGTTTATTAATAGAAATACTCATATTCTCGTCCATTCATGGTGTGAATGTCATTTATTATACATTGGGTTACATTTTCTTATGATATTATGGACCATTGTTATTGATAATGTTAATGTCATTTATATATTATATGTACTTGTTGGATATTAGCTGTCAAGACTAATTTGCATATTTCAAGTGCGTGGATTGAAAGCTCCAATGGGGATCTACATCAAACGTTTGGATCGAGGTTGGTTACATTTCTCCATTATCTTAACATTGTCATTTATAATAGCATTGTTTTGAGAATTGAGTTTATTTCTGGTAGTCATCTGTCTGTTGTGGTATTCCCAAGCCATAGTGAGTTTTCTCCAATACAAAGACCTAAATCTTTTCTATTTCCATTTGAAGTACTCTTTAAAATGTCTCACCACACCAAGCTTGAGGACAAGCTTGAAGGGGCTGATAACTTCCGAGCCTGGAAGTATAGGATTGGGTTAATCTTGGAAGAGAAATAGTTGGACTCATATATAAAAGAAGACATCCCTATCCCAGAGGATGAAGAGGCTAAGATATTGCATAAGAAGAACTTGGTCAAGGCAAAGAGAATCATTGTTGATTCTATCAAAGACCATCTCATACCACATGTGTCATCTCTGAAGACACCCAAAGCGATGTTTGACTCTTTGACCAAGCTATTTAAAGGGAAGAACATAAATCGGAAGATGACTCTGCGGAATCAATTGAAAGGGGTAAAGCTATTGAATGGAGAGACCATTCAATCTCACTTCTCCAAGGTCTCTTAGATCAAGGAGCAACTTGAAACTATGGATGAAGTAGTGGAAAATGGTGAAGTTGTTATGACCACACTAAATGGCCTACCTAAGTCATGGGATTCCTTTATCCAAGGAATCTGTGCAAGAAAGAATTTGGTCTCTTTCAGTAGAATGTGGGAGGAATCCTCTCAAGAAGAAGCAAGGCTTGTGGCCCGAGAAGAAAAGATGGGGAATGAAGACCAATCTCTCATAGCTCACACCAAGGGAAGCAAGTTTAAGAGGGAGAGATCTCATAACAAGAAACATTCTCACCCTCATCACAAGAAGAAATATCTATCTCATGTTTGATGTTTTGAATGCAATGAGAAGGGACACTTTTCTTCAGATTGTCCTAAGAAGAAGAAAGACAACAAATTCAACAAGAAGAAGAAGAATAACAAAAGAAGATATGATGCTCATACTGCTTAGGATGATGAACCTCCCAGGAAGAAATCTAGAGCAGAAAGTGATGATGATGACTCATCAAGCGAAGAAGAGTATGTTCTAATCTCCGCTCTCACAGATACTATCTCTCATGGTTGTAATGATTGGTTAATTGACAGTGGGGCTTCCAAACACATGACTGGGTTTAAGGAATCTTTTGTAAATCTATATGAACATGAATCACCCCATAAAGTGAAACTTGGGGATGATTATCAATACCCTATCAAAGGAAGTGGTGAAGCCTCCTACAATCTAGATTATGGAAATTCTTTGAAGATCAAAGAAGATATTTATGTACTTGGACTCAAGAAGAATCTACTCTCCATCTCTGCATTGGATGCAAAAAGCATGAGGGTTGCATTTATAGATGGCCAAGTCCTAATGTGGCCAAAGGGTAAAACTATTGATGATGCAGTGGTGATTGGAGAGCAAGAGGGAGGATTGTATAAATTGAAGGGACAACCTGAAGATGCCATGGTGCATGATTCCACGTAGCCAAGTGAACTTTGGCATAGAAGACCTGCACATATGCACTACAGAGCATTACCAATTGTAAGTAAGGCTGTAGAAGGTCTTCCTGAAATTAAGACAAAGCATGAAGGTGTTTGCAAAGGATGTGCAAAAGGAAAGAACATTAAGAAGGCATTTCCAAGCAGTGAAAGCAAGGCAAAAGGTATCTTGGAAATTATCCGCTCCGATGTATGTGGTCTGATGTCATCCAACTCTCTGAGTGGGTATGTTTACTATGTCTCTTTCATTGATGACTTCTCCAGGAAGACTTGGGTTTACTTCTTGAAGAACAAAGATGAAGTATTTGATAAGTTCAAGGAATTCAAAACCTTGATGGAGAACCAAACTGACAACAAGATCAAAACTTTTAGATCTGACAATGGTGGAGAATTCACTTCAGGTGACTTCAAGAAGTTATGCAGTGATTCAGGGATTAAGAGGGAGTTGACTGCTCCTTACAATCCACAATAGAATGGAGTTGCAGAAAGAAAGAGTAGAACAATCATGGAAGCAGCAAGGGCAATGCTGCATGACCAGGATCTACCTATGCATCTATGGGCAGAAGCAGCTAGAACAACTGTATATGTGCAGAACAGAACACCCCACAAGATATTGGACAACAAGACACTAGAAGAGGTCTTTTCTGGTAAGAAACCTGAAGTCATCCATCTCAGAATATTTGGTTTTCCATACACTCATGTCCCAAAGGAAAAGAGGACCAATATAGATCCTTAAGGAAAGAAGGGTATCTTTGTGGGTTACAATGAAAGCTCGAAGGCTTACAGAATATACTTTCCAGGGTTCAAGAAGATTGATGTCAGCAGGGATGTAACATTTGATGAAAACTCAGCATTCATCAAATCAAGGAAGACACCTGTTGAAGTTTATGAAGAACCTAAGGAAACTAGATTTCAAGACACTACCATGACTGAAGCAATTCCAGATGTTGATCATGAAATTGTAGATCCACCCCGTGAGAATAACTCTCACAAGAGGAAACCTGCATGGGTTAGAGAGCTCATTCAAGATGCAGAAAGATATGGTATTCCATAAGAAGAACACAGAGCAAAGAAGAGAACTAGATCACATACTAGCTATGTTGCTTTACTCTGTGATATCATGAACAAAGAACCTTCCAGTTATGAAGAAGCAACGGAAAAGAAAGAATGGAAGTATGCCATGGTCGAGGAATACCAATCAATAATGAAGAATGATGTTTGGGATGTTGTCCCAAGACCTAAAGGGAAGTTTGTTGTGACTTCCATATGGATCTACAAGATCAAGCATGCTGCAGATGGCAGCATAGATAAATGCAAGGCAAGATTCGTAGCTCGTGGCTTCTCTCAGAAAGAGGGAATAGATTATGAAGAAACTTTTGCTCCTATATCCAGGTACACTTCCATCAGATCAGTACTTGATATGGCTGTAGCGATGAAATGGAAGATATATCACATGGATGTCAAGATTTCTTTCTTAAATGGTGTAGTTGAAGAGGAAGTATATGTGGAGCAACCACTCAGTTTTGAAACACGACAGGGAGTCATATGTGTGCAGATTGAAGAAAGCCTTGTATGGCTTGAAACAAGCTCCTAGAACTTGGTATGGTAGGATGGAAAGTTTTCTATCTAGTTTGGGCTTTAACAAGAGTAGAGCGAATTCCAACCTTTACTACAAGGTTGAGGAAGGGAATCCTGTGATTCTACTCCTGTATGTGGATGACCTGTTTGTAACAGGAGATGACAGATTGATTGCCGATACAAAGAGGAAGCTTGCTTCCGAGTTCGATATGAAAAACTTGGGGATGATGCACTATTTTCTAGGTATGTAGGTATGGCAGAGTGCAGATGGGATCTTCCTTGGATAAGGGAAGTATACAGTAGATATCCTGAAGAGGTTCGGGATGATGGATTGCAAGGCCATGGCCACACCTATGGCATCGAACTTGAAGCTTCTATGTGATTCTTCATCTGAGCCGGTTGATGTATCTATGTATTGTCAGATGATTGGGTCCTTGATGTACCTGACGAACACGAGACTAGATATTTGCTTTGCGGTGAACACATTGAGCCAGTTCCTAACGGATCCGAGGAGTGTTCACCTGGTTGTTGTAAATCATATTCTGAGGTACCTGAAGGGTACAGTTTACTATGGGCTCAAGTATGATGCAAATCAAAATTTTAACCTGCAGGGTTATGTTGATTCAGAATGGGCAGGAAGTGCTGCAGATAGGAAGAGCACATCTGGGTGCTGATTCAGTATGGGATCAGGTGTGATCTCTTGGTTTAGCAGGAAGCAGTCCTGAGTAGCACTGAGTATAGCCGAGACAGAGTATGTTGCAGCCTGTTCGGCTAGTTGTGAGGCAGTATGGCTTTGGAAGCTACTGTCTGAGTTATTTGATCTCCCGCTAGAGGCTACTGGTATCTTTTGTGACAACCAAAGTTGTGTGAAGTTGTCTGAGAACCCGGTGTTCCACAACAGGTCGAAACACATAGAGATCAAATATCACTATATCAGGGATATGGTGCAGAGAGGAGAAGTGAAGCTCCTGTATGTTGCAATGGATGAGAAAATTGCAGATGTGCTAACGAAGCCACTAGCCAGAGTGAAGTTCGAGTACTTTAGGGAGAAGCTTGGTTTTATTCAGATCGATGACACTTCGAGGAAGAAGTGATGGACACATCTGCTGGAGCCATTCCAAGCATGGTGAGAGGAGGATCCTTCCCATGGCTATGGATGTAAGTGTTGGATGATGAGCATCGGGACGATGCTTCAGTTACTACTTTATATATGCATCATGTTGGATGCTTATTATGATCAGTTGGATCATTTATATGTATGTATGTACGCATCATGTTGGATGCTGGATATGATCAGTTGGATCATTTATATGTATGTATGTACGCATCATGTTGGATGCTGGATATAATCAGTTGGATCATTTATATGTATGTATCTATGCATCATGTTGGATGTTGGATATGATCAGTTGGATCATTTATATGTATGTATGTATGCATCATGTTGGATGCTGGATATGATCAGGTGGATACAGTATGATCATGTATTTGTATATGTATCAGGTGGATACTTGTATGATCAGGTAGATCATGTATGATGAGGTAGATCATGTATTTGTATATGTATCAGGTGGATACTTGTATGATCAGGTAGATCATGTATGATCAGATGGATCATGTATTTGTATATGTATCAGGTGGACACTTGTATTATCAGGTTGATCATGTTTGATGATATGTATTAGGTAGATACATTGGATGATCAGGTAGATACTTGGTATGCATCAGGTGGATGCATTGATTGATCAGGATGATTGTAGATGACGAGCTTCAGGATGTTGCTCCAGATGATATGCATCAGGTCGATGGTATGATGATGATCAGGTTGATCAGATGATGATGTACATTAGGATGATGCATGGTGAGTATCAGTTTGATACTCTGTGGCCGTGGACAAGTTGTGCAGGTAGCATATAAAAGATCCTTTAAAAACCAGACAGGTAGAGCGGTGTGCTCGTAACATCCTGGGTTTCTCTATCAAGATCCGGACAGGTAGAACGGTGTGCTCGTAACATCCTGGGATGCTCTGAGTAGGTTTTGCTACAGTTTCGCATAGAAAATATCCTTTAAAAACCAGACAGGTAGAGCGATGTGATCGTAACATCCTGGGTTGCTCTATCGAGATCCGGACAGGTAGAGCGGTGTGCTCTTAACATCCTGGGATGCTCTGAGTAGGTTTTGCGAAAGTTCACATAGAAAAGATCCTTCAAAATTCGGACAGGTAGAGCGGTGTGCTCGTAACATCCTGGGATGCTCTATCGAGATCCAGACAGGTAGAGCGGTGTGCTCGTAACATCCTGGGATGCTTTGAGTAGGTTTTGTGAAGGTCAACATGTAAAAGAACCTATATTCTATGCTAGGTTTTGTCGATGCACGTAATCGGTCCTGAGATCCAAGGTATGGCCATTGATGATGAAGACCTACAAGTGGTGGACCTACATCCAGTATGAAAAAGGACTGGCTCTGTAGAACTTCCTATGACGAGTAGATTCAAAGATTGATTGAGATAGCAGCAGCAGTGACGATGATGATGATTCGAGGTTGATGCATCGATGGAGATGATCCAGAGAAGAAGATTTGTGCTAGCAAATCTATGTCGAGAAATACCTTCCTAGTTAAGAGGGAGTGTTGATGTATATGTAACTTCGGAATGTATTTCATCTATGTATTTGATATATATTTATTGTACTCCTATAGAGATGTGTTATTCCTCTATACGGAAGTGTCATCATTTGTATTGACAAGTGTCGCGAGTGTGTTAACTTGCCGATGGGTTATTAGACCACCTTGTAAGGGGTCGACCTGATATAATGTAATATGTGGTTATTGTACTCAGCTAGACAAGTCATCCCCATAAGGTTATTGGGAAAACAGAACAAGTATAAATAGAGATCGGGAGATCTCTATTTGGATCACTCAGAACTCACTCTTCCTTCACTCAGAAAGTGGCGCACATGTGAGGAGGAGGATTAGCTACTAAGTGGAGTCTATCTCTTGTACTTTGGTTGTGCTATTGCTCTATCTATCTCTGAGGAAGTTGTGGGGTTTTTCACCTTAGGTTTTCCCCACGGAAACTCTGTGTGTCTATTGTCTCTCATGCTTTTGCTTCTTGTGATGATTGACATGCTTGTTATGATTGATATGCATTGATATACTGTACATGTTGTTCTCTCAGTAAACATCCTAGAGTATTGTGAATTAATGCTCAAAATTTAACAGTGTTTTCTTGCTTATAGAGTTGAAAAACTTAAACAGTCCTCTATCAACCATCTCGTGGATTTCACATTGATCCCAAGTAGGTGAATGCTCGCTTGGTGTTTTCACATTTCAAGAGTCTGAAAACCCTAAAGACAAGTCCAAAGTTCCTTTTTCATAAAGTTAGTCTTCTTCCCCGAAAAAGTGTAAAAAAATGGAAGAAGAACTCTTCTAGCGCATACCAGAGTATACCTAGAGTATACCTTTTCTGTAAATTATCCAGCAAGGCCCGGAAAAGGGATAATTCTACACCTAAGTGGATGTCGATTCATATTTTTTAACGAGCCTGAAAAGACAACTATGTTCGGCAAACTTTTCCTATTTAAGGAGTCTGAAAAGAGCTTAAAACAACTCCATAGGGGTCTTTTCCATAAAGGTTTAACGGGCCCGAAAAAGTAAACTCGTGACCTCCTTACTGTTTTTAGCGAGCTGAAAGGAGATACAGAGAAATGCTCATAACTTCCTTACTTTTTTTAATGAGCTTGAAGTGAAGATGGAAGAAATGCTCAAAACCTACTTACTGTTTTTAACGAGCTCGAAGTAAAGCTCGAAGAATGCTCGTGAACTCCTTACTGTTTTTTAACGAGCTCTAAGTAAAGGTAGAAGAATGGTCATAACCTACTTACTGTTTTTAACGAGCTCGAAGTAAAGGTAGAAGAATGCTCGTAACCTACTTACTGTTTTTAACGAGCTCGAAGTAAAGGTAGAAGAATGCTCGTAATGGGAGGAGACGAGTGTCAAGGACATGCGAAACTAGCTCCAAGCGCATGGAACAAAGCTATGCCTAATGCAAGGAACATAAGCAAGATAAGGACACTCAGGGTGTGTCTCCTCCAGGTAAAAGGTGTCAAATTGCGAAGGAAAAATGATACAGGGCTTAGCGGATATGAGATCAAATATGGAGGCTTATATAACGAGCTAAAAGCATGGAAGCTGGCATCAGGCTCATTAGCGCAAGCGGGACCATAACAGATGCATATGCAACTTGAACAAAAAGATGGGAGCCTTATCACGGATGGCCAGAAATACATGAGGAAGAAAGATATGAGGCTTCTTCTCAAAGTCATGGTAAATCTAAAAAGGCTCCTGAGCCTATGAGAAAAACTCAGCATGGGCACCAAAATGGCATAAGGGTGCTGACTAGGGTGACCCATGTTAGGTAGGCTCTGCTGTCAGACTAGTGCACAATGCATAAAGAGATGGTTAACACACCAATATCCAACAGGTTCGACCCTATGGCGAATTCAGATGGCAAAAGGTTAAAATGCAACATAACAACGGGGAAGCCTAAACCTATATGCAAGGTTCCGAGTATACCTGACATGGTCGCACAAGGTGTCGAAAAGGACCAGTAAGCAAGTATAAATCCAGCTAAGAATCCTGTCTCCAAGAAACATTAGTACTAAGATCATATATAAAACATACGTAAAGAAAGACCCGATACAAGTCACTATGGTAGAAATACTTTCAACTTCACTATCATCAACAACAGGCATAAACAAGGCAGAGTTTTCAAATGAAGACTCTATGGTACCCAAGCCCGAGGACTTACAATCAACAAGATTGACTTTAGGATGAAAATCAAAGTTGAAGGACATGATGGAATCTTCATAAACAAATTCATCATCACGGGAGTTGAAAAATTCTAGAAGCAGAATCAAACTCAGTAGGAACACCGATTTGCGGATCTATAGGAGAGTCCAAAGACTCAATAGTAGGGAGATCAGACCTTAAGGTCAAATCGGGGCTGGATATAACTGTGACTGGATCAACATCCAAATGAATGGCAGACTGTACTATGGACTCTAGGAAAACTTCATCGAAATGAATTATATCATCCCAGATAGAACACATATCTAAACATTCAGATGGAGGTGTCACTTGGTCAAAAGCTGGGACTAAGTCCCGAGAAGGTAAGCATGAACTCAGAGACTTCTTCTCAGTAGCAGTTGAACTCAAGGAACAATATGCCACATAAGTCCCATGTGACATAGTAATGCCTAATGACGAAGGATCTGACTGGTCTACAGTTGGGCAATAAGGAGGATCAACGAATGCAAGTTGGTCGATAGTGACGATGCTTTCGTTATGAGGAAAATGCATCACACGAAAAAGCGTAGACACCACAACATGCATAGCATAAACGTAATCACACCTGAGGATCATATCAAAATCCATAGGGTCCTTTAAAACCATAAAATCAACTAAGACTGTTTTTACACCCAAAGTAACAGGTACTTAATGGAGGAATCCGAACGGTTCACTAGGTCTTTTATCGAAGGTCAACGGCCAATTAACAGCTAGAATAACATTAGGGAAACCCAAATCTCTCCAAGCATAAGCGGATAATATACTAACATAAGCTCCTTCATCTACAATGCATCGATCAACCGTATGGTTCCCAATATCAACATTTATCTGGAAAGGTGTCGAAGAAGGTAGACGAGGCTCAGCTAGACTATTCCAATCAAAGGAAACGATCCTAGGGCATGGTAGGGGTTCACATGGCACAGATGAAGTACACCCTTTTTCAGGAACATCCAAACTGGTAATGCAGAAGGCTTCCGCAGTAGGTACATCAATCTTTGCAGGACTGATGGGATCGGTTGAAGATTGCATCGATTCAATCACTTCACTCTCCGAAGGAAGAGTGGGGTTGACCAAAGATTGCATTGGTTCAACCACTTTATCAACAAAAGGTTGATCTGGCTGTAGGGAATCTATAGACAACTCAGGAGTAGAGATTCCTTCAAACATGGACCACACTCTTCGTGCCTCTGGAATGGAAGGGCATCGGTGATTAAGGTGATATCCCTTACAAAGTTTACAAGGGAACTTTGGTTTCCATCCTATAGGTTGTGACTCCTTTACAACGTAAGTACTCTCAACATCACTAGCATTGGCTGATAGCTTGCCCCCGGCATGACTTGCAGTGGCTGGTTTCTCAGAAGCAAAAGACTTTTGAACTAAGGACCACACTTTTTGCACCTCTAGAAGTACAGGGCACAAGTAAGTAAGGTGGTCTCCCTCACAAAACTTGCAAGGGAACTTATACTTCTGTTTATTGGGTTTGTCGACAATGTCAACTCCCTCAGCATGACTTGCAGTGGCTGATCTGGTGTCTCTAGTATGACTCACAGGAACTAGTGACTTGCCATTAATATGACTAGCAGTGATCAATGACGTGTCCTCAACATGACTGACAGTGGTTGAAGACAAAATTTCAGTGTGATTTTCAGTGACTAAAAGTTTTCTCCCAGCATGACCTCTAGAGGCTGGGTAGGTGCCCCTGCATGATTTGCAGAGGTAGGGTGGTTGCCCCCAGCATGACTTGCAGTGGATGGGTTGCTGCCCCCTTGTTTTGGCATCTTCTTCCTATTCTTCCTCTGTCTATTCCTTTTAGACTGTTGGTTACTAGTATTGCTACTTTCACCACATGAGGTAGAAGGAGGAGGAGAAGATGTTACTGGCAAAGAAGGAACAGGGTTCTGATGCTCTTGATTTGAGGGGCTTACAAAAGAAGCGTCAGGAGCATGCAAAGCATTCAGAGTGGAGAACAACCAAACCGGAAACACTATAGTGAATCCAGGAAGATTCAGAGTATCCATTAAGGGAGTACTAATGTTTCCAATGAATGGAACAACACAAGGATCCCCTGGAATAGGGGTACCTTGATTGGCGCTCGCCGGAATGCTAGACATAGTTTCCTGCTCAAATGAGCAAGAAGTTCTCTAAGGCAAACTAAGACAAGTAGCACAAAGAGCACACCACTAAAAAAGGTCCTAGGTAAATCAAACCAGGAAAACAGATGCCTTTCGGAGAAGAGTTTGGGATGATGAGGGCCCAGAACAGATCAACAAAGGAAGAAGGACAGTTACCCGGGGTCCACAATACAATGACTAAGGGTGCAAGCACTGGAATCACCGCCCTCCTAAAGACCTGCAGGGGATTTCCTCCCATGTCTATCCTAGGTACATCAAATATAACCCTCCGCCGTCACCTATGTATGATCCTATGGTCAGATACTAAGGATACCACCACACCAAAAACTCCTGGGGGAATAGTCTCTGGTCGAATCAGAAGGCGTGGGCACGGTAACTGAGCCCGAAAATCAAAAGAGTCCCCAAACGCGATCCGATCCTATTATATGCTCGAAACATAAAGTAGGAGGTTTATTCCCAACAATCTGATCTCACAAGACCTACTGCATAGATCCCAGGCAAGTTTTGAATGAGGTGGGTTTACCTGTGATAGTCGAACTATGATTTTTGCATAATTTGTGATCTTGGGTGGTTTAAGGTGTTTTAAACCCAAGATCCTAACCAAAACTAGTTGGTGAATAGTGTAACCTAGAAAAGAAAACGTTACTAGTACATTTTATTAGGGTTCATTTTAAAGGTTACTTGCTTACTCAAAAATGTAGTGGGTGTGTGAGAGTTGTTATAATAGAGATAGAATACTAAAATGAAATGTTTACCACTAAACAAATCTTTTCTTTTCAATGCAAGTCTTAAAGATACGATCTAGAATGCATATGCAAATGCAATTTTTAGTCTTTTCGAATGCAAAAAGGTAACAATAAAGTCTAAATGTACAAAATTAAACTCAAAACCTAATAATGCAGCTACTCAAACAAATAAGTATGCAAAAGAAAAATTCTTCTTTTTGATGCAAAGCACTCTTAAATCCTCTAAGCCACTTACAAGGTACTCTACTCAGAAAATAAATCAAAATTTTTTCATGATTTTCAAGGTGAGAAACAAAAACTGAAATTCAAGGTAACCTACTATCAAAGCAAAAGCAAAGAACTTTAAGGTTTCCTTATTGAAATAGTAAAAGCTACCAATACGACTTTCAGATTCTTATTGATGTAAGCATGCCAACCATTGGGAAAAGCGTACGAAACCTACTTTTAGACCCAAACAAAGAAAATGACCTAAAAAGAAGTATGGTTTGGTAAAGTCAAGTCTGCACATAAACAATGCAATCAAGGTCCTGAATAGCAGTAAAGACACTTGAGCTTTCAATACAAAAAGAAAACTAAAAGCATAAGGGAGGATAAGAAACCAATCTAAAGAGAAATTTCACTCAAATAGATACAAACAGGGTCAAGTAGACTCAGTAGGTTTCAAATCCAGTGGAAATGGAGCAAGCAGATTCAGTCAGACTCAAATCAGGGTACAAAACACCAAACTGGTCCACAACCCCCCAACTTGGGTCAACAAGCCCCAAAAATTTCCAAACAATCCCAAATTGATCAAAGAAGTTCCAAATCATGAACATAGGATTAGTAAAAGGATAGGAGACCACTTACAGTGGTTTAACTCAGACCTAGGATCATCAGGGACCCCAAAAAATGCAGCCACAGCTCCCACAAACAGGTCAAAACCCAAAAAACTCAGATCCAGGATGTGTGTGCTACTGTTTATGAGGAAGACCAGTGTCCAAATAGGAGAATGTGCTACTGTGCTTCACAACAGTAGCACACATGTGAGAAAAATTGAAAAAATAGGGCAAAAACCCCCACACCTGAGCCAATAAAGGTCTGTAAGGGCTAGGAAGGGTCTGTAAGAGCCAAGGAGGGTCAAACAGAGCCTAATAACTGATTCTAATCAAGAAATTGAACAAAGACCTTAAAAAAAAACTGAATAAATGACCTTGGATACCCCCAAGCAGATAGGCTTTCCTCGGTGGATTCGCCATTCTGTTGTGAGGAAAATACACCTATAGTTCAAGGGAGAAACTACCAACTTAGTGTGATGAAAGATAGACCTACAAATGTTTTGCCAATGCAACTAGTAAGCAAAGATAAGG
Source organism: Larix kaempferi (assembly GCA_027924585.1). Classification (NCBI taxonomy): domain Eukaryota; kingdom Viridiplantae; phylum Streptophyta; class Pinopsida; order Pinales; family Pinaceae; genus Larix; species Larix kaempferi. The sequence goes on from BSBM01000292.1 coordinate 856,556, forward strand.
TTAGAAAGATGAGTACCTTATTAAGAAGGTTGATCCCAGTCTTCCTCTTCCTTGCTCTTCAATGCTATCCAGTATCGCAATGCCCACACCTGCAAAACAACTTCATACCTTTCTCAAATAGATTTGACTACATATATAATATTGATATTCATGACAGAAGAAGACATCAAACTCTAAGCAAACTGTAATCAAATCTAAGACACACATGAATAGGTCATATTTGGAAAGGGAAGAATGTATGATATTTATTAATGAATGAAGCAAGTACATAAAATTATACCTTCCTTCAAGCTTGGAACTTCACAAAACCTAGATTCAAGGTCTCCTGCTTCTGTTCTCCAAGGATCCCAGCCTCTAATCAGCTGTGCTAGGGTTTATCAGAAACTGAGGCACAAGAGAGGGGGATGAGGGTCTCCATTCCTCTAGCATAACATTGTTATAGGCTCGGTCCCTCACATGGAACTGTTGGGATATTCCTATACTCCATACTAGTCTGAACAGTATTTTGATCATTTACATTTTCATTCCTCCATGCAAAATTAGGGTTTGCATGGACTTTTGCATGCATCCCAGTCATAAGCACCATCACCTAGCCCTCAGTTAGCGAGCCCCGATAGCTTCTTTCCTTGCAGTTTCAGCCCTCCTAGAGCTTAGTGCGCCCTCCTTTGATCATCCACTTGTGAAAGGCTCCCTTCCTCACCTACCATTCAGTTATCTTCAGTTCCTCCCTTGATTTAAGGATTAATTGACTCTTTACTGACCTTATCACTCCGATGGACCTCCAGTGAGACTAGACTTCCTGTTCTGACTCCAGTAAGCTCCTACTGCACCCTCCACTGAGCCTCCTTCATTCAGTTAGTACCTACATGTGCCAATTACACCTACCACACTCAGTTAGACTCAGTTTGACATCTGGTTGACAACTACTTGTGCATTGATGACTCCACTGATGATCATGAGGACACCTAGTTGTGCTCCGATGACACTCTATTGATCTTATGATCACTCTGAGAGGCTAATTCGAATTGCCACCTTAGGCATTCGAATCCTCTTTACCATTGTACTATTTATTTGTCCATATTGTGATTAATTAATTAGTGTGTGTGAAATATTTTTGCTTCTCTACTATATTATTATTCTGTTGCTCATTATACTGCATTGACCACTCTTCTTCTATTTTCTTGCTTAATCAATTACTTTCCTGTGAGGTATACATCATCTCTTAGATCTGCTGTGAGGATTTTCACATGGTATCAGAGTATGTTGAGAGTATTGTTTATCTCCATTCCTGAGAGTTTTTTGTAGGTTATTATCAAGATTTCGAGTGCAGCAGTTTCTGCATCTTTGCAGCAGTAGCAGTTGCAGATATTCTCTATTGTTTTTGCAGGTCTTCTACAGCTTCCATGTATTCAGAAGAAATCCCTCGTCTTTCTCCATTCAACTATGATCTTCTCTCTCCATTCAACTATGATGAATGGAAACCGAATGTGATAGCACATTTGAAGAGAAATGGTCTCTTTGATTACTGTTTTGAAAGAGAGTTCGAATCCTCTGAAGAAGAGTATGACTGGTAAATTGAAGGTGACAAAGCTTGTGCAGCCATGTTGTATGCTATGCCTGAATACATGTTACACCAACTCGTTGATATTGAAACTCCAAAAGAGCTATGGGCCCAACTAGATGTAATATTTGGTAAAGCGAATAAAGGAATTGGTCCAAACCCCTTCAAAAGCAAGCAAAGTGATGCATTCACTCCCCTTGATGGTCTCTCAGATCATGCACCAGTATCATCTCATATTGAAGTTGTCCACAAAGAAATTGCAGATTCTACACTCATGCTCAAACTTTCTTCTCTTTTTGTGCCAGCTCACACTCTAGATATTGTAGAAGGTCCTAAATCCTCTATTGCACCAGAGTCTGTTGGCTTGCATCATGATCACATGATTATTTCGGAGGTCAAAACAGCTATTGAAGGTAATGCATTCGCTCTCCTCCAGCTATCACCTCTTTTATAGTACTATATGATCATAATTCCATGCTTTCAGAAGGTCATTGAAGAATATGGCCATTGCCATTCGCTTGGGAATATTTCTCATGCATCTCATGGTTTTGATCTCAACCCTGTTGGTTCAAAGGAGATCTCAAGAAACCATGATTCAAGTCTTGGATCTAATTTGGATTCTACGCAATTACTACTTGGGATAAATTCTCATGCATATGATAGTTTTGATCTCACCCCTGCTGGTTCAAAGGAGATCTCAAGAAACTATTCTTCAAGTCTTAAATCTGATTTGGATTTCAAGCAAACATTATTATTTGATGGTTCTTTTTGGCAGAATCTCACCCATGATGGTTTGAAGGAGAAGACAAAAGACTATCTGCACATTCATGTTGTTGATCCTACCTCAGCTGATTCGAATCACAGGTTAAAGGATCATCCTCATACTATTGGATTTGTTCTCATCACATTCGATCTGAAGAGCAAGTACAAGCACATGCTTTCTGAGCATGATAGACTTTTTCCCAAGAAGAAGATACCTCCATACATATGACCAAGCATCACACCTACTTGAGTTTGGAGCATTTATTTTTGTGTGTACCTTACAGTCCATTTTGAGGGGGGATATTTTTCCCATGAGGTTTTCCCCATTTCCTCGGTTTATTGACTGTTATTATTCATTGTATTGGGTGACCTTTGGTCTTAGTTACCAGGGCCTGGGATGGATTAACGGGGGGTGTCAGGATATTCCTATACTCACTCCTAGTCCCACCCGTATTTTGATCATTTACATTTTCAGTCCTGCATGCCAAATTAGTGTTTGCATGCACTTTTGCATGCATCACAGTCATCAACACCAGCACCTAGCCCTCAGTTAGCTAGCCCCGAGAGCTTCTTTCCTTGTAGTTTCATCCCTCCTAGAGCTTAGTGCGCCCTCCTTTGATCATCCACTTGTGAAAGGCGCCCTTCCTCACCTACCATTCAGTTATCTTCAGTTCCTCCCTTGATTTAAGGATTAACTGACTCTTTACTGACCTTATCACTCCGATAGACCTCCAGTGAGACTAGACTACATGTTCTGACTCCAGTAAGCTCCTACTGCACCCTCCACTGAGCCTCCTTCATTCAGTTAGTACCTACATGTGCCAGTTACACCTACCACACTCAGTTAGACTCAGTTTGACATCTGGTTGTGTGAGGCACCTGCAACAATTAATTAATACGAATATGCGAAATAGCAGAAATGACAGAACTCAGAATCACTTTTATATTGATCACAGGCCACTTCGAGGGGGAAACCTCCTATGAGCAAGCTCAATACAAATAACTTCACCGTGCCTTCATAGGTCTCAACACACTTATATACTAATTCTAGGCGCCAATACTATCGGTCGAAACCATGGGCCGTTACAAACTATGGATCAACAATACTACGGGCGACTTACAAAGCATATGCGCCAACAACAATAACACAACTATTGATCAACAAATACTACGGGACGACTTACAAAGCATATGCGTCCAACAACAACATACTAACAAAGTAAAGACATGGGTTCCTAACAGGTTGACAGTTACTTGTGCATTGATGACTCCACTGATGATCATGAGGACACCTAGTTGTGCATAATCTCACCCATGATGGTTCGAAGGAGAAGACAAAAGACTATCTGCACATTCATGTTTTTGATCCTACCTCAACTGATTCGAATCACAGGTTCAAGGATCATCCTCATACTATTGGATTTGTTCTCATCACATTTGATCTGAAGAGCAAGTACAAGCACATGCTTTCTAAGCATGATCCATTTCTTCCCAAGAAGAAGATACCTCCATACATATGACCAAGCATCACACCTGCTTGAGTTTGGAGCATTTATTTTTGTGTGTGCCTTACATTCTATTTTGAGGGGGGGTATTTTTCCCATGAGGTTTTCGCCATTTCCTCGGTTTATTGACTGTTATTATTCATTGTATTAGGTGACCTTTGGTCTTAGTTACCAGGGCCCAGGATGGATTAAGGGGGGGTGTTAGGATATTCCTATACTCCATCCTAGTCCCACCAGTATTTTGATCATTTACATTTTCAGTCCTGCATGCAAAATTAGGGTTTGCATGCTGTTGGCTTGGTTTTGCAACCAAGCTTTGTGCAATGGGCACCTATCAACAATGTGATAGCAGTTTCAATATTGAAAGCAAAAAAAAATTATAAATCTGAACCTAACATGTGCATATAACAATAAACTTGAAAAGATTTAAGAACAAGAACAAGAAACAAAATAAAAAAATGACTTTTGTATTATAATACCTCAAATGGTGAGGATGTTGTGGTGTTGAGCAGCTCCAAGGGTGAGATGCTCTAGGCTCCAATGGTCTCTTCTCCAAGATTGCTACAATGGTCAAGAACTCATGAGAGATTTTGACAGCATGAGGATAGGATGATGGATGGATGGAAAGTGAGGAGCCCCTACCACCTTTTTGTAGTTTTTGGTGGTGGGGAATACCATTATGGTTTTGAGAAAACCAATGGTATTGACCAACATGGTTTAGGTACCTTTTCCCTCATTTTTCCTTTTTTGAATATTTTGAATATTTTTATTCCCTTTTTAATATTTTTGGGAATTCTGGACCATTTTTTAAGGTTTTTTATGCTTTTTGAGAAAAAAAATATTCATTTTGAGGGGGAAAAGGGGTGTATTATGGTCTTTTGGTGACCTTTTGATGGCTTTAGATGCTCAAATGGTGGAAAAGTGGACAAATGGGTCATGTGAATAAGGAAATGAGCTAGTGAGCACTTTTTGGGTGTTAACAGATTGCCCCCTGATGTGTGAGGGCAGGAGCTCATCGTATGGCCGATAGACATCATATTTCTTTTGTCTTTTTCCTGGGGTTTGGGGAAGAGAAGAGACTGGTTGGAGACTGGATCCATGGTCCTTGGAAGCTGCAAAACAAACAATATTACATGGCCTCAATATGAATGAGGAATAATCTCTGATAATGGATGAGGCGGGCATACCCATGCTCGTATATATACATAACAATTACTCCCAAGAAGGGGGACCTAAATAAAAAATCTGCTGGTACATCATGATGGTCCAAAGGGGACACTATTTTGGGATGTACTCATGATCATAACATGACTGATCTCAATAACTGATACATTGGAATAAAGCGACAACCGTTCTAAACAAGGTCTCAAAAGGGTTGATGAACTGTTGAATCTTGAAGGTGTCCAACATCTGTAGGGACTCAATGACTCTGAGTCAACTCTGAGGAGTATATGTAACTGTATACTCAAGGGAGTATAAAACTGGGGTACATCTGAATACTGTCGCCATGCGCAACCTGGATATCTATAGAAAAAATGTAACTGGTTGTTTCCATAGGTAGACTCTCAAATGTGGAAGAGTCAGGTGGTATCCGGGGTCTTCAACCAATAACTGAAAGGACCAATACCCTGTGCGAGTCTCAACAATGCGATCAAGGTGTTGAAGTCGAGCATGTGAGAAACAACCATTTGGAGAGGTACTGTGGACTCTTCTTGAAATGATTCGTAGGAACTCATCATAAATGGTGATGAGTCCAAGACACAGGGACCTCTAGGTCTATCCTCTGGAATCAATTTGGGTGTCATCGACAAAGGGAGACTTGCAACTAACAAGGCAATGATGTTTCCTTGATAGGAGCATGAGGTGTAGAACTGAAGTGTGGTAGTGCTGATGGTAGGACTGACATACTTGTGGGGATGGGAAGTAACTGGGGTCATAGAGTGGGTAGACTCAAACTTCGTTTGTTCAGAGCATGATGACATGGTTGACCTGGCAGCGTAGGGGACTGATTTGTAGGTGTGGGGATCATAGCTTTTAGGGACTGAAAGGTATGTATTGACTCTGGGGGGTCAAGCTGATGGGTGTTGTCGAGGGATTCTCAGGGTGACATACTACAGAATACTCTAAACAAACGCGACCAAAATGGGGAAGCTGCCATATGAGTAGACGTGATTTGTTGTGGCGCCGAGAAGCACCATTAGGTCCTTCTTCATAGTTTTAATGAGCTCCAAGAAGGGATAAAAGTGTGCTCTGAAATGGTACTGTCCTGTGGATTTTGTGAGCCCAGGACTGTTCGTGCTCATGTGTGCTTTCATTTTTAAGGAGTCTGAAAACGATAAGAAGACTCTGCAGTGGTTGTGAGTACCGTCCTGTGGGTTTTTACGAGCCTAGGATGGTGATTGCTCATGGTCACTTTCATGTTTAGAGAGTCTGAAAGTGGTAAGTGGACTCCATTGGTGTTCTTTTTCGTAAGTTAGTCTCCAAGGCCCGAAAAAGCATAAAATGATGCAAATGGAGAACTCTTCTAGCCGATGTGACTAGAGTATTCCTTTTTCATAATTAGTCTACAAGGTCTGGAAAAGGGGTAAACTTATACCAGGTAGACGCCCTTTCAAATACGTTTAGCGAGCATGAAAGGAAGCAAGGTTGCTCGGCGATCTTTTCATTGTTTTAGGAGTCACAAAAGAGCTGAACAGAAACTCCCTAAGTGCCTTTTTCGTAAAAGGAATTGTTCGGCCCGAAAAAGGGATAAAAATATACCGAACAAAAAGGGATTGATGAGAGCAAGAAAAGGTCTCAAGCATCATCATGAGTGCGGAATACTGAATCCGGTGACATAAAGATTGTCAACAAGGGGCAACGACCAATGTGGCACGCAAATCGAGGTGAAGAGTGGCATTTTGAAAAAATGCCCAAAAATGATGGGGTGAGAGCGAGAAATGATCTCAAGCATCATCACGAGCACGGAAAACTGAATCCGATGACATAAGACATGTTAAAAATGGAGAACGACTGATGTGGCACGCAAACCGAGATAATGAGGGGGCATGGGAAAAATGCCCGAAAAATATGGACGTGAGAGCGATAAATGATCTCAAGCATCATCACGAGCGCGAAAAAACTAAATCCGGTGATATAAGACTCGTCAAAAACGGAGAACAACCGATGTGGCACTCAAACCAAGGCAATGAGGGGGCATGGGAAAAATGCCCAAAAAATCTGGGTGTGAGAGCGAGAAATGATCTCAAGCGTCATCATGAGCGCGGAAAACTAAATCCGGTGATATAATACACGTCAAAAATGGAGAACGACTGATGTGGCACGCAAACCGAGGCAACGAGGGCATGAAAAAATGGTCAAAAAGTGAACCTGGTGAAAATAGGAAAAGGAAAGGACTATCATGAAGTTCTCGCTGTGCTGATTCCAACAGTTTGAGGAACAGACGTCGTATGATACCGCAGTGGTCGTTTGAAAAATGGTGAAATTTCTATAAATAGGGTGTGGGGCCCATATGACGTGTCATTGTTACATGTGAGTTTGGCAGAGCAATCAGAGCTCTTTCTTGATTTCCGGGAGATTTGACCGTTGGTTTTCGATTCCGCGAGTTTCAGGTAACCCTATTCACCTTAGCCTTTTTAATTATGTCTTTTTTGGTTAGCGGCCGGCCCCCAAAGGCCGCGAAATTCCATGTTGGCCTTCCAACGTGGAATATCATGGGTTTTGCGTCTTTTTTCGCGATGAACATCGCGGGTTCGGAGCTGACAGTCACGATGTTCATCGCGGGCGTCAGGATGAAAGTCACGATGTTCATCGCGACTGTGTGGTCAATACCCGCGATGTTCATCGCGGGTTCTTGGATGAAAACCACGATGATCATCGCGGATTTTGATGGAAAAGCCGCGATGGAATTTTTTGAAAATTTTTCTCCGGTTCTAAAAAATTTCTTTATTTTTTGGCAAGATGTTGAGGAGACCATTGGTGTCATGGCAGGAGTGAGAGATGGAGGAGGATTTTATGATTCGAATTCAGACCGATCAGGGGGTCCGGCAGGCTCTGGCTGTGAGTGGGCTTCTGAAGTTCACTCAGATTCCACCGATGCGTTCAGTAGGACCACTACTGAACAAATTGGTGAGTCTTTGGGTCCCTGCAGAGGTTGTGTTTATTGTTGGGGGTGAGAGGTTAGAGATCACCCTTATTGATGTATACTTTCTTACCGGGTTACCTCGCTTAAGGGAGGTGGGGGATCTTCTGCTGAGGATCCCGACAGGTGTGGATATTGAGGATCTCCTGGATACCTTCTGTGTTGCTGGGGTGATTGTGCAGAACAGCGCTTTGAGCCTGAGATCTTTACGGGAGTGGGACATGCGGTCTGTTGGGGCTTGTGTTCTGCGGGTGCTGGGTGCCGCGGCGCCACATCGTTTGTCGGGGGGACAGACGATGATGGTGGATTCCGTGCTGAGGGGGACCTACTATGCGTGGGGTCAGATGTTTTTGGCTGGTGTCCGAAGAGATCTGGACAAGGTCAATCGGGAGGGGGGAGAGTTTTGCTGTGCCTCCTTTTTGTGTTGTTTCTTCTTTGAGCGGGTACCGACTTTGTGACCACAGGTGCCGGTTTGAGACGGGTTGGCGAGTGAGCCGCGTATGGTGCGATGGGGGCAGATGATGCCCCACGGTGGTGGTGGTATCCGCAGGTTCTTTTCACAGGATATGTATGAGCAGTGGGAGTAGATCCCCCTGCTGATTGATGACTATCCATATGCCGGTATGGATTATCGAGGAGATCCGGAGATGCCTCGAGCCCAGGGACAGGCCTGGGGTTTAGATGGTATGTTTTTGTGTTTTGTTCTCTACTATATCATGTGTTTGAGATGTGTTTGTTATGATTATAGTTAGATATTTATATGATGGTTCACTTGCGTGATTGTGCAGATGTTGGTCCTGTACCACCGGCCGACCATGTGGTTCGTAGGGGACGGGCGATGGTGGTCATTCCACCTCTTGCAGCGGTACCGCCTCCTCATGATCGAGGATTTGGGGCTCACGGTCGAGGAGCTGGGCCTCGAGATGATGCCGTCGAGGGTCTCCGAGAGAGACTAGACATGATCCTGGCAGGATTTCCATAGGATGGGTGGAGGAATCTGGATCGGGACATCGTCAAGCGTTGTTTCGATGCGCCTCGTGAGTGGCGCTCGATCCTGCTCAGAGCAGCATTATTGGCAACTGAGTGGAGGGATGGGGATCGGCATGATCCGGAAGGGCCGGTGGAGGGGAGGATTCGTTTGCAAGATGATCCAGCGAGGCCGACAGAGAGGAGAGTTCGGGCTTGGCATGATCCGGCGGGGCCAGCGGAGGTGGCGCTAGAGGAGCCTGGAGACCAAGATGATTAGATGATCTTGCATCTGCCCCCAAATGCTGATGAGCATATGGGGAAGTACCTTTTTGTACGGCTAATGTATTTTTGTATATTGGGTGCTGAGGGCACCTATGACATGTTTGACTATATTATGATGTATATATATATATATGATTTGGTATATAGTCGTATATGCACATGGATGCATTTATTGTCTTTTTGCTTGCCCATGGAGGCATGTTTGATTTTTTGTATGCCCGTGGAGGCACATGTTATGCACGTGGATGCAACATTTTGATTTTTGTATATGCCCGTGGAGGCACATGTTATGCACGTGGATGCATTTTTGTAATTTTTATATATGCCCGTGGATGCATTTTTGTAATTTTATATATGCCCGTGGAGGCACATTTGTGTTTACTATATGGTTTGATTGGTGTGCCAGTCAAGAATGTTGTTGGCCATATGGTCTGCTACACTATTGAGATTCCTTGGGACATGTGTGAATGAAATGGATTCAAACTGTCGAACCATTTGTTTAGTGCGCAAGAATTTTCTGAAAAGACATGGATCGCGTACCTGGTAATCATTGTTGAGCTGGGAAACAAGGAGTTGTGAGTCCAAGAAAATGTTAAGGTGACGTATGCTCATTTGGAGAGATGCGGCCAAGAGACCGGTCACGGCATCGTATTCAGCTTGGTTGTTGGTGGAGGCACCTACACACACTCCGTCGATGTGGATCAACTCATGTGAAGGGGAATATATTACCCAAGCTGCGGAGGACAGATTGGGGGACCAACAGCTTGCACCATCAACGAAACTGATGTAGCAGAGTGGAGCAGGATCCATCTGTGGTCATGCAGAGAAAACAAATATTTAGGTTTTTTGAATTTTTGTGAAAAACAAAATAATACTGTACAATAATAGATGGTGGTGTCCATCAGATTTGCTATGGGTAAAATCGCTTGAGGTACAACCCGTTGCGTGGGTTGCGTAGGGGGTTTCCTTCTGAATCGATCAGAATGTATGCCCCCTGTCCGAGGCAAGTTTGTATAATGTATGGGCCTTGCCACATGGACACCTTTTCCAGTTTTGTCATGAGCTTGATCATAGGAGAGGACAAGGTCCCCTTCAGTAAAAGTTCTTGGGTGGACATGTTTGTCGTAACTCAGTTTGGATCGGTTCTTGGCTGCTTCCATGGTTTGAAGGGCTGTGCGCCGATCTTCATCGGCCTACTCCAGGAGTAGTAAGCGTTGCTCAATTGGGGAAGTGTCCGGTAGGAGTTCAATGGCCATATGTAGGGATGGAATCTGGAACTCGACGGGGAGGACGGATTTGACACTGTGAACTAAATGGAAAGGGGTAAAACTGGTGGCGGTTTTGGTTGAAGTGCAGTATGCCCATAGTGTCGGGAAGAGCATGTGGTGCCAATTTGATTTGTGTTTGTCCACAGTGCACTGGAGGATGGTCTTCAAAATTTTGTTAATCGCTTCAACTTGGCCATTTCCTTGGGGGTAGTAGGCGGAGGAGAAATGGTGTTCAAACTTCAGTAAGGTTGATAATTCTCTCCAAACGGCATCTTCGAAGTGAGAGCCGTGGTCTGAGACGAGTTGCTTTGGCACTCCAAAACGAGCAATAACATGGTTGAGGAAAAAACGTGCTTCGGTGTCGGCCTTGCAATTGTAAGTTGGCATGGCTTCCACCCACTTGGTGAAATAATCTTTGGCCACAATAATGTGTTTATGACTGCCGACTGATGTGGGATTACAATCGAGGAAGTCGATGGCCCATTTGCAGAATGGTCCAACAGTGACGACTAGATGAAGGGGGGCAGGTGGGGTTCTTGCCTTGGGGGAAAAAAGTTGGTAGTTTTGACAATGTTTGACTGTGGTGATGCAATCAGTAAATAATGAAGGCCAAAAGTAACCTGCGCGGATAATCGTTTGGGCGGTGGCCATGCCAGAGAAGTCGCCTCCGCAGGCACCGCTATGGCAGTCATTAAGGACTTATTCTGCCTCATTATGAGATAGGAAATGTCGTAAGATGGTATTGACGCCGCGTCGATAAAGTACATCGCCTAATAGGAGGTATTGGGGGGTGTGGTGTCATATACGATGGCGTCCGTCACGATCGAGGTGGGGTCGAAATTTTTGTGTGCGGAGGTGGATTAATATGCCGTCGTACCATGGGTCGTCAGAAGAAATGATGAAAATGTGATCGTCAATGAGATCCGTTTGGATAGCGGGTGATGACAAAGAGGATGGGAGATCTGTGATGAGTTGAGCGAGTGCTAGGGCCTTGGTGCTCTTTGGGGTTTTGAAAGTTAGGTCGTATTCTTGCAGGATAATCACCCATTTAGCTACGCGGCCTTGAAGGAGGTGACGTGTCAAGAGGTAAACCATAGGATTGGAATTGGCTACAACTATGGTGTGGCTCAAGAGAATTTAATGTCGCAGCTTTTGTACTGAAAAGACGATGGCGAGGGCCATCTTTTCTTCATGTGGGTAGCGGAGGGGTGGGCCGTACAAGGTCTGGCTCACATAGTAGATGACATGCTCTTGGCGAGCAGTATCTTCTTGTACAAGAACTCCAGATATGGCATGTCCGGATGCTGAAACATAGAGGTGAAATCTTTTGTGAAATCTGGAGGAGAGATCAACGGGGCGTTTGTGAGTGCTTTCTTTAAGTCAGTGAAAGCTATCTCTGCTTTTTGGTCCCATATGAAATGGGTATGCAGACGTAGTAGTCGTAGGAAACCGTGGACCATTGTGGCATAGTCAGGGACAAAGCGACGGAGGAAGTTGGACCTCCCTTGAAGGCTTTGAAGTTGTCTTAATGTACAGGGTGACGGTAATTCTACAATGGCTTGGACTTTCAAGGGATATACAGTGATGCCTTTTTCTGAGATAACGAACCCCAGCAGGTGACCTGATGTAACACAAAAGACACACTTGAGAGGGTTCAAGTGGATGTTGTATTTTCGACAACGCAAGAAAACTTGTCGAAGGTTGTCTAAATGGTCAGATCGCTTCTTGGATCGAGCGGTGAGGTCGTCCAGATAAACTTTTATGATCCTGTGTAGATCGTGGAAGCAATAGGTCATGGCGTGTTGGAAAGTGGCTCCAGCATTCTTGATACCAAAAGGCATGACGCGATAGGCGAAGGTGCCCCATGGGGTAGTGAAAGTTGTCTTGTATTGATCTTCTTTATGGATTTTGATTTGGTTATATCCGGAGAAACCGTCCATAAAATAAAGGACCTCATGTCCCGCACATTCATCGATTAGTTGGTCAATGAAAGGTGTGGGGAAGTTGTCTTTGGGACAAGCGAGGTTGAGGTCTTGGAAATCAGTACAAACGCGTATGGTGCCCACTTTTTTGTTTACTGGAACTGGGTTTGAAACCCAGGTGGTGTAGGCAATAGGATATATGAATCCTGCTTTTTGGAGTTTTTCAATCTCAGCTTTAATAGCTGGGAGCTTGGACAGGTGAATTGGTCGTTGTTTCTGTCGGACAGGAGGTACATTAGGCCAAGTGTCGATGTGATGGTCCACAATTTTGGGTTCGAGGCCAGGCATCTCGGTGTAAGACCAGGCGAAGACATCACGAAACTCTTGGAAGAGTTTCTTATATGCCTGAGTTTCCGCTTGAGTGCATGATGCGCCTAGCGAGATGAGCTCAGGTTTTCCAGGTGTGGTGGAAATGTCGATTTGTATAATAGGGGAAATGTTGGACATGTTCCCTTCTTCGAAGGCATCTGGTGCTGGGATGGGGTCTTTGAACCAATCAACCTTAGTTGGTAGGAAATATTTCGATTCGACTGATAGCTGGTTTTCTGCGGTGGATGTAGACGCCTCAGGGAGGAAGTATGATCGATGATGCATATCGTCCCAAGGGTAGTTCGGTGTAGTGAGTGTTTCTAGAATTTGCTCATCAGTATGAAAGTAATCAGACCATAAATCAACGGGTTTTGGTTTGTATGTGGTTGAAATCATATAGATGGTATTGATTTCTTCCGAAGAAGATGATTTCGGAGGGTAGATCTCCTTGATGAGGGGAGGAGATATCTCTAAGTTGGCATTGTTCATCTCATACAAGGCTGCTCTATAATCTGGGAGATCAGGGCAGTGGTGTGAATAATGGCCATAAATGCCGCATATCGCACAAGGGTGCTTAGTGCAGAGCGTTTTGTCGCGAGGTTGAGGAGGTGGCTCAAGTCTTACCACTGGAATTCTGGTGTCGTCATCCAACATATTCATGTGTTATTGGAGTGCAGGTAATTGTGGACATTGATGAGTGCCATGGCCTACGTCGTCACACAACGAGCACTTAGGGGGAATGCGAATAGTTGGGGGGGTTTTAGCTACCTTGGGGGTTGCTGGGGGGGTGTGAGTTATGAGTCTAGTGTTATAAGTTGGTGGGCCTCTGCCCCCTGTGTTCCATAACAGAGGTGGGGCGTTTCTGGATGTTGATGCCGTAGTCACTATTGGGGTTGGTCTATTTTGCAGATGAGTGACCGGAGGGGGTGGGTGGCTGGTAGTAGGGATAGGTTGTATCGGTTGTAAAATAACAGTCAGAGTCAGCGGGGGGCTCGGAGTAGGTAAGTACCATACAGGTAGCCCTAATGTTAAGCCAGGAAGGTTGAGTGTAGCCATTACTGGCGAACTGACAACTCTGGAAAATGGGAACAACAATGGGATAGTATGAATTAGCGTTGTGCCAATATGAGTAGGCACTGTGGGTGTTTGTGGTAGTGACAAAGGCTACTGTGTGGTGTGCGACAGGGTGCACAAATCCGATGTTTTTGTTATCGGTAAAGGTGGTGAGATCAATGGAAATGTGGAAGTCATAGGGGACTCGGTGTAGATTCCAGGACCAATTGACGACATAAATGATGTTGGTGCATTTTGAATGGTTTGTTCAATCATTGGTAGCACATTTTGAGGAGCTGCGGGGGCATTAGGATCATAATATGTGAGTTGATCAATCTTGATAATGCGTCCTTCATGTGGGAACATCATGAGGAAAAAAACAGATGAAGCCACTGCTTTCATTTTGTACATATAGCTACGTCCAAGAAGGAGGTTGTAGTCGAGCTGGGCATTGATCACTTCGATGTCGATAAGAACTAATTTGCTACCTAGTTCTACGGGTACATTCGCTAAGAGGCCTTGTGGTTGAGCTGAGCGTCCGTCGTAAGCTCATAATGTTGTGGTGGATGGTTGTAAAGCGGGGGAGCCAAGCTTCTGCCACACAAGGGTGGACATAACGCAGGTGGAAGCTCCTTCATCGATGATGCATCGATGCACAACAAGGTTTCGAATGTTTATTGATACTTGGAAAGCCAAATTTGATGGCAATCGAGGTTCAGCTTGGTCTAAGTTGAAATCCATCATGTGTGTGTCGTCAGGGTCTACTCCTCCGATGGCAGATAGTAGTAGTTTTCATTGTGTAGGGCATGTTTTTAGTACCTCTAAAGCAGACATAGCAGCGGGGGATTGTGCTAGGTCTTCCACGATGTTATAATTGGATGTTGCGCGAGCATTAGGATTGTTGTTAATCCTTCGCAAAGGGATGCGAGGGATTTTAGGTCCTCCGTCCAATGGCATATTTGGTATGCGTAGTGGTTGATTTGGTGGAAGGGAGGTGGATGCGTTAGTGGTAGGAGTTTCTGGGGGTGGGCCGTACTGATTCCTGCGAGTTTGGAGGTTGATGTCATTGGATGACATCATTAATAAATGGTGTGTGCCTGGATCCGCATGCTGATAATCAGTTGCGGCATAGGTGATTTGCTGCTGGGGTGCAGCAGATCCTTGTGGGGGATCCATAGGGTGAGTATTTACTACTCCCTGGTTTGAAAATGGGTTTTGTAATATCATGGGTTCCGGTTGATTAAGTGGAGATGGATATCCAGTGTGGCCCTGGCGTTGGGCATCGTCAGCCCAAAGTTTACATGCTTTCTCTAAATGGGGGCAGTTATGAGTGTAGTGTCCATAGACTCCACATATAGAACATGGATGGTTTGTTCTCAGGTTATTGTTTTTTGGCTGCTTGGGATGGCGATCAGAATTCTGGTTGGGAGGAGCATCATTGTTATTATTTGGAGGATTGGGAGGTGGTGGGCCTTGATTATGTTGTTGGTTGTTGCCGTAGCTACGTCCTCTTCCACGGTTTTGTTGTCCACCCTGGTTGCGTTGGTTGTTTTGATGTTGGCGCTGATTGTGTTGTGTGTACACTTGCCCTTGAGTAGTGGGAGGATTTTGGGGTGCCACAGGTGCAGGAGCAGGTTGCGGTGGATAATAAACTGGTGGGGATGGAGGTGGTCCAGTTTCCTGCTGGGGTTGTTGGTAACCCTGAGCTATTGGATGTGTTGGGTTAGCAGGTGTAGCTTGCTATGGGTAATACATTGGTTGTGCTGGTAAATGAATTGGGTTATGGGTGGCCGATTGGTTATAGTATGTGGGTGGTACGTATGTCAATGGCGCTTTCCCATAGCAATGTTGTGGACAAGAGGGTCCATGAGTGTGATGAGTTTGATTCGTTGGAGCGTACGAAGTTGTCGCTCCAGAATTAGATGTAGCCCTGGAGAGGTCTGGGGCATTTATGGTGCTCACCATGCTAAAAGGTTTAATTTGCACCGTGACTTGGCCGATAATACCATCAACGGCATGTGATGCCCCCGGAGCGTCACTGCGTGAAGAATCGCCTTGTGGGGCGTCTGGTATGATGGTGTAGAGATAGCCTGACTAGGCATAAATCAGGTCGAATTGCTGAGCTTTTAAGATAGCTTCTTCCTCTGACTCGGGTCGTTCAGAAGCTACGTTTTTGGCTATGAGGGGTAGGATTGATTTAAGAAACCAGTCCAAAAATATATGGTCATCCAGTTTTATCTTACAAAGGCTACGACGCTTGCGCCACTCATGGATATGGTCGGTGATGTGGGTAGTTGTGTTTTGTCTGCAAGACAACAGTATTTCAACTCCTGCATCATAGCGTACAGGTAGCTGAAAAAACTGAAGGAAAGTGGAGGCGAGAGACGTAAATGTATGGTGGGTCCCATGTGGTTGTTCGATGTACCACTTGGCTGCAGAGCCAGTGTACGTTCGTTGCAATAGTCTCAGTCGAATGGAGTCATCCACTATGGAGTTAGATGAACACCATAGGTGAAATGACATTATGTGGTTTTGGGGATCCTCCCCAGGTTTTTCTTCAAACTTGGGGATGTTTGAGGGGAGATTTGTAGGCATGGGTGGCCATGTAGGGTTGTGCCTGATAGGATTGTTGGTTAGCCTGGCTAGGTCTGGTAAGTTCAGACTAGCCATGTAAGGTAAACTAGCAGATGGGTGTGGCGTAGTGACTGGGACATAACTATTAATGGTGGAAGTATGTAGTGGTCCAGTAGCCCCTAAGGGTATGCTAGGTATTGAAGGTATGTGTCCTACAACTGTTGTGGTTTGGTATGGGCCAGCGTTCCCAAGTGCAACATGGGTTACACAGGGGTTAGGAATAGTACCAAGAATTCCTGGGATCTGGGTTGTGGTAATGAGAGGTGGTGTGATTCCTATGTTTGGCATACCCATAATAGGAGGTAGTCCTGTGTTGGGCATACGTAAAGGTGGAGTGTCCCCTATATTAGGCATGCCTAAAGGGGTTGTTGTTACCATGGATGGCACAGTAGTAGAAGGGTTTGTGGATGTATCTCCAATAGTACTGGTGAAAAGTGGGTCGTATTGTGATCCAGCCATGAGGTTGGTTGGTGATATTTCAGAAGGGTTTTCGGATTCAGCCTCAGAATCAGATGTGAAGTGAGGCGTGTCAGAATCGGATGACTGTGTGTTTGGCCGATGACGTGTTGAGTCAAGGGATAAGGCTCTACGTCGGTGACATGTAGAGTGAGTATACCGAACTGAGGGGGTTCACCCTGAAGACGACGATATCGTCTTAAATTCTCAATGGTGAGAAATATTTTTTAAAAATTTCAGTGTAAGGTGGTGATGTAAAAAACTCGAAACCCTAATGCAACAATGAATGCAAAAGGGGAGTGAAAAAATAAAGGCTCTCAGGCCAACAATCAACCTCAAAAAGCACTTATTATAGCAGTTGTTCTATAATAAGTGGAGGGATGCAAAAGAATTGGTCAGAATACCAAAAGTCAAATAGTTTCTAGAAAAAAAGGGGTGTTACTAGACCAAAGGTGGGTAATGTATCATGCAAACACCTAACCAGAAGTATTGTGAGTCAACAAATGATATCCTCTGCAAGGTGATGAAATCCAAGTCAAACAATATAGAGTGTTGAATCAACAGCTAGATATCCCCCTACCGGGAGGGATACCGGGTAGACAATCCTAAAGAGTGGCAACTAGGATACCCCATTCATGACACGTTCGGTTGGGTGAATCTGTAGTTTGGTTCTATTTCCGTTGTACACCCTCTTGGGTGTACACCGAGAAATTCGAAAGGTATCCTTCGGTTACTGAATGGATTGCGGTATTCCACTCAAACTTCTGGAACCAGTCTGGCTACTTCAACCCTCCTAAGGGAGAGGCATTCCCGATAAATTGGTTGATAACCGTGTCAAAATTATAAGGGATTTTGGTACCGTAGAGGACAACCACTATGTCTCAAATGTAATAATTGAGGGGTGTTATTGGAACACCTATCCCCTCAATTCTACCTAACTACAAAATTCTTTTAAGTGCTCCCCAAGTGGGGTTAAAAGTTTGTTGAGTTTAAGGTAAATTTTAAGGCTCAGTTTAAATTATGTGGAAGAGTGGGTGCAAGTGTGGTATTTAAACTGAAATTGATTTGCCTCGCTTGGGCGATTGATTACAAATGAAAGAAAAGACGCTTCCAATTTTGCAAAAAATAAAGGCGTTTTTCAAATGTAAATGCTTGAAAAAACTATTCAAAAATAATGGATCTTTGAAATAATTTGAAGGAAAGAAAATAACATAAATATTTCAAGAAATAAATGGATCTCTTAAAAGTTGCTAGGGCAAAGTATCGAGCAAATAAACAGTAAAACCTTGATCTAAATAAAATGCAGAAAAATCTCTCTTTCAATTACTGAAATTTTTTTAAAAAGACTTTTAATGGAGCATTCTAAATAGTAAAAGATTTAATGTGGCTGTAAAAATGCAGAAAAATTAATGCTGTAAAATATGCTAAATGGGCAGAAAATACAGCAAAAATAATTTTCAAAAAATTGGCCGAATTAAAAAAAATTGCATCGCGGGTTTTGGGAAAACAGTCGCGATGTGCAGCGCGGGTTTAGGTCACACAGTCGTGATGTGCAACACGGAAAATGGCCACGAAGCCGCGATGTGCAGCGCGTAAAATGTGCAGGTCCTATCACAATGGTTGATCAAAGGAGATCACAGAGACAATAGGGGAGAAGCCCTGACCCATCACCTTGGACTTCTGGTCCGCCTGTATCACATATCCCTGCCCCTGCCGACTGCGGAGCTGGTCGGGGGACCATTCCACCATCTACCAACTCAACATCTTTAGTTGCTTCTGTACCCATAGACCATAGCATCATCTCAGAACCTCTTACAATCACTAAAACTAGTAGTACACCTGATATTCATGCAATACCAAAATCCACCATTGTTCCATAAATTCACACCACAGTGGACACTACATTAGCTTATGAAGTCAGTACTTCACATGATGTTAGGCCGGAAAGCATCACCTTCCCGAAGACTAGCACTACACGACAATCATCCATATTACACAATGTCCCTAAAGGGTACATTGAAACCATTGAAGGATCTGACGAAGACATGACAAACTTGATTGAAGTCCATGGCAGGTACGTTGAAATCATTGAAGAAACTGAACTCATACCTCCTACATCGTTTCATTTATCTTATTCTGATTTTGAATATCCTACTGCACAAGTGGAACCTCCACTTGTCACCACTACATCATCCAGTACTCATACTTATGAAACAAGCTCTTCTTGTAACGTACCATTCAGCTTATCCTTCCCTAATCTCCCTTCAAGACCTAATATTATGGCATCAATACAATCCATAATGGTTAGTCTAGCCAAATAACCCCTAGCATCGAAAGACTTTAGACGTGAGACAACCCAAATGCTCACATCGGCTTCAAGATATCCCCCTGCATGCACCTCTAAAATGACAAATCCTCCTAGTTTCTAAACTCCCCTACCTCCATCTAGCATAGAATATCATGAATCATTCGTAGATCGGCTCGGAACCTCAAACTGGACTATACCAGAACTCCTTCTGGACCCCGACAAGACAGCTCACATTTTTATCCAACCTCGACTTTATGGGATACAAATCCGGGCCAAGCCCTCGATGATCTTTGCACCATTCCAATTCCTATGGAAGTGATGCCTGAAAGTCCTCCATTATTCTCCCCACACATATTGTCGCACAACATGTTCGGCTTAACTTTAGGGGATGAACCCCGTATGAGGGACAACCCAATCTTTTCACCGTCACCATCTGAAACCAACAGAATATCCTCTTGACCAGTCGGCACCTTTGGTGCAGTTCACCAATCTGCACTACCTCACTTTTCTAGTGTTAGTATTGGAAGAACATCTATCCATATTGATGGATCACCCATTCTGACCAGAGGTCCATCTTCGGCCACCATATATACCATTTTCCGGAGGACAACCGTTTATTGGAACCATTGGTCCTAGTAACAAACCTCCTCCGGTCGGACCATCGATCCCACCTGTCGGAGGACAACCGTCTATTGGAACCATTGGTCCCAGTAACCAACCTCCTTCGGCTAGACCATCAATCCCATCTGTTGGAGGACAACTGCTTAGTGCCATCCCAAGCGAGGCTACTCAACAAACACCTCCATCCTTTTCATCGGCTCAGCAGGGCCCACATACCACATGTTTTGGAGGTATACAATTTGTTAACGCCCCAACCGGCACCATTCAACAACCCCTCCATCAATGTCATCTGCTCAGTGGGGCACATACAATTCACTTGGTAGTGGACAACCTCATGTTAGTTTCCCATCCAGAACTAATTTTCAAATTCCCTCGTCAAGTCCAATTCCTTCTTGGGGACCTCAAATCCCACAGAGTGGGGGGTATTCCTTACTCGGAAAATGGAATCAAGCAGGGGGGAAACATCAATATTTCGTTCCCCCTAACTTGAAGCCTGGAATTCCTTATCCCACCGCCGCGAATACTCCATGGAACCCACCTCTTCAGCCTCAACCTCTTAATCAGGGTAGAACAAACATTCCATGGACTCCATTCTTTCAGCCACCTGCTAACACAAGTATGGGAAATCCTTCACCCAATCAAGGAGTTGGAAACATTCCTGGGACACAACAATCCCAAGGGACTATACCCAATCAAGGAGTTGGAAACATTCCTAAGACACAAAAATCCCAGGGGGCAATACCCATTATCCCCACCCAGCAAAACATTCAACAACCGATCTCTACTTTGATTCCGAATCAGATGGTAAATCCTATGATTCTGAATACACCACCGGTTAACCAGATGGTCTACTACCCTCAACATGTATGGGTACAATATGCAACAATATTCTATGCAGGGTTCCATAGGTATCCCTTCACCCTAGAATGATTACTCATTCCCGCAGCCTAATCGGCAGCTTCCATTCTTGGCCACGCTAGATTTTCCTGATTTGTCTAGACTCATTAACGATCCAATATGGAATGAACCACACTGACCACCCATCCCGGCCAAACTACCATCGGACATCCCAAAATTCGATGCCAAGCCCGGGGAAGACCCCAAAAACCATGTTATGACTTTCCATCTCTAATGTTCATCAAACTCATTGATGGATGATTCCATTCGGTTACGGCTCTTCCAGTGCACGCTTACTGGCATAGCAGGAAAATGGTACATCAAGCTGCCATAGTACTCCTTTCGAGGTTTCAATACCCTAGCCATGTTGTTTTTGACACATTTCCAGCTCCCCATCTAATACGATACTAGAACAGACCTGTTGACTTCATTGTGTCAAACCACTTCCACGCATATATCTGATCATATTCATGAGTAGTGTCGATGCCAAAGATTAATCAAGGCACCAATCTCAGACTACTTACTAGTTGATTGGTTCACTAAGTCATTTTTGCCTCCCATCACCAAGGATAATGCCATGGGTGGACCTGTCACGGAGGAACAAGTGATTTCTCGTGCTCAGTATATGGATTTGGTATATACCCAATATGGGACATTATATGAACTTATTCCTCACACCTCCGACACCACCATTGATCCAACCAAGCCCACCTCTGAACTCCATGTTGACGGTATCGTCGATTCAGTAAAGGATCAGCTTGCAACCAAATTGAGTTGGAAACAAACTACTGCTTCCCCATCTCCAACTCAGGATACACCCAAGGATTCTACTTCTCCTACTCAGTCCTCCAAGGTGAATGTTGTTCAGTCCTTGTCACAACAATCCAAAGGAAAAAAGAAGAACAATAGAGGAAAATCCAAGAAAACTTCTACGCAGCAGGAAAATCCTAGACCACAACAGACCAACAACGATAACAAGCCTAGACGAAAAGCAAAGTTTCCCTGCCTCATCTGTCAGGAAGACTATTACACCAGAGACTGTCCTTACAAAGAGGAAGTCAACAAATTCATAAAAGGTCCTTCCCGCTTGGTAGTGTTAACCAATCCTTTCCCCCATCAACAACAGCAGATGGTCACACAGGAAGCCCCGCAAGGGGGAAACCAAAACAACTTTTCACGAGCAGAAATGTCTGCAAATCACGACATCCTTATGATGACTAACAAGATAGTTCACATATCTACATGTACGAAGACATATGATCCTCCAGGCACAAACAAAACTAAGACTACCCAAGAAAAGTCTCCCTCACAGGAATCTCCTTCGACACCTCCCCCCAATGGTTCTCTCCACATTGACAGACCTGTTGCTGAAACTGTGTTGCGCCTGCCCAAGGCCACCATTCGGAAGGCCACTTTCAATCCTAATGCGCACAGTCTAGAATTACAGCATTGTTGAAAAATTGGCTTAGGCTCCATGTGCCATGTCGACCTTCGAAGTTCTCCAACGTTGTCCTACACATCATAGAACTTTATTATCAACATTGGGAGTTTTTGATCCGGACTCTTCCAACACAATTTTGTTTAACCTGGGCTACTTCAAGCCTAGGATTTCCCACCAGTTAGCCTTCCAGATCCATACTCAGATCCGTGGAAACAACATCCATCGTACCATTTTGGACGAAGGTGCTTCCACCTCAATTATGTCTTTGACCTGCTAGAGAGCCATTGGTTCTTTAGAAGTGGCCCAATCTCCTACTACATTAAAAGCATTTGATGGACGTGGTTTTCAACCGTACAGACTCATCCCATCGCTTTCCATAGAGCTAGGGGGGGAAATTGTGTCTATTCATGTGTAAATCGTGGATGCTCCATTAGACTACAATCTCTTACTCGGTTGCAATTGGTTTTATGCCATGAGCGTCGTAGTATCCTCTGTTTTCCGCTTAGTGCAATTCCCTCATCAAGGGAAGATCATGAAGGTAGACCAGCTAGATTTTTTCACTCCGGATATACATCAAAATTACACCAACAATGTCCCATTGCTCGCAAACTCCCATCCTCACTTTGAATATATTGGTGTCGGTCTTTTGAAGGACTCCTCCATCATAGGAGTATTTTCGAAAGTTCCACCCCTAGTCTTTTCAATCAACATGATTTCAACAAGCACATCTTCACCCTACGAATCTAATGACTCATGGGTGATACCGATTCCCTCCGAGTTTGAAACCCTTGGCAACACAATGCCTCTAAACCAAAATCTTGCAACCTATCAGGAGATTCAGTCAGCTCCCAACTGGATCAACACACTTGACCACCATCAGGTGGTCGGTCCATCATCTCGAACCCCTTTATCCTTACCATTCAGTGACTCCCTCACACAGATTTTTCCTATGGACGAGTCTATTATGGAGATCATGTCTCTGGATGAACCCCCTTGGGAAGATTACCACCATCAATCATCTTTCCCCACAATTCGAGCGATAGACCCCAACTCTGAATCCACGGTTTCATTGTATAATATCAACACTAAGACTCCCAACCATACATTCGACGTATTCTCTAAAGGGAACTTAGCGAACATAATGGAGACCATCCCAATTGACATATCTTTGAAACCTGGTGTCGTGGAACACATCCATATAAGAAAAACATGTACTCCTATGGAGATAGAATTTTACACTGCCTTATTTAAAGAGTTTCACGACGTTTTTGCATGGAAATATGAAGAAATGCCAAGAACAGACCCGTCCATCGTGGTACATGAAATTCAAGTCTATCGTGGTGCCCGACCAGTCTGGTAGAAACTCCGACCCGTACATCCCCGAAAAATGGCTTCCATTAAAGCGGAAGTTGAAAAACTTCTTTGTGTTGGGTTCATCTATCCCGTCCCATTGACAAACTGGGTGTCCAACATCGTTCTTGTCACAAAGAAACAAGGTACGATCAGGGTCTATGTCAATTACAGAGATCTGAATAAGGCTTGTCCTAAGGACAATTATCCCATGTTTTTCATCGACCAAATTATCGATAATTGTGTCAGGAGTGTCATCTTCTCATTTATGGATGGCTTCTCCGGCTACAATCAGATAGAGATACTCCCGTCCGACCAGCACAAAACAACCTTTATTTTCCCATGGGGGACCTTTTCGTACCGCAAGCTACCCTTTGGCCTCAAGAACATTGGGGATACCTTTCAACGAGCTATTTCATACGTGTTTCATGACATCAAACATGTTGTAGATATGTATATGGACGACTTACCTGCTCATTTTGATACGAGAGAGAATCACACAGATCATCTGAGTGCCATTTTCTCATGATGCCGCCATTACAACATACAATTGAATCCACACAAATGCGTGTTTTTTGTAGAAGACAACAGACTGTTGGGATTCATTATTTCCAAAGATTGCATACGCTTAGTCCCTCCAAAGGTAGAAGCTATTCTATCCCTACCCTTTCCCACTAACATCATAGAACTCTAGAGTTTGCAAGCGCATGCAAAGTTTTTACGCCGCTTTGTCTGCAATTTTTCCAAGATAACGTAGGGCTACATGAGGCTTCTGAAGAAAGATGTCCCATTCTTTTGGGATGACGAATCCCAACGATCATTTGACAATCTAAAGAAGGCCCTCACTAACGCTCCCATCATCCAACCCCCCAACTACGTATGGGACTTTATTATATATCTCACCTCTTCCCTCACCACCATTGGCATAGTGCTAGTGCAGTAGCATGACAACGGTAATGAACATGTGATTTATTATCTTAGTAAGAGTCTTTTAGACCCTGAAACCTGCTACTCACATGTGGAGAAGCTGGCTCTGGCTACAGTATTTGTTGTCCAGAGATTCCGCCATTACATACTGCTCCGGAAGACTACTGTAATTGTGGACTTCAATCCCATGTATTATATCCTAACACGTCAAATGCTAGGGGGGAAATACTCCCAATGGATTGTAGTTCTCCAAGAATTTGAATTGGAATTTGCCAACGAAAAAGCAAAGAAATCCTTAGTTTTCGTTGAGCTTATATGTGCATTACCCCATCCATTGACCAAGTTGAGCCCATCGATTCTCTTCCTGACGAATCGTTGTTTCTCATTGGCACGTCTGATCCATGGTATGGAGATATTGTTTTGTATCTCCAAACCCAACGTTTTCAGCCTGACCTCAATCAAGATGAACGTCACCATATCCGACATCACACCAAGTACTGCTTGATCGTTAGCGATACCCTTTATTGCCATGGTGTTCATTCCATTCTCCGACGTTGTCTCACTCTAGACGAGGCTGAACACGTCCTTAATGACTGCCATTCCGGAGCATGTTGTGGTCACCTTTCTAGGATGGCTACAGCCCAGAAAATCTTCGTGCAGGATACTTCTGGCCCACAATCTTCAAAGACTGTATTGAGACGGTCAAGAAATGTCCTCCCTGCCAATTTTCCCACAGTAAGAAGTGCTCACATCCTTCTCCACTCCATCTTGTTATTGTCATCGACCCCTTTGCAAAATGGGGTATCGATTTTATGCATTGTGCACCTACATCAGTCGGGGGCATGGCTATATCATAGTAGTCGTGGATTATTTTACAAAATTGGTTGAAGCAATGCCTACTTACGTAGAGGATGGAAAAACAACTGCACTCTTCATATTCAACCATATCATTGCTAGGTTTGGTGTTCCTCAGGCTATCGTAACTGATCATGGTTCCCATTTTAGGAACCATATGATTGACTAACTAAGTGCCAAGTTGGGTTTTCGTCACGTAACTCAACCTCATATTACCCATAGGCAAACAGTCAAGTAAAGGACATAAACAAGGTCTTGAAGTGAATGATCGAACATACTATAGGTACTCAAAATCCCAATTGGCACCTAGATCTGTTTTCTGCTCTTTGGGGCTATCGAACCTCAGTAAAAATGCAACCAGATTTACACCATTTCAATTGGTGTATGGACTGGAGGCTATCTTACCTATTGAATGTGAAATCCCGTCACTGAAACTAGCTGTTGAGTTACTTCCCAATACAACCTCTGAGGAGGAACGGTTCTTATATCTAGCCAAGCTAGATGAGATCCACCGCAATGCCGCATTAGCGAATGAAGCTCATAAAAATGCGTCAAGGCCCAATACGACAAATCCGTCCAACCTTCGGATCTTCAATGAAAGGGACTTACTCCTTACCTACGACCAAATGCATGATAAGTTAGGTAAAGGAAAAATGGAATCTATGTGGTACGGCCCCTATGTTGTGAAGCGAGTATTGGAGAAAGGAGCTTACGAGCTCGTCGACTCTGATGGCACACCATTGGCATAGCCCCGCAACAGGATGTACCTAAAATGGTTCTACGTGTAGGGTTATCCTGCGTGAGACACCTTGTACATTATGTACTTAGTTTTTTTTCTCATTTGTTTGTGTGTGTATGGATTTGGTTTCATTTACCATTGTTGGACCCCGACTTGTGCTTCTATGCGCAGATGTCAGCTTACTACAGGTTCGTTGATGGTGCTAGCCGACATGCCTGGAACCTTTCTTCCGCAACATGGGTACTCTATTCCCCTTCCGATGAGTTGATATCCTCGGGTGGCATATGCTTGGGCCCCGCAACCAATAATGTTTCAGAGTACCATGCAGTCATCGGACTCCTAGCGGAAGTCACTTCTCTTGGGATCCGCACCTTTTCAGTCTACCTGGATTCCCAACTCGTGGTATCCCATTTGAATCGTGTCTACACTATCCGCGAACCTACATTACTTCGATTATTCAAAAGGGTATGCCTCTTGGAACAATCATTTGGTTTTATTCAATATCAACATATACCAAGAGAATTCAATATGATAGTTGATGCATTGGCTAATTATATATTGGATTGGCATCTAGCTCATACATAAAACACATCATAAACAAGTACACAAGTCGCTGTAAATAAGCAAACCATATAAATAGATCCATATGTATAAATATCATATCCAAATATTTTTTCTGAGTACATATAATAAGATGCGTCCAAAGACAAAATTTGGGATCATGTCCCATACAAAAATTGGCTCTCAGGCCTACATATCATGTACATGCTGCTAAAAACAAACACTGCTATCTAAATGCTAGTAATCATCCTTGTGATGCTCATGGTAGCACACCACTGCTCTAGACACCCGATGAAGTAGTCGGCTGATACACCCTGGAACACCTAGAGTATGCCTCTGGAGATGGAGTGGGATGTCATCCATCCTCATAGCAGGAACAACCATAGTCAAACCCTGAAGATCCCACTCTACATCGCAGATCCCTCCTGCTTCTTCCTCCTCATCTTCATTGGCGGCGTGATGCTGAACACCTCCTCAACGTAGCGATGAATAGCCCACTGGCCTCCTTGGTCCGCGATCTGTGGCATGGACATGTACATAAGTTAGATCTTTCCATGCATCGAAAAATCACAAAAAATGATATATTATTAAAAACACCAAACAACACAACTGTGAAGGTCACATACCTGAACCATCCCAATCCTCATCCTCAGGAAGTTCCAAGTCGATATCCTCACGGAAATCCACCCCTGTATAGGGATAGTCCTCGATCATGACGATTTGCTCCTCGAGCCACGAAAAAAAGTCCTCACCAAAAGCTAAGACCTGTGGCACACCAAGCCGTCCGGCATAGTTGCTCCACCTCCCCATCCGAGGCTCGGGTGTGGGACGGATCGGTATGCTCACTTGAGGATGCAATAGAGGTACCCTCTCCAAGAAAAATGTAACCAAGATACTCCTGTACCCAAACTAACGAATATATCCATTCCTACATTTGGTGAACAACGTCGGTTCCATACACTCCACTGCAAGGTTCATCTGTCCCCATGTTGCATGGTGGGGACCCACACTACCCGCTACATGTGTGATGGTATACAACACAGTTCTCAATGGGACCTCTATCACATCTTTTATGGGCACTTTTCCGCTTGTCTTACGGGAACCCTGTCTACAGTAACGAACAATATAGTCGTTTGTGCTCTCTTCTTAAGCCTTGTGTCTAGATAGGTTGACCCTAGCCCCTCTCTTAGAGAGGTCGGTCAAGAAGTAAACGTCCTTGATATCGATCTCGAGAGTATGCTCCCCGACATGGAAAGCATGAATATCGCTATCCCACAGTTGGATTATGTGGGTCAGAAGATTTCCTTACTTGCGGATCCCCCTCGTTTTGAAGAACTTTAATAGACCACATTCTCGTAGCGTGGTTAATGTGACTTGAACATTTAGGGCCACCCTTTCATCATCTTCATGCTCTCTCTCTTTCGACTCAACCATCTTCTCCCAAATAAGCTGCAAACTCCTACAAAATGCCAAACAAAACATCCATGAGAAGATGAAAGTCTAATTTTATGCTGAACATGAGAAACCAACTTGAAATTTTTTCTACTTTGAGGAATTTTTGCACCTGGGCATAAATCGGCTGCATGAAAACTGTGAATTTCTGTGCCCCTCTCAAAGGTTGCTGCACGAAAATCATGGAATTTTCGTGCCTCTCGATGAAGAGAGGCCGCAAAAATTCCAAAGGGAGAAAATGTTGCCCTACTATTCCTCAAAAAACCCAAAAACTGACATGAAATTAGGAAATAAATGCATGAAAAGAAAGAGGAGCTCAATAGCATTTACCTGGCTCAGACGACAGTCAGAATGGTGCCCTGCATCTCCGGATATGGTCACTTGAATATTTTCCCTCCAATAGGTGAAATTTCCTCTATGAGTAAAAATGGCTAAGTTGAAATAGTAACTTTCTCTTTTACCTTCTATTTATACAAGTTACATGGCTATTTTTACTTATTATTATCTAAACACCTTTTTAGGTCAAATTTTTCACATTACTAATGTCCTATTTCCAAGGTTTTTTAACCATTTTTTAGAGGATCTCCATAGGTTGTTCACACTGGTGGTATAATGTTGTTTTGACCTTCACTTGAGCTGACTTTAGTTTTTTCGTGCTCTAGACCTAAACCTGAAAAAGCTTCCAAGCACCTTTTCACACCTGTGTCATGCTTGTCAAACTTCAGAAAATCGGTGTCAAGCTTAGTCGACTTTACTCGTGATCGTAAAACGATGAGGAAAGTATCATTTTGGTATTATTTTATTCGTTTTTCGGACCAAGATGATTAACATTATGAAAACAGACCTTTGGAGTTCCCTTTAAGCTCTTCTTGGGATCCCTCATTACGGAAAGATTGCCAAGTACACTTGTCTATTTCACACTTGTTAAAGTATTTGAAAGGGCATCTATTTTGTGATAGGTTACCCCTTGTTCAGCCCGTCTAGACTATTTACAAGAAAGGTATACCTCCGTAAACCTTTGACTGGGAGAGTTCTCTCAGAAATTGTTTTACACTTGTTTTGGGTCTGGGAGACTAATTTTCCGAAAAAAGTACATTTTGGAGTCTTCTTTAATTTATTTCAAACTCTCTAAACATGAAAAACCGTCGAGTTTTCCTTCTTTGGATTTGTTAAAATTTAACATAGAAGGGCCCACGTTGGGATGAATCCCTCCTTTCTCAAGTTAGTAAAACATGTGAGATCGGACTCATCCATCAGATGAGCTATACCAAACATCTATTATCCTCTTCAAGCTCGTAAAACAACAAAGAGGTACCCATCATTTATGATGGGGGGAAAATGGGAAATGAGTCAAATTTACCCTTTCTCGAAGCTTGAAAGTCGTCACCTTTAAACATGGCATGTATCGACACCTTGTCTTCTTTTGGGTATTCACTCCGTTCCGCTGAGTTATAATTATAGTCCCGATTCATCTCTTTGGCCATGAGTCCGCTCGCCTGGTGGTTGTTCTTTGCTATCTATAGTCCCCACTGCCAAGTTCTTCTTCATGTCGTTATATGTTCAAAGGGTCTGCATTGATCGAGTCATCCATCATGTCAAACCTTCCATTGTGTCAGTACATATCCTTTTGGACCGTTGCTTTATGTCTCTCTCCTGTCGATTTCGTGTCGATGATGTGGGATGCATCATGGCCCAGCTTTGATGAGTCTATTCCTATCGACATCAACTCACTCTTTGGGAATTAGGCTTAGGGATCAACAATTATACCGTGGTACCTGCAGGCCTCAATGGAAGGTTTCCTCACATTCGACAGTAGGTTTTCATTATTGACCTCTGATCGAATGATCTCATGAGTGTTCGATGTCAACTCATCTATTTTCATTTCGTTGAGATGTACTAGAGATACCTTGGGGATCATTGTCATCATTAGTGATTTCCCTCGTACTTGTTAACAACTTACATCATTGGTCGGTAATCAAGTAGTTTCTACCATGCTCAACTTCAAAACATTGTAATCACATGGTCAGATCCGTATAGTTTGGGTTCGGGTAGAAGACCCTGGACATTTCTGATACTGTTTCCACATCCAGGTTGCGATGGCTATTATTGAGTACGTCTCCACATATACATCATGTTTATGACCTGAGTATTGTATTGTCACACAGATCCACTATTTTATTGGTCATTGCTGTGTTATTATCGTCGCATGGATCTACGATTTTTCATCGTAGCCATGATTTATCCTCAGTCTATATCATCTCAGTTATCATGGATCTGCAATGTATTGGTTGGAAGCCATGCTTTGATTCAGTTGTTCTGAGCAAGGGAATGTCTGTCTCGGTGGTATTTGACATCGTGTTTCCTTGCAGCTCCTCTCCAACTCCCTCGATGCTATCTCCGTGCAATTTATTTATAAAGTCTTTCAGCCATCAATTTCTTCTGACCTCACACTTTAGGGGGCATCTGTTATACCTCAAAATTACAATTCAAAGTCTAGTGTTGCATCTTTGTGTTGGGACTGGCCCAAGTGGGGCATTTTTTAGCAAGGAGTTTTGGAACTGCGGAGCTGAGCGCAGTTCAGTTGAAACAACTTTGTATCAGTTTTTGGGATGCTACAAAGTTGCGCACAGCACAGCGTCGGAGGAGCTGCGAGGAGGCAGTGCTGCGAAGTGTCCAATCTACAAAGATCTAGCAAGGCAGAGTGTTGGACGAAAGATGGCACGTGTTCCGGTTAGACCGTCGGTGGTCTATTTTTAGTAAAGATGCTTCAGGAGTGCCAAGCGACAGGTAGGAGCAAATCGGGAAGAAAGCGACTAGTCACACACGAGAAAGATACCACTACCTGAACCAGTCACACGAGACCGTTAGAGGAAAATTAGCTTGGTGAAAGCGACCTATTGGCATGTGTGCAACAGGAAGGCCGATAGTGACGTGAAGCATGCATGGAAGATCGCCACGATGGAATATTCGCTACCAGGAGCCAGTAGTCTGGTTTTGGGGAAACCGTGACAATTTTGTAAGCCTCGAGGTTTTTTCCTGTAGATTGTAAAGACATGACCTACGGGCATGATCTATAAAGAAGGAATTTTTGTATGGGAAAGGGTTACTCTTCATTTTTGAAGTCAAAACATTGCTGAATCTTTGAGATTAATTGTAAAGGCTCTGCAGCTGTGTGCGCAAAGGCCTATTGAGAGAGAAGAGAGTCTACAGCTGAGTGCGCAGATAGAGAACTGTTGTACCCTTCCCAAAGATTAATATAACAACAGTTCTTGTGCACATAGCCTCCATCCGGGGGGTGAACCACGTTAAATCCTATGTAATGTGATTATTTTGTGTTGTGCAACTGTTCATTTGCTTAGTATGGATTCTTAGTGCCGCAGTTATCTGTTATGTGGTTGCTTTTATATGTATTTGCCACAGGAATGATGGGAATAATATGTTAAGTAATACTAGTGTGGATGAATGTTAAGTATTCGGCACTTCTAAGTCTTTGAATGCATGAATCTGTTGGATAATCACGTAGTTAAACACTGGAATTGAGCGCAGCGTTGGAGCACGCAGTATTGTGTGTTCATTCATTTACATACACCATAAAGATAATAACCTGAGTGTTGTTGAATGGATAAGATCGTTAAGTAGGGTTGATTAGAAGTGATCAAGTTCTGAAGTGGACACATGGTCTAGTCGATGCGCTGACCCATTGTAAGCTGCTGCGAGGTAAGCTATTGATAGCTTACAGTTGTGACGCTGGAGATATCCCATACCGCGTGTTAACACCCAAAAAGTGCTCACTACCTCATCTACCACATTATATGGCTCATTTGTCCATTTTCCTACCATATTTCCCTTAAAATCCAAAAAAATCCCATTAAAAAGCCTCCAAAAGGCCTAAAATGCCTCCAAAAGGCCACAAAACCATCAAAATAGCCTCAAAAAGGCTAAAAAACCCCCTTTTCCTCCAAAAATAGTAAAAATCCCCTAAAAAGGGAATAAAAAATATAAAATAATGAGGAAAAGGAGGAAAAAACCCTATACAGCTGCTCTAAACCATGTGTTTCCTAAAACCATGGGTCAGCACTCCACCACCAAAAAACTATAAATAGGTGATGGAGATCCCTTATTCCATATCCACAATCAAGTATACCCTTACTCTGCCAAAATCACTCCTGAAACCCTAGCTCACCCTTGAGCTACTTTCACATTTGAGTGCCCCTTTGGCCCATTTCCAACCCTTTGGAGAAAGATAAGGAGCACATTGGAGCTTGGAGCAACCCTCTTGGGAATTGCAAGGAGCTTCATCAACCTTCACATTGAAGGTAATATTAATACAAAACCCTTATTTACAAATTGTTGTTTATTTTTCATGCACATGTTTTAGAGTAGTTTTTATTTCTGTTTTAGCTTAATTATTTACATTTACTGAACTGCTACTAAGGAGTCCATTCTCCTTAGTAGGTGCTCATTTGCACAAGCTAGGGGTAAAACCCTAGCTACAGTTTTGGCGACTCCCCTAGATTTTGAATTTCTGGTTTCCGTTTAAGATTTTTTCCCTTTCGGCTGTCCCTGTCGGCCGCCGCACACCGCGTCTTTTCCCTCTGCAGTCGCATCCCGACCGCGTCTTTCAGGCCTTTACCTGCGACCCGACCGCGGCTCTCAGACTGTTTCCTACGCCCTGCCGGCGGATTCAAGTCTGTTACTTGCGATCCGACCGCGGCTAATCAGCCTGTTTGCTGCGATCTGACTGCGCCTGTCGGCCATTTTCCCGCGTCCCGACTGCGGCTTTCAGCCTCTTTCCGGCATCCCGACTGCGTCTGTTAGCCCTTTTTCCGCGACCCGACTGCGT
Organism: Larix kaempferi; assembly: GCA_027924585.1. Classification (NCBI taxonomy): domain Eukaryota; kingdom Viridiplantae; phylum Streptophyta; class Pinopsida; order Pinales; family Pinaceae; genus Larix; species Larix kaempferi. The sequence goes on from BSBM01000292.1 coordinate 889,472, forward strand.
CTTTTTCCCCGTTTCCCACGACCTGACCGCGTCTGTTTCCCTCAAACCCGCGGTCTGCCTGTTTTGATTCGCCACAGACCCGCGGTCTGATTTCTGCATTTTTCCTGTTTTGAGCCGAGCCCCTTTTGCTGCAATATTTTCTGCATCTGAACAGCCCTCTGTCCTACCTGCAGTCCCACTTCCTTACAGCCTTTCTGCAACATAATTTATGTTCCCTTTACAGAATCTTTTTCAAATTTCAGTATTTTTAATTCAGAAAATTTTGCAAGTTAAAGTTTCAATTCCAGTATTATTGATAGTTAGAAGTTGACCCCCTTGTGGCACTTCTATTTTGGGTTCATCACCACACGAGCACACACTCTGTCACATAATTCAAGTGAGCCTTAAAAAGTACCTAACTAAACCAACATTCTAACCCCACTTGGGGAACACAAAAGAATCATTGTAGTTAGGTAGGATCGAGGGGATAGGCTTCCAATAACACCCCTCGGTTACTTTCACTTGAGACATAGTTGTTGTCCAAATAGGGAACCAAAATCCCCTAGTACTTTTTGGCACGGTCACGACCAGTTTATCAGAGGGCCTATCCCTTAGGAGGGTTGAATTCGGGAGACTGGTTCCGGAGGCCTGAGTGGAATACCGCACTCCATTCAGTAACCGAAGGGCTACCTTTCGCGGTTCGCGGGATATCCCTGTATAGGGGTATTGCGGTAAACGGACTAAACGGCAGATTCACCTTTCTAGACGTGTCATGAACGGGGTATCTTAGTTGCCATTCTTCTAGGATTGACTAGCCGGTGTCCCTCCCGGTAGGGGGATATCATAGCCACTTGTCTTTTCTACTCATATTGTCTGACTTGGATTTCATCACCTTGCAGAGGATATGTTTAGTTGAGTCAGAATACTTTTAGTTAGGTGTTTGCATGCTCCTTTACCTCCCTTTGGTCTAGTGAGTCCACCATTTTTTCTTTTTAGGAAACCTGCTGCTTGTTGGTATTCTGACCATCTTTGTTGTTACTCCACTTATTGTAGCACAGCTGTTACAGTAGGTGTTTTGAGTTGGTTGTTGGCCTGAGTGCCTTGTTTTTCAGCTCTCCTTCTGCACACTCAGTTGCATTAGGATTTTTCGAGCTGTTTTTCACTCACCTCAACCCACAGATATTTGACACCATCCGTCACCATTGAGTCCCCGAGACATTCTCGGCACCTCAGGGGCGAGCCCCCACAGCACGGTTCACTTGACACCACCCGTCATAGATTCCGATCATCCTCCGTTGATACCACTCATCACAGATCTAGAGCCTTGTCACTTGACTCCACTCGTCAGCGACATAGGACTCCGTCACCAGATATTGACGCTCCCTACTTTACCTCCGATTCTGACGAAGAGTCTGAGAACCCTATTTACACTGCCCCTACTAGCCCCATGGCCGGCACGACTTCCACTCCCACCACTACACCAGTTACTACACCTATTTTGGGTATTCCCTCCATGGGACTCCCATCTACCGTTCCCCTCACGGTACCTATTCCCGGAGCGGGAATCCCTATCCCCACTACATCAGTGGATCACACTACCCATGGTGGTGCAGGCCCCTCCTATACTACCTCCGTTCCCCCACTTGGGGGCAACATCCCTAACCCTGTCCCTCCACTTGGGGGCATGGGCCCTAACCTAGTCCAACCCACTACTGTGTCACATCCTTCTTCCAGTTTGCCATTCATGGCTAGCCTCAATCTACCTGACCTGGCCAGATTGACCAACAATCCTATTCGACACGACCCTACATGGCCTCATATGCCTACCAAGCTCCCCTCTGACATCCCTAAATTCGAGGGCAAGGCCGGTGAGGACCCACAAAACCATATCATGTCTTTCCACCTATGGTGTTCCTATAACTCCATAGTGGATGACTCTGTTCGCCTCCGTCTCTTACAGCGCACCTTCACTGGCTCTGCAGCCAAGTGGTATATCGAGCAACCTCATGGGACCCATGCCACCTTTTCTTCCCTTGCCTCGACCTTCCTGCAGTTCTTCCAGTTGCCTATCCGCTATGACGCGGGCGTTGAGATCCTCCTATCCTGCAGACAAAACACGGCTACCCATATCACGGACCACATCCATGAGTGGCATCGACGCCGTAGCTTATGCAAGATCAAACTAGACGACCGTATCTTCCTAGATTGGTTCCTCAAATCCCTTCTCCCTGTTATTGCTAAGGATGTGGCATCAGAAAGACCCCAGTCTGAAGAAGAGGCCATCCTTAAGGCCCAACAGTTCGACCTCATTTACGCCCAGTTGGGTTACCTTTATACCATTATACCTGACGCCCCTCGCGGCGAGTCCTCCCAGCATGATGCGCCGGGGGCATCCCACGCTGCAGACGGTATCATTGGCCATGTTTCTTCGCATCCCCAACCATTTTCCATAGCACGTCCTACCCCTAGCCCCGACCTTTCGCAGGCTACCTCACAGTCTGGAACAACCAACTCGTATGCTCCCATGACACATCACCACCACCATGGACCCTCATGTCCTCCTCAATGCTTCGGTCATGCGACTCACGCTTATGCCCCCCCGGTCGCACCTCATCCTTACTACCATCAGCAGGCTGCCCTAGCTCCTGCACCTTCACAAGACCAACCCGCTTATTATCCGCCAAAGGCAACCCCTGCGGCAAACCCGCAACCCGCTCCGCAGCCATATCCGCAACCTCCTCAAGTTGCTGCACCTGCTCAGCCCCAACCTACATATCATCCTCCGCAGCCTGCTCCCGCACCTGCGCAACCTCAAAATCCCCCTGCTTCCCAAGGGCAAGTTTACGCCCAACAAAACCCGCAGCAAAACCAGAATAACCAACATAACCAGGGCCAACAGAACCGCGGCAAGGGCCGTAATCGGGGGAACAACCAACCTGCAGACCAAGCTGGTCAACCGGCGAATCCCCCCGACAATAATAATGTAGCCCCTGCTAACCAAAACCCTGATCGCCCGCCCAAGCAGGCTAAAAACCCCAATTTGTGAACGAACCACCCTTGTTCTATTTGCGGGGTCTATGGACACTACACGCATGCTTTCCCACACTTGGAGCGAGCGCGACAACTCTGGGTTGACGATGCCCACCGCCAAGGGCAGGCAGCTCCTCAGGTGCCTCCTAACCCCCCTCAACCTCAGCAGCCACCTTTGGTGCTGCAAAACCCATTACCAACCCAAGGAATCATGAACACTCAGCCTCAAGCCAACGTGCAACCCCAACAGCAAATCACGTACGCTGCTCCCGATCAACCCATGTTTGACTCGGGCACTCACCACTTGTTGATGATGTCATCCGCTGACGTCAACCTCCAGACTCGTCGGAACCAGTATGGCTCCACCACTGATGTACCTCCCACAGATAAACCTACTAACGCTCATCCCACCGATCAAGCGTTACGTATACCTCCACCTCCGCTAGATGGCGCTCCCAAAGCCCCTCGTTTCCCACTTCGCCGTATCAACAATAACCCCAATGCGCGCGCTGCGTCAAACTACAACATTGTGGACGACCTAGCCCAGTCTCCCGCAGCCATGTCTGCGTTAGAGGTCTTGAAGAACTGCCCTTCCCAGCGTAATACTTTACTCTTCGCCATTGGGGGGATTGACCCAAATGATTCGAATTTGATGGCATTTGATTTAGACCAGTCTGAACCTCGCCTGCCTTCCACCCTAGCATTCCAAGTTTCGGTCTCCATTCGGAATCTTGTCATCCATCGATGCATCATCGATGAAGGTTCCTCCACATGCGTCATGTCTACGTTCGTGTGGCAGAAGTTGGGATCCCCCACTCTCCAGCAGTCCACCACTGCATTACGCGCCTACGACGATCGTTCGGCTCAGCCCCAAGGCCTCCTAGCCAATGTCCCCGTCCAATTAGGTGGCAAAACTGTACTCATTGACATTGAGGTAATCAATGCCCAATTGGATTATAACCTTTTACTCGGCCGCAGCTACATGTATGCCATGCAGGCGGTTGCCTCTTCCGTCTTTCACACCATGATGTTCCCCCATGAGGGACGCGTGGTTAAGGTTGACCAGCTCACCTACTATGATCCCAGTGCTCCCACGGCACCTGAAAATGTTCTCCCCATGGTTGAACAACCTGTTTCTCGTGCCACCACCTCATTTGTTTCCTCTACGGGGCCTGGAGTCTACTCAGACGCGCCGATGACTTCCACCTTTCAATCTATTCCGCCTCCATCAGCCCACACGGAAGTGTCTGACTTATGTACCTTGTCCCACGACAACCAACCACCTAACAATCAACCACCCTTGTTGCCTAAACCACCATTGGTACCTAGCCACATTGGTGTTACACCCATCCATACGATCCCCTTCCTAGTCCCTCCATTGGGAGTAGTAAGCGCCCCGGTCATGGCTACCCTTAGCCTCCCTAGGTTAACCTTGGGATTACCTGTATGGTATCTTTCACCTCCCGTTCGCCCGCCGACACCAGATGTCGTCCTCCAACCGGTGCAACCCATGGCTACTACCTCTCAGCCACCTCCCGGTGTCTCTACCCCTTCGTCCTCCACGACTACCCCTCCTACTCCCAACCCCACTGGAGGCAGAGGTCCACAACCTTACACTGCTGTACCACCTCCCAAGACAGTCAAAAACCCTCCAGTATTTCGTGCTCCTCCCAAATGCTCGTTGTGCGACGAGTTGGGCCATGCGACCCACCAATGCCCACAGTTACCAGCATTGCAGAAGCACATGCAAATGCTCGACGATGACCCCAACATCCCAACTGTCGAACTAAACCCCACTCCCAAGCCTAAAGATAAGTCCCTACGCACTAACCACCCCTGCGCCATATGCGGTATTTACGGGCATTATTCACATCATTGTCCCGATCTCCCGGATTACAGAGCGGCTCTCTACGAGATGAACAATCTGGATCTTGAGACGGCACCACCCACCATTGAGGATATTTACCCCCCGGTCTCTCCCCCTTCTGGAGAGGTTAATATCATCTATATGATCTCTTCAACCACTGCCCCCTCGTCAACCGATTTGATGACGCAAACTTTCTGTACCGATGAGGAGATTCTTGAGGCCCTTTCCGCCCCGGATTATCCCTGGGATGATATGCATCATCATTCCTACTTCATCCCAGAAGCATCTTCCTCTAGTACCGCTACCCAATTTGCGGTTGAATCCAAAGACTTCCTCCCCACCAAGGTCAATTGGTTCAAGGACCCTATTCCTGCTCCTGACGCCTTCGAGGAAGGTAATATGGCCAATATCTCACCCATCATCCAAGTTGATATCGCTGCCCCAGGACGTGCCCCTGAACTCATCACCTTAGGAGCATTCTGCAGTAAACAAGAGATTGAGGACTACATAAACCTTTTCAGAGAATTTCGTGATGTCTTTGCTTGGTCCTATACTGAAATGCCTGGTCTTGACCCCGCCATTATAGAGCACCACATCGACACATGGCCTGATGTACCCCCCGTCCGTCAGAAACAACGCCCCATTCATCCCTCAAAGCTCCCAGCTGTCAAGGCTGAGATTGAGAAACTGCGCAAGGCAGGGTTCATTTATCCTATTGCCTATACCACTTGGGTTTCAAACCCCGTTCCCGTTAACAAAAAACAAGGCACCATTCGAGTATGCACTGACTTCCACGATTTAAACCGCGCTTGTCCCAAGGACAATTTCCCCACGCCATTTATTGACCAACTCATCGATGCGTATGCGGGGCATGAAGTCCTCTCCTTCATGGATGGTTTTTCCGGATACAACCAGATTCAGATCCGTAAGGAAGACCAATACAAAACTGCCTTTACTACCCCATGGGGAACCTTTTCCTATCGCGTCATGCCGTTCGGCCTCAAAAATGCTGGTGCCACTTTCCAGCGGGCCATGACCTATTGCTTTCACAACTTGGTCCATATCCTGTTAGTCTACCTTGATGACCTTACAGCGCGTTCCCGGAAACGATCAGACCACCTTAACGACCTTCAGCAAGTTTTTCTGTGTTGTCGCAAATACCAAATCCGCTTGAACCCCCACAAGTGTGTCTTTTGCGTTCCGGTAGGCCGATTGTTGGGTTTCATTGTTTCCCAAAAAGGAATTACTGTTGACCCTCTAAAATTCCAAGCCATCTTAGACCTTCCCTCTCCTCGCACGCTCCGGCAGCTCCAAAGTCTGCAGGGGCGATCCAACTTCCTTCGACGCTTTGTTCCTGATTACGCCACTACCGTTCACGGTTTCTTGCGCCTGCTCCGTACCCACATACCCTTCGTCTGGGATGAGCAAGCAGAAGCTGCATTCGAAGCCCTCAAGAAGGCTCTCACACAAGCTCCTCTGATTTCCCCTCCGGATTTCACACAAGACTTCATTCTTTACGTTTCGGCGTCCGAGCATGCCGTATCTGGAGTCTTGGTTCAAGAAGACGCTTCTCACCAGGAGCACGTCATTTACTACGTCATCCAGACCTTGTCTGGTCCACCCCTACGTTACCCATATGAGGAGAGACTTGCCCTAGCAGTGGTCTTTTCCATCCAAAAATTACAACACTATATCTTAATGAGTCATACCACAGTCGTCGCCGACTCTAACCCCATGGTATTGTTGTTGCAGCAACACCCCTCCCCAAAATTTTGTACATGTTGGGGCCCCTCCTGTATTTTTTGTAGAAAGTTTGCTTGAGAAGCCATCTCAGCCGTCAGCTCTGTTTTCAACATAAAATTTTACTTCCCTGCTGAACAGCTTGCCGTCAATCCTTCCATGTTTTCCCCAAATGAGCCAAAAGATAACTTAGTTTTTCCCCAAACGTTTTGGAATAATTCGGACATTGTCCCGAAACGACGGGAGTCAAACGTCCAACCCTTCCGAAAGGAGGACCTAGATTTTCTTTGTCAAAATCCGCGGAAGCCATTGGGCAAAACCACCCGAAACGGTGGAAGCTTTCGCTCAAGCCTTCCGCGACCACGGAAAGGTTCGCGTTGTTCTCCCGAAACGGCAAGGAATTCAACAAAGCCACCCGAAACGGCGGAAGCCGCCGTGTTTTACCTCTCCGAAAAGAGACTCTGATTATGGCCATAAGCTGCGGAAACCTTTGGTGAAACCTTGCCGAAACGGCGGAACAATTCAACTCTAGCTTCCGAAACGGCGGAAGCCATTCGGATAAACTTGCCGAAATAACGCAAAGGAATTCATCAACTTCTTCCGAAGTAAAAAGACTTGGAAAATTTTCGATCGTTGCTTCTGCGGAACGGTTCAAGCTCCGAAACGGCTTAGCTCCCGAAACGGCGGAGCCTTTCACTCAAGCCTCCCGCAACCGCGGAAAGGTTCCGGCTTTCCTCCCGAAATGACGAGACTCATTCGCCTTAGTCTCCCGAAAAGCACTTAGAACATTTTTTTTCAACCGTCCGTGGAGAGATTGGAGTTTTCTTCCCGAAACGGCGGGGATGGTTCGTAAAACGCTCCGAAACAGCGGAAGGGATTAGGAAAGACGCCCGAAAAGGTCAGGTTGGTTGGTTAAAATTGCGGAAGGTTTTGATGAAACCCTTCCGAAACAGCGGAAGCCATCCCCATAAGTCCCGCGGAGGAATTCACGATTTCCTTCCGAAACCATGAAAAGGACTTAGAATTTTCTCAAGAAGCTGTCGCGGAGGCCTTCAGCCTTTGCTCCCGAAACGCGGAAGCCTTCGGGCTACCCTTCCGAAACAGCGGAAGCCAATCGCTTAACCCGCTCGGCAAAGGACTCCGAAACGACCCCGGGTGAATATGCGGAAAAGTATAAGTTTTGCTTCCGAAACGGCGGAAGCCATTCCCAAAAGCTTTCCGAAACTAGCGGGAGCCTTCGCCAAACCTTCCCGAAAAATCAACGAGACTTTAAAATTTTGGTTCGCGGAAGCTTTCGCAAAAGTCTTCCGAAAATACCGGGAGCATTCGCTATATCGTTCCGAAAGGGCGGAAGCTTTGGCTTTACCCGTCCGCTACGCGGTGGTCTCTCGCGGAAGGCTTCGAGTTTCCTTTCCGCATTAAGCCCCGAAACGTCGGAAGCTTTCATTGAACCCTTCCGCAACGGCGGATACGATTCGCAAAATGGCCCCGCGAATGATGGTCGCACGAAAACCGAGATTGTTTGACATGACCGCTACGCGCGGCGAATTTAAACCCCGTTTTAATCACACCAACTACCAAATTAAAGGCTCACACGTGCCCATTCTTTATAAAATACGGTAGGGGCTCGACCAATACACCATTGTTTTTTTTTCAATCGGCCAACGACGTGCGATACCGTGCAAATCGCTCCAGCTCACCTCGCTCATCCGTGCTCGCAGCCACCTTGCTCAAGCAATCCCCACGGTGCCAGGTAGGATCTTAACCTTGATTTTCACTACTGAGTTGTCTTTTTTGGGGAAAACAACGGTTTTAGTGGGGTTTTGACGGACAAAACACCCGTAAAGGGCTATGTTTTGCCCGTCAGGTACAGTGAACGGAGTTTTCATTATACAAAATCGTCATAGGCCTTCGTGAAAACGTTATATTTCATTTCAATAGTGGTGGGTGCGGGCGGTTAACCATGCCCCATTTTTTTTTAAACCCCGGGCCGCGCCCCTCGTCTTGGGTGAAGTTGTCGAAGCCCTATGGGATTTCCATGTCCCGGGCCGTTAACTCGGACTTAAAACCCTGGCCCCTTCCATAAGCCTTAGCCCCTACACACGAGCCGAAACTTGAAGCCACAGCCGCCCTAGCACTCCCCGTCAGCATATCCCCGGCGCCGTTACCTTCGCTCGGACTAAAGTCTCCCGTAGTGACTCGGCGAGTGGCTGTGCGTGACGATAGCATCCATAGCCCTCACCGAGTCAACCCGCGTCTCCCCGCCATCAACCTCTCCAACCGCAGCTATAACGAAAGACATCTCCTTCCGCGAGGCGGAACCGGAAGCCAATTGCTTCCGTGAATCGCCTATCGGTCCGAAAACCAATAGCTTCCGCAACATAGCTTATCCCATACTCGTCTTTTAAGAGCTTCAAATATTTCAATATGTGTCTTATGATTGAAATAATGTTTTGCTTCCTAAATATTTGCTTCATTGACTTATCTCATTAATATCAAGCGATGTTGCTCTCTGCTAAAACTTTACAGCCTGGTGCTCAAATAATGACTTTGATATGGATGTTATCAGGGATAAAACAAGATGCCGAAAACCGGTAAGAAGAAAGCTAAGATGGCATAAAAGAAGCCTGCCCCTCCCAAGATTGAAACCTCGCTCCAAGACACTAGGTGCACTACTGGTGTCCCTCCAGAAATCAGATGGGGAGACATCTACAGAATGATACGGGACCAAGAAATCCTAGATATGCTGCTAGAGGAAGCACCAATCTATCTTAACATCAGAGCCTCAGGCATAACCAGAGCCGCTACCCGCCCTGAGCTCTTCCCCTATGCTGAAGTGATCGGGTGGATACTCCAACATGCAGATGCTGAAGGGAGAGTGATAAATGATAGCGGGAAAATGGCTATCGCCTCGTTTCAACCCGCGTATATTACGGCGGCCTACAAGTTTCCCCGTGTCCAACAAGCTCTGACTGACGAGTGGTTGGGCCAAATGGATAACGTCGAGATGGCCAAGAAGCTATTGAGGGGAGGGAAGCATTTGAGAAAGAAGGGAAATGATGAATATGACGTGCAGAACCTGAGGGCCCCTTTCAGATTGATCGCTTTAATGCTATGCAGAATATTCGGCATGCCCGATGGCACAGTATACAAGATTCAGTGGGTCCCTATCATTCACTATGTGGCATTTCAGGGGACAGTGTTTGACTGGGCCAATATCTTGTCAGATAGTCTGGCCTCAATGATAAGTGCTGCTAAGCCCGGGCTGGCCTTGAAGAAGGATGAATTCTTCATGTCTTCATACCTGATAGATTGTATCTTGGCCAAGATAGAGTTCCCCGGATTGGGGTGTACATGGGATAGGGCCACAGCCCCGGTCTACATCGCATTCAAGATGTTGTGGGCTCAAAATTACAAGCCCAGCTACAAACTCATCTGTGAGGGGTTCATCATGCCCCTATACGAGAAAATGTTCAAGGAAGAACCAAGTTGCCTGTCACAAAACGCTTTGGAAGTCCTTGAGGATTATGGGGACTTCTACTTTTCAGAACAAGGTACCTACTTGAGAATGTTCGGAGGGACTAAGCCCCCTTACATATTGCCACAGTATGCCACAGACTATGTGGTGCTCAAGGAAGCAGTAAGACAACTCTTCTTGGATGGGATTGGAGCATTCCTCCACAAGCTACACAAGGCTTCCTTTCCCCCCCTACCTTTTTGCATAGGTGCTTACAAGTTTTCAGGGGTGGCCTCTGCCGACGAATTTGTTCAAGAGTTGAAGGCCTTCCATTTCGGTGAGGTCATCTTCCACAGGAACGACAGAAAGGGTAAAGTGGCCGAGCATTGCAAGGGGAACTATGCTAACTTTGAATACTCCCACTACCCCGATGCCGAGGAGGAAGCATTCAGAGGCATCAGCAACATGACTGAGCTACGGATCTGTCGCCAAAGTACTGGAGTGAGCTCTAGCTCAACCAAAGCCCAGAAGACCATCCAGCAAAAGGAGAGAGAAGCCAAGGATGCCCGAGCTCAGGAAGAGCTCAGATTAAGAGAAGAGGCAAGGTTACAAAAGGAAGCCGAGGAAGCGAGAAAGCAACAAGACGCTGAAAATAAAAGACTGCGGAAGGAGGCTGAAGAAGCCCAAAAGCAGAAAGAAGCAGAGGCTGAAGAAGCCCAAAAGCAGAAGGAAGCAGAGACTGAGCGAGCTGAAGCAAGGAAGAAGGCGGAGGAAGAATTGAAGACAAGGGAAAATACCGAGGCAGGTGGGTCCGGTGTGCAAGACATGGAGATAGACACCTCTCAAGCAGGTGGCTCTGGTACCCAAAAGGAAGGAACAGACCCCGCTCAGGAAGTCTGGACCCCACCTATGGAAGAAGACATAGACATCATAAACCGACCAATTGTACCGTACACTCCATCTGGGAAACGTACGGTGTCCAAATGGAATGAGTTTGTCTATGATAAGAAAAGAAAAACAATGGTCCTCCAATCAGAAGAGAGGATTAAAAGTCCCTTCCATGATGACATAGTTACTCGCCGAGAGGTCGCTGTCATGCAGAACACGGACGCAGATCCCATCGCCATGGCATCCGCAGCTATAGCAACAGCACAGGCATCATTTGCCAATGTAGGGGTTATAGTCAAAGAAAATATATTGACAAAGAAGAGAGCACGTACCCTGCAACAAAATGTGGCTAATGAGCAAGCCCAAAGAGACCTGGCAGTGAACAAATACAATTGCTTGTACGCTGAGCATAAGGAGTTGGCAAACAAGTACAGCTACCTGGAGGAGGAAAAGGACCAGCTAGCACTCCAAATAATGATTGCAGAAGCGGAGAAGAGTGGAGCAGAAGAAAAGGCTTCCCAGCTAGAAGCAGACAAGCAGGCATTAGCTGAGCGTTTAGAGCAAGCGGAAAGCAGAACCTTGGACATGTCCCCCTTCCACGAGCTGTCATGCAATATCCTACAGCAAGTGTATGGCTCTCAAGAGCTAATCACTGATGAGGTATGCAAACTCAAGGCCATGACGGGTAGGCTAAAAGAGGTCAATACGGAAGCCCACAGGCTCAAAGCTAAGAATACCCGTGTCAAGGCAAATGTCATAAGTCAGATGGCATGGAGGGAAGGGAAAGGAGGTTTCCCCCCACATCTTCCTTTCAAGGCCGTGGAAGATTTTAATGAAGATATAGCCTTGTTGGAGTTTGGCCGGAACTGTGCCAATAAGCTGATGGCCAGTGTGCAGAAGACCACAGATAGAATCAACAACCTATACCAAAAGCTCAAAGGAGTCCATGACAACTGCACATTGAGTTTCCCTCAGACCCTAGAAGACTTCCCGGGAAAGGAGCAGCGGTTATCTCAACTGAAAGAAGAGCTAGGCGTCCAGATGGAGTATGTGAAAAGCATTGATGTCCTTGCCATGGATGATCTCCACCATTACATCGGTTCATCAACACTTCACAACCATCTACTGAAGGAAACATATCAAGCTGCTGAAGCAGAAGTACAAAGCATTAAAACAGAGCTCGGGAAGAATGTGACTTCTCAGAAAATCCTGTTTCCTGCTGCAGCAAACATAATCATAAGAGACACAGGTGTGTGGCACAGCTACATAGAAGAGGAGGTCAGGAAAGCTGCAGTAGCAGCAAAAGCTTCAGTAGATCCGGCAGCCCCTCTCCCAGCAGCCTCTTCCCCAGCAATGGCAGAAAGTCTGGCCAGTCCCATTCCCCCTTCCCAATTAGGAGCAGCAACAGCAGGGGATTCGAGGGCCTCTTCCCAGGCAGCATCAGTGACCATCAACTTGGGCGACCCTTTGCCAGAAGAAGCTCACGCACAGGAATGAAGAGGCTGAATTCAGTGAGCCACTCTCTGCAGACAAACACGTGCCCAGCAGGGAACGCTTTGATGTTAGCAAATTTTCTGTTATGTATATTTTGAATATGTAAGGCGTAAGCCGTGGGACAGCTGTCCCTAATTTTGTCAAAATATTTTTTGTAAAGGAAGTGGCCATTTTGGTGGTCGGTTATAGTGGAAATTCCTGTAAATGACAGGTGGGGAATGCTAGGTGTCAGCCCGGAGGGCAAATTTGTAACTATAAATAGAAGCTAGGAAAGATTAGAAAGGACTTTTGGCAGGGAATGAAAATTTTGGCAAACGATATGAGCTATCTTGTATCGGGTCTGTAAATTGAATTTTCTAATAGAAGCCACGGGAGATGGACGTTTTGCATGGAATGTTGGATTGCTCTATATTGGACTATTCTAATGACTGCAATTCTGCAATGTGATATCATTCTTGGCATCTGAATTATTTCTTTGCATTAATGATTTTGCTCCCCGCTGTGTATGCGTTCTCTCCATTTTTGTGAACAATGAAATGTATTGCTGTAAATTTCTTTGTCTAGATCGAATGGCTAGCTGTTCTTTCTTCAGGGTAATTCATGTAGCTCATTGTTCATGACTTTAAATTGCTCCTTGCAGGGATCTTTGAATTTAATTCCAGTTTTGTTACGTTTAGATCTGTTTCTTTATTTTGTTACATAGATTAAATAATTTTGCTCCCTTCTGTTATGACCAATAGATGCGCTCTTTAAATTCCATCTTGATCTGTTTCTTTATTCTTCCCCTTTCTTCTGTTTTATGAGCAACGAACACATTCCATGATAAACTAGAAGCTATCTTTTAGAAATCTGTATCTTGCTGTAGCTTTGCTTCTGAAAGGACGGCTATCCGTTCTTTCCTTTCGCTTCTTGTTACAGCAGATTGCTCTTCCCTTTAGCATGTTCCCTGCAGGGATAGATAGATCTGTTCCAGTTTTAAGTTTAGATCTGTTTTAATTGCATTTAGATTAAGTATAGTTTAGGCACTTGCATCTCATATAAAAGACATAAAAAAAACCCAAAAAGAAAGGTGGATCGGGCCATAACCGGTAAGATCGGATCTAAAGTCCAAAACCACGGTTGCCGGAACCGCTAACCGGACGGATTCCCTACACCAAACGGGAGATAGTCTAATTGGGACTGTCTCTCGGGGAGAATCCCTTTCTGATTGATGCTACGATATCCGAGGCATCAACAGTTTTTGGCGCTAGAAGGAGGGCCTGAAGTGCATGGCTGATAGAGGAAAATCTTCCACGGTCATAGATAACACTGAAAACCCGCTTGAAGAAAACTTTTCAAACAGCCCAGATCTTGGATTAACAGACCAAGAACGCCTCATTTCTGACCCTGAGCCTCAGGAAGCTTTGTACGCTGTTCCTTTTGCAGAAATAGAGGACTTGAGAAGACATACTAGATCTTACGTTAGACAGCTAGGTGGTTTAAACGCTGTCAACTTCCTCCCTAAGAAAACTACACCCAGAAAGGAGCCGCAATACACCCGTGATTCAATCCTCGTTCAAAGTTTTGAAGAACTGGTAAATCTGACGTTGGAGGAAATCTCCGGCACTCTTAACAAAACAGACCAAGAAAATCTCGAAGAAGTTACCACTCCCAAAAGTACTCCACAAGATTCACCCTGCAATTCTCCACCATGGTCTCCACGCCCAAACCCAAACATGGTTGTACCTGCTTGGAGAGCAAGGGGAGCGCTGAACCTAGCTGGACCATTCCATAATCTCCGTAAAAAACCCAGAAAAGGTCTTGCCTAAGTACGATCCAGGGAAAGCCATTTCGGCGGAGGATCACCTCAAGAGTTTTTACTTAGCTCTGAACCTTTTGAATGTACAACATGAAGACGTAGTCTGCAGGTTGTTCCCGTACACATTCGAGCCTAAGGTATCATCTTGGTACTTTAGCCTTCAACCCAGCTCAATCTCTAGTTGGGATGATTTCGAAAAGTGTTTCCTTAAGAAGTACGGGAACCAAAAGACTGTAGCCACGCTTATGAAAGAACTCTTATCCATGAGAATGGAGAAGAAGGAAAAGGTTCAAGACTTTAATCAAAGATTCACAACGCTGTTAAATAACTTTAGTGAAACTAACAAACCCACAGAAGAGTCTTTGATTGAATACTACACAACAGCTCTTGAAGGTCCAATCGCAATGTTTGTAAAACGATCCAAGAAAATGACCCTGATAGAGAATTTTGAGGAAGCTCGAAAGGTAGAGGAAGAGGCTGATAGCATTGCTAAACATGCCTTAGATGTGGAAACAAAACCAGTAGCTAGCAAGAAACCTTTGCTCCTCACGAGAGGCAAAGAAGAGCCATCTACGGACATGGAAAACGTAGTTAAGATGATGCAGAAATTATCTAACAAAATCGTAGATCTTGAGAAAGACAAGGCTGCTAGTACATCTAGGAAACCTTTCAAGCCATTCTATAAAAGAAGGGAAGACGGGGAACAGTCTCACCCACCAATGAACACTGCCCCTGTTTTAAACTTGAATGAGATTGGGATGGAAAATTTCTGCACCTTTCACCAAGAACCACACTCGGAGAAGAGCTGCCCTCAATGGATCAATTCCATGAGCTTGGTCATGAACCAAATGTTAGATTCTCAGATCCCAGACCAGGATGATCCTCCAGAAGAGTCAAGCCCTGAGTTAGAGGAACCAACCCCGGACACTACTATGGTGTTGTGGGATTGGGTACCTATGACTGAATTAGTAGAAGAAGATCACGTAGATAGCTCTCCCTCTACCATAAATGTTGCCACTCGCAGCAAGGGCCCAATTGCGGATCCTGTACCACTCACCATTCCCCATAAGCCTAAAATTTCGAAAGATCCGCCTAGGAGGCATATACCAATCATCCCACCACAACCCAAAGTAAACCAAACAGCTGCCAAACAACCAAGCGCTGACAGCACAGTTCAGCCATCTAAGGAAACCATGAACAAAACAGATCAGTCCATTCGAATTGGGAATGAATCCGATATAGGGTATGATATTATCGAAGATATCAAGAAAGTTAAAGCGAACATATCAATATTTGACATGTGTAGCTTGCCCCATCAACGAGACAAACTACTACATGTTTTACAACCAAAACCCAGCACTACATTAACAGATTCTCAAGACAATCCTGAAATTAACGAGGCTAGCATCGGAGGGAAATCCAAGTCCCAAACATTGCCATTTCTGCTGACATTCGAAATTTTTAATCACAATGTTCATAACTGTCTGGTAGACTCTGGAGCTTCTTCAAACGTTATGCCACTTTCAATTTGTAGGAAAATTAATGGGCAGCCCGTACCATCTCCAGCTCAAATCATACAATTAGACAGGACTGCTGTTAAGGTTATAGGGGAGATGAAAAATGTTCTAATTAGACTGTCAGCTGACCCTAGAGTTTGTCAATTCATTGACATAATGGTGGTCGATATTCCTGAAGCTTATGGGCTGATTTTGAGTAGGGATTGGTCTACCAAGTTGAGTGGCTACTTTGCTACCGATTGGTCTCATCTATGGCTGCCTTATCAGAACAGGCAGAATCAAATTAAAATTCTTAGGGAACCTCATATGAAACAAAACGTGACCCAGCTAGAAGAAAAGAATGAGGCTGTAGCTTTCTCTTCCTCGGTCCTGGGAAATTACTTCTTAGAAATGGATCCGGGTAACTATCAATCTGAAACCTTTTGCCATGAATCAGACAAACAGTCCGATCTCCTTCATTTCTCTCAGACTGATGAGGTTGATTGTAACATAGTCAATTTAGTTGCTAACATAGACCACAAAGAAACTAACTTAGTTGAATCTAAAGATACCTTTTGGACATTATACTTTGATGGTTCTAAAACTCTGGAAGGATCCGGAGCTGGTTGTGTTCTAATGGATCCAAGGAAGAACAAGTATTTTTTGTCTTGTAGACTAGAATTCGATTGTACTAATAATACCGCTGAATATGAAGCTTTGGTACATGGTTTAAAGAAGGCCATTGGCTTAAATGTTAAGTACCTGAAGGTTTTTGGTGACTCCGAGATAGTTGTCAGACAGGTAAGGGACACCATTCATTGTCTCTCACCGCACTTGAAAGGTTACCAGGCTGAGGTATGGGATTTAATCATGTATTTTGACGCCTTCAATATAAAATCAATTCCCAGATTGCAAAATTCTGCTGCTGATTTGTTAGCAACCTCTGCTTCTAGATTGGTGCCGTCAAATAATAAATGCTCAATTGAATTGATTTTCAGGCCTTCCATTCCCGATAACATCACGAACTTCAGAGTCTTCGATGATGATGAGCAAATTATCAGCTTCCTGACAAACGAAGACAGTTTTCAAGGAGCTGCCATAGATGAGGAAGAACATGATGCAGATTTGATGAGGAAAGAAGACGAGAAAGGAAATTTCATGCCAAAGGGGGTAAGGTCCCTCGAAATGCTTTTCGATCTTCAAAATAAATTCAAAAGACCAGCTAATACCAAAACTAACAGCTCATCAATGCAACATGAGCTGGTTAATTTGGGTACCGAGGCAGAACCAAAATTTGTAAACCTTGGCAAATGTTGTTCACCAGGAGAGAGAGACAGGTTCATTAAGTTGTTTAAACAGTACAAGGATGTTTTTGCATGGACCTATGAAGATCTGAAAACATATGACGTCCGCATCATTCAGCATGTTATACCAATGAAAGCGGGTGTCAAGCCATTTCAGCAGCAGCTAAGAAGGATGCATCCCACTCTTGAACCACTGATCCAAAAGGAATTAAAGAAGCTCCTGGACGCTAAGATAATCTTCAAAGTTCGGCATTCCGAATGGGTTGCAAACCTGGTTCCCGTGAGGAAGAAATCAGGAGAGATTATGCTGTGTGTAGATTTCAGAAATTTAAACAAAGCCTCAGATAAAGACAACTACCCCGTGCCTTCAATGGAGCAAATCCTACAAATGGTGTCTGGATCTGAATTGTTTTCTCTCCTCGATGGTTTCTCTGGCTATAATCAAGTGTTAGTAGCCGAAGAAGATCGTCTCAAGACTACTTTCAGGACTAAGTGGGGAACTTTCGCTTATAGGAGGATGCCATTTGGTCTGATAAATGCAGGAGCTACATTCCAAAGGGCGATGGATATTGCCTTCCGAGGATTGGGTGGGCAATGCGTTGTTGTATACTTGGATGATGTGACAGTTTTTTCAAAGAAAAGGGAAGATCATGTTGTTCATTTGAGGCACATCTTTGATCGTTGCCGGAAGTATGGTATTTCTTTGAATCCCAAGAAGAGCGTGTTTACTGTACCCGAAGGTAAGCTCTTGGGTCATATCATCTCCAAAGGGGGAGTGTCAATCGACCAGGAAAGGGTCCAGGCTATTAATAAGATCCCAATGCCTCACACCAAAAAATCTATGCAGTCTTTCATGGGCACCATCAATTTTGTCCGCAGATTTGTTCCGGATTTTGCACAAATTGTTAAGCCATTGCAACAGATGGTTAAACAAAGCATACAGTTCAAGTGGACAGATTTGGAGAAGGACGCATTTAGAGATATCAAGGCAGCTGTAGCTAAAGCTCCTTCCTTAAGAAGTCCAGATTTTGATAAACATTTCATCTTGTATACCTTCGCTTCGGATGATTCTCTCGCGGCCGTACTCACGCAAAAGGTGGAGTTGGGGGATGAATACCCAATCTCGTTTATGAGCACTGGTCTGCAAGGGGCTGAGCTGAATTACCCCGTAGTTGACAAGCATGCCTACGCAGTCTTCAAAGCAGTCAAGCAGTTTAGGCCATACATTTTGAAGAAAAGAACTAAAGTCATAGTTCCCCATCCAGCTGTTAGATCCCTTTTCGTTCAAAAGGAATTGGGAGAGAGGAGAGGAAACTGGGTCACAGCTCTGCAGGAGTATGATCTGGAATTTAAACCGGCTACAATCATCAAAGGACAAGGTCTATGCAAGTTACTGGCGGAAAACTCGACTGATGAAGAGCACCATTGGAGAAATGAAGCTGAGCTCAATTCGGTTGAGGTATGCCATATCTTTACAGCTCCCCAGTCATGGTATAGGGATCTAGTGCACTATTTGCAGCAAGGATATCTACCCGAACACTGGAATTCTAAACAAAGAAGGGCACTCCGCTTGAAGTCGGCACCCTATCAAATCATTGATGGGATTCTTTTTAGAAAGAATTATGATGGAGTCCTTCTTAGGTGTTTAGAAAAGGACGATGCAAACAAAGTTGTCAAAGAATTGCATGATGGCCCCGCAAGTGGCCATTATTCAGGAGAGACGACAGCACACAAGATACTGAGAGATGGTTATTACTGGCCCACTCTGTTTCGAGATGCCCACACATACGCACGAAACTGTGATGTATGTCAAAGAAGTGCTGGGAAGTTACCTAAGGCCGCAGGCCCATTGCAGCCGGTCATCATCTCTGAACCTTTTGAGCAATGGGGCATAGATGTTATCGGAGAAATAAATCCAAATTCTTCCTTGCAACACCGATACATTCTGACGGCTACCGATTACTTCACCAGGTGGACGGAGGCCATCCCGTTGCGCAAGATCAATGAAGACGCAGTCATCATCTTCCTGAAAGAGAACATCATAACCAGGTTTGGGGTTCCAATTTCCCTTGTTTTTGATAATGCTTCTTATTTTTCGTCTTGCAAGATAAATGAATTTGTTTATGAATGGGGAATTAAGTTGCATTATTCAGCCAATTACTACCCTTAGGGAAACGGATTAGCTGAATCCTCAAACAAGAATCTGATTCGAATCCTTAAGAAAACTGTGATAGAAAACCAGAGAAGTTGGCATGCGGCTCTCCCAAACGCCTTATGGGCAGATAGGGTGACCCCGAAAAATGCTTTAGGTGTCTCCCCTTTCACTCTTGTCTATGGCAAGGAAGCCATACTTCCCCCAAACATCTTACTGCCTTCCTTGCAGCTGTCCCAAGCCTCTCAGGGTTCTGGTAGCCAAGCCTTACAATCCAGGATAAACACCCTGCTTCGACTGGAAGAAGCCCGACACAAAGCTAAAGACCGATTTCATCAACATCAGGACATAGTTAAGAGATGGTTCGATAAGAGGAAATCCGACAAGAGGGACTTTGAAGTTGGGGATTTAGTCCTGAAATGGGACCATAATCACGAAGGCATACGAAATTTCAACATCTATGGGTAGGCCCGTACCAAATTTCTGCAAAATTGGGCCCATCCACTTATAAATTGACTAATCTCGAGGGAGAGGAAGTAGCCCTTCCTCTCAATGGCCTCGCTCTGAAATAGTACTTCGCATAAGTCTCCTCGAGACTTCCTGTACATAAATAAAGTTGTCTTGTCGCTTTCGCTTATAGCTGTTTTATTTTTCGGCCATGTTGTTTCTTTCTTTGCTGTTTGAACTTTTCGACAAGTTTTGTTTTCTGAAGGCCCCCTTTTGTTGAGTTTCCCGTTGAAGATAGCTCTCTCAAAGAAAAACTCGCAACCTATGAGTCTGGAACCTTGCCCAGTAAAACCAATCCGCTGTGCTCTCGCTGAAATGTTCAGAAGAAGGGAAGCCTACCCTGCTAGCCACACTAATCCTGTTTAATAGCAGAGACCTATGACCATCTTCACTACTATCGTTGGGCTCCACCCACTCTCACACTTTAAAGGCATCTCAAGAAGGTTACCTGAGTTGGACCCATGGAAAGTGGCACCTCTCGAGGACATGGGGTATTGAGATGACTCCATGCTGCAGATTTAATAGCCAAAAGGGCCTACATTCAAGAGTCTGTTTTCCAGGGATTCTCGCCTCAATTAAAGCATGGCTGAGACAAAAGCAAAAGACATGTAAAATCTAGAAGGTTGTCCAAAAGACTCAGCTCAAAATGGGCTCCTCTCCGTCCGTGAAGTTTGATCAAATCAAATCAATAAAATTCTAACTCACACAAAAGGACACTATGGATTGAGGAGCCTAAATCAAAGATCGTGTCCAAAAGAAAATATCCCTGGAAGGCTCAAACAGCTAAGCTGTCCAAAGTACAAGCATCCCAAAGGGTGCCAGCAGCATGGGAATGAGGAACAAGAACAATAATGTCCATGAAAAGGTGTTGCAAATCCTGTGGAGTCCGGAAGTAGTGACAATTTGAGAGATGACCCTCCTAAAATGAATCTCATATGCTGGCCTTCTGAGAGTGGTGAAGATGTCTCGGTCAAAGCTCCCCTTTCCCCAATGGCTAGCAGGAAAAGTGCTCATTTCCCCGCATGAGTCTAAAATGCTCAGCTGAGTAGCGCACCCGAGATGGATGTTTTAATGAGGTTCCGGACCATGTAGGGTATTTTTTTTTTCAGAGATCTGTGTTCGCCAGCGACTCGCCACTGTTGTTGCAGCAACACCCCTCCCCAAAATTTTGTACATGTTGGGGCCCCTCCTGTATTTTTTGTAGAAAGTTTGCTTGAGAAGCCATCTCAGCCGTCAGCTCTGTTTTCAACATAAAATTTTACTTCCCTGCTGAACAGCTTGCCGTCAATCCTTCCATGTTTTCCCCAAATGAGCCAAAAGATAACTTAGTTTTTTCCCAAACGTTTTGGAATAATTCGGACATTGTCCCGAAACGACGGGAGTCAAACGTCCAACCCTTCTGAAAGGAGGACCTAGATTTTCTTTGTCAAAATCCGCGGAAGCCATTGGGCAAAACCACCTGAAATGGCAGAAGCTTTCGCTCAAGCCTTCCGCGACCACGGAAAGGTTCGCGTTGTTCTCCCGAAACGGCAAGGAATTCAACAAAGCCACCCGAAACGGCGGAAGCCGCCGTGTTTTACCTCTCCGAAAAGAGACTCTGATTATGGCCATAAGCTGCGGAAACCTTTGGTGAAACCTTGCCGAAACGGTGGAACAATTCAAATCTAGCTTCCGAAACGGCGGAAGCCATTCGGATAAACTTGCCGAAATAACGCAAAGGAATTCATCAACTTCTTCCGAAGTAAAAAGACTTGGAAAATTTTCGATCGTTGCTTCTGCGGAACGGTTCAAGCTCCGAAACGGCTTAGCTCCCGAAACGGCGGAGCCTTTCACTCAAGCCTCCCGCAACCGCGGAAAGGTTCCGGCTTTCCTCCCGAAATGACGAGACTCATTCGCCTTAGTCTCCCGAAAAGCACTTAGAACATTTTTTTTCAACCGTCCGTGGAGAGATTGGAGTTTTCTTCCCGAAACGGCGGGGATGGTTCGTAAAACGCTCCGAAACAGCGGAAGGGATTAGGAAAGACGCCCGAAAAGGTCGGGTTGGTTGGTTAAAATTGCGGAAGGTTTTGATGAAACCCTTTCGAAACAGCGGAAGCCATCCCCATAAGTCCCGCGAAGGAATTCACGATTTCCTTCCGAAACCATGAAAAGGACTTAGAATTTTCTCAAGAAGCTGTCGCGGAGGCCTTCAGCCTTTGCTCCCGAAACGCGGAAGCCTTCGGGCTACCCTTCCGAAACAGCGGAAGCCAATCGCTTAACCCGCTCGGCAAAGGACTCCGAAACGACCCCCGGTGAATATGCGGAAAAGTATAAGTTTTGCTTCCGAAACGGCGGAAGCCATTCCCAAAAGCTTTCCGAAACTAGCGGGAGCCTTCGCCAAACCTTCCCGAAAAATCAACGAGACTTTAAAATTTTGGTTCGCGGAAGCTTTCGCAAAAGTCTTCCGAAAATACCGGGAGCATTCGCTATATCGTTCCGAAAGGGCGGAAGCTTTGGCGTTACCCGTCCGCTACGCGGCGGTCTCTCGCGGAAGGCTTCGAGTTTCCTTTCCGCATTAAGCCCTGAAACGTCGGAAGCTTTCATTGAACCCTTCCGCAACGGCGGATACGATTCGCAAAATGGCCCCGCGAATGACGGTCGCACGAAAACCGAGATTGTTTGACATGACCGCTACGCGCGGCGAATTTAAACCCCGTTTTAATCACACCAACTACCAAATTAAAGGCTCACACGTGCCCATTCTTTATAAAATACGGTAGGGGCTCGACCAATACACCATTGTTTTTTTTTCAATCGGCCAACGACGTGCGATACCGTGCAAATCGCTCCAGCTCACCTCGCTCATCCGTGCTCGCAGCCACCTTGCTCAAGCAATCCCCACGGTGCCAGGTAGGATCTTAACCTTGATTTTCACTACTGAGTTGTCTTTTTGGGGAAAACAACGGTTTTAGTGGGGTTTTGACGGACAAAACACCCGTAAAGGGCTATGTTTTGCCCGTCAGGTACAGTGAACGGAGTTTTCATTATACAAAATCGTCATAGGCCTTCGTGAAAACGTTATATTTTATTTCAATAGTGGTGGGTGCGGGCGGTTAACCATGCCCCATTTTTTTTTAAACCCCGGGCCGCGCCCCTCGTCTTGGGTGAAGTTGTCGAAGCCCTATGGGCTTTCCATGTCCCGGGCCGTTAACTCGGACTTAAAACCCTGGCCCCTTCCATAAGCCTTAGCCCCTACACACGAGCCGAAACTTGAAGCCACAGTCGCCCTAGCACTCCCCGTCAGCATATCCCCGGCGCCGTTACCTTCGCTCGGACTAAAGTCTCCCGTAGTGACTCGGCGAGTGGCCGCGCGTGACGATAGCATCCATAGCCCTCACCGAGTCAACCCGCGTCTCCCCGCCATCAACCTCTCCAACCGCAGCTATAACGAAAGACATCTCCTTCCGTGAGGCGGAACCGGAAGCCAATTTCTTCCGCGAATCGCCTATCGGTCTGAAAACCAATAGCTTCCGCAACATAGCTTATCCCATACTCGTCTTTTAAGAGCTTCAAATATTTCAATATGTGTCTTATGATTGAAATAATGTTTTGCTTCCTAAATATTTGCTTCATTGACTTATCTCATTAATATCAAGCGATGTTGCTCTCTGCTAAAACTTTACAGCCTGGTGCTCAAATAATGACTTTGATATGGATGTTATCAGGGATAAAACAAGATGCCGAAAACCGGTAAGAAGAAAGCTAAGATGGCAGAAAAGAAGCCTGCCCCTCCCAAGATTGAAACCTCGCTCCAAGACACTAGGTGCACTACTGGTGTCCCTCCAAAAATCAGATGGGGAGACATCTACAGAATGATCCGGGACCAAGAAATCCCAGATATGCTGCTAGAGGAAGCACCAATCTATCTTAACATCAGAGCCTCAGGCATAACCAGAGCCGCTACCCGCCCTGAGCTGTTCCCCTGTGCTGAAGTGATCGGGTGGATACTCCAACATGCAGATGCTGAAGGGAGAGTGCTAAATGATAGCGGGAAAATGGCTATCGCCTCGTTTCAACCCGCGTATATTGCGGCGGCCTACAAGTTTCCCCGTGTCCAACAAGCTCTGACTGACGAGTGGTTGGGCCAAATGGATAACTTCGAGATGGCCAAGAAGCTATTGAGGGGAGGGAAGCATTTGAGAAAGAAGGGAAATGATGAATATGACGTGCAGAACCTGAGGGCCCCTTTCAGATTGATCGCTTTAATGCTATGCAGAATATTCGGCATGCCCGATGGCACAGTATACAAGATTCAGTGGGTCCCTATCATTCACTATGTGGCATTTCAGGGGACAGTGTTTGACTGGGCCACTATCTTGTCAGATAGTCTGGCCTCAATGATAAGTGCTGCTAAGCCCGGGCTGGCCTTGAAGAAGGCTGAATTCTTCATGTCTTCATACCTGATAGATTGTATCTTGGCCAAGATAGAGTTCCCCGGATTGGGGTGTACATGGGATAGGGCCACAGCCCCGGTCTACATCGCATTCAAGATGTTGTGGGCTCAGAATTACAAGCCCAGCTACAAACTCATCTGTGAGGGGTTCATCATGCCCCTATACGAGAAAATGTTCAAGGAAGAACCAAGTTGCCTGTCACAAAACGCTTTGGAAGTCCGTGAGGATTATGGGGACTTCTACTTTTCAGAACAAGGTACCTACTTGAGAATGTTCGGAGGGACTAAGCCCCCATACATATTGCCGCAGTATGCCACAGACTATGTGGTGCTCAAGGAAGCAGTAAGACAACTCTTCTTGGATGGGATTGGAGCATTCCTCCACAAGCTACACAAGGCTTCCTTTCCCCCCCTACCTTTCTGCATAGGTGCTTACAAGTTTTCAGGGGTGGCCTCTGCCGACGAATTTGTTCAAGAGTTGAAGGCCTTCCATTTCGGTGAGGTCATCTTCCACAAGAACGACAGAAAGGGTAAAGTGGCCGAGCATTGCAAGGGGAACTATGCTAACTTTGAATACTCCCACTACCCCGATGCCGAGGAGGAAGCATTCAGAGGCATCAGCAACATGATTGAGCTACGGATCTGTCGCCAAAGTACTGGAGCGAGCTCTAGCTCAACCAAAGCCCAGAAGACCATCCAGCAAAAGGAGAGAGAAGCCAAGGATGCCCGAGCTCAGGAAGAGCTCAGATTAAGAGAAGAGGCAAGGTTACAAAAGGAAGCCGAGGAAGCGAGAAAGCAACAAGACGCTGAAAATAAAAGACTGCGGAAGGAGGCTGAAGAAGCCCAAAAGCAGAAAGAAGCAGAGGCTGAAGAAGCCCAAAAGCTGAAGGAAGCAGAGACTGAGCGAGCTGAAGCAAGGAAGAAGGCGGAGGAAGAATTGAAGACAAGGGAAAATACCGAGGCAGGTGGGTCCGGTGTGCAAGACATGGAGATAGACACCTCTCAAGCAGGTGGCTCTGGTACCCAAAAGGAAGGAACAGACCCCGCTCAGGAAGTCCGGACCCCACCTATGGAAGAAGACATAGACATCATAAACCGACCAATTGTACCGTACACTCCATCTGGGAAACGTACAGTGTCCAAATGGAATGAGTTTGTCTATGATAAGAAAAGAAAAACAATGGTCCTCCAATCAGAAGAGAGGATTAAAAGTCCCTTCCATGATGACATAGTTACTCGCCGAGAGGTCGCTGTCATGCAGAACACGGACGCAGATCCCATCGCCATGGCATCCGCAGCTATAGCAACAGCACAGGCATCATTTGCCAATGTAGGGGTTATAGTCAAAGAAAATATATTGACAAAGAAGAGAGCACGTACCCTGCAACAAAATGTGGCTAATGAGCAAGCCCAAAGAGACCTGGCAGTGAACAAATACAATTGCTTGTACGCTGAGCATAAGGAGTTGGCAAACAAGTACAGCTACCTGGAGGAGGAAAAGGACCAGCTAGCACTCCAAATAATGATTGCAGAAGCGGAGAAGAGTGGAGCAGAAGAAAAGGCTTCCCAGCTAGAAGCAGACAAGCAGGCATTAGCTGAGCGTTTAGAGCAAGCGGAAAGCAGAACCTTGGACATGTCCCCCTTCCACGAGCTGTCATGCAATATCCTACAGCAAGTGTATGGCTCTCAAGAGCTAATCACTGATGAGGTATGCAAACTCAAGGCCATGACGGGTAGGCTAAAAGAGGTCAATACGGAAGCCCACAGGCTCAAAGCTAAGAATACCCGTGTCAAGGAAAATGTCATAAGTCAGATGGCATGGAGGGAAGGGAAAGGAGGTTTCCCCCCGCATCTTCCTTTCAAGGCCGTGGAAGATTTTAATGAAGATATAGCCTTGTTGGAGTTTGGCCGGAACTGTGCCAATAAGCTGATGGCCAGTGTGCAGAAGACCACAGATAGAATCAACAACCTATACCAAAAGCTCAAAGGAGTCCATGACAACTGCACATTGAGTTTCCCTCAGACCCTAGAAGACTTCCCGGGAAAGGAGCAGCGGTTATCTCAACTGAAAGAAGAGCTAGGCGTCCAGATGGAGTATGTGAAAAGCATTGATGTCCTTGCCATGGATGATCTCCAACATTACATCGGTTCATCAACACTTCACAACCATCTGCTGAAGGAAACATATCAAGCTGCTGAAGCAGAAGTACAAAGCATTAAAACAGAGCTCGGGAAGAATGTGACTTCTCAGAAAATCCTGTTTCCTGCTGCAGCAAACATAATCATAAGAGACACAGGTGTGTGGCACAGCTACATAGAAGAGGAGGTCAGGAAAGCTGCAGCAGCAGCAAAAGCATCAGTAGATCCGGCAGCCCCTCTCCCAGCAGCCTCTTCCCCAGCAATGGCAGAAAGTCTGGCCAGTCCCATTCCCCCTTCCCAATTAGGAGCAGCATCAGCAGGGGATTCGAGGGCCTCTTCCCAGGCAGCATCAGTGACCATCAACATGGGCGACCCTTTGCCAGAAGAAGCTCACGCACAGGAATGAAGAGGATGAATTCAGTGAGCCACTCTCTGCAGACAAACACGTGCCCAGCAGGGAACGCTTTGATGTTAGCAAATTTTCTGTTATGTATATTTTGAATATGTAAGGCGTAAGCCGTGGGACAGCTGTCCCTAATTTTGTCAAAATATTTTTTGTAAAGGAAGTGGCCATTTTGGTGGTCGATTATAGTGGAAATTCCTGTAAATGACAGGTGGGGAATGCTAGGTGTCAGCCCGGAGGGCAAATTTGTAACTATAAATAGAAGCTAGGAAAGATTAGAAAGGACTTTTGGCAGGGAATGAAAATTTTGGCAAATGATATGAGCTATCTTGTATCGGGTCTGTAAATTGAATTTTCTAATAGAAGCCACGGGAGATGGACGTTTTGCCTGGAATGTTGGATTGCTCTATATTGGACTATTCTAATGACTGCAATTCTGCAATGTGAGATCATTCTTGGCATCTGAATTATTTCTTTGCATTAATGATTTTGCTCCCCGCTGTGTATGGGTTCTCTCCATTTTTGTGAACAATGAAATGTATTGCTGTAAATTTCTTTGTCTAGATTGAATGGCTAACTGTTCTTTCTTCAGGGTAATTCATGTAGCTCATTGTTCATGACTTTAAATTGCTCCTTGCAGGGATCTTTGAATTTAATTCCAGTTTTGTTACGTTTAGATCTGTTTCTTTATTTTTTTACATAGATTAAATAATTTTGCTCCCTTCTGTTATGACCAATAGATGCGCTCTTTAAATTCCATCTTGATCTGTTTCTTTATTCTTCCCCTTTCTTCTGTTTTATGAGCAACGAACACGTTCCATGATAAACTAGAAGCTATCTTTTAGAAATCTGTATCTTGCTGTAGCTTTGCTTTTGAAAGGACGGCTATCCGTTCTTTCCTTACGCTTCTTGTTACAGCAGATTGCTCTTCCCTTTAGCATGTTCCCTGCAGGGATAGATAGATCTGTTCCAGTTTTAAGTTTAGATCTGTTTTAATTGCATTTAGATTAAGTATAGTTTAGGCACTTGCATCTCATATAAAAGACATAAAAAAAACCCAAAAAGAAAGGTGGATCGGGCCATAACCGGTAAGATCGGATCTAAAGTCCAAAACCACGGTTGCCGGAACCGCTAACCGGACAGATTCCCTACACCAAACGGGAGATAGTCTAATTGGGACCGTCTCTCGGGGAGAATCCCTTTCTGATTGATGCTATGATATCCGAGGCATCAACAGGTATATCTTCTAAACCGGCGGCTCCTGCAAGGTCGTGTTGCTAAATGGGTCATTATCCTCCAGGAATATGACCTTACCTTCAAAACACCTAAGAGCACTAAAGCCCTCGCACTTGCCTAGCTCATTACTGATCTCGCTTCCCTTCTCCTGGCCAAACCAATCTCCGATGAGTTACCCGACAATCACCTGTTCACTATCTCGTCCGATGACCCATGGTACGGTGATATCTTGTTCTACCTGCGCACGCAGAAGTTCAGACCCAAAGTTACTCGTAATGGATGCCGTCGCATCCGTCACCAGGCCTCTCGATATCTCCTCTTAGGCGATGTCCTTTACCGGCACGGGGTAGACACAATTCTTCGTCGTTGCCTTGCACACGAGGAAGCTAAACACGTCCTTAATGACTGTCATAGCGGTGCCTACGGAGGCCATTTCTCAGGGATGGCCACTGCCCAAAAGGTCATCCGCGTCGGATACTTCTGGCCCACACTTTTCACCGACAGCATCACTGCGGTCAAACACTGCCATAACTGCCAACTTTTTGCCCCCAAGGCCCGGACACCCCCTGCTCCGTTACACCCAGTCGTCACCGTTGGTCCCTTTTGTAAGTGGGCCATAGACTTCATGGAATGTAGACCCCAGTCTGCCAACGGCCACAAATATATTATTGTCGCTGTTGATTACTTCACCAAATGGGCGGAAGCCATGCCTACCTTTAATTGTACCGCCGACACTGCTGCCCGCTTCTTTTTTAACCATGTCATCGCTCGATTCGGGGTTCCTAAGCAGTTAGTCTCTGACCATGGTTCACACTTCGAAGATGCCGTCTAGCGTGAGTTATCCAACCTCCTTAAATATGAACACTAATTTTCCTCTGCTTACTACCCCCAAAGGAACGGCCAAGTAGAGGCCATCAATAAAATCCTAAAAACCATCCTCCAACAAACGGTCGACAAGCATAAGTCCAATTGGCACCACATGTTGTTCCCTACCTTGTGGGATTACCGCACATCCACTAAGACCGCCACTGGTTTTACACCATTTCATCTAGTTCACGGTGTAGAGTCTGTCCTCCCCATCGAGTGTCAAATCCCTGCCTTACAGATCGCCGTTGAGCTTCTCCCTGACACCTCCCCCCTCGAGCAGCGTTTGCTGCAACTCGAACAAGCTGATGAAGACCGTCGTGCCACTATCCAGAACATCGAAGCTGCCAAGAACCGCTCCAAAGATGGTTACGACAAGCATGTTCACCCTCGAACTTTCCATGAAGGGGACCTTGTCCTCGCCTATGACCAAGCCCATGACAAAACCGGTAAAGGGAAGTTTGAATCCATGTGGCAAGGCCCTTACATTGTGCAAACCTTCCTAGGCAAGGGGGCATACATCCTCGCCGACTCCGAAGGCCATCCTTTGCGCAACCCCCGTAATGGGTTGTATCTTAAGCATTTTTACCCATAAATGACACCGCGACCTCATTGGTCCGCATTGTACAGTTTGCTATCTTTTTGTTTTTCACTTTTTTAATCATCTTACATTCATCATTTCTGCATGATTACAGATGGACCATCTTCCACCTTGTTACACTGGCTTCGCTGATGGCGCAAGCCGCTGGTCTCCCAACCTGGCTTCTGCACCATGGGTCTTGTACTCCCCTTCCAACGAGATGATTCACCTTGACGGAATATGTATAGGTGCTTCTACCAATAACCAGGCGGAGTATGATGCTGTGACCGGTCTTTTGACTGCCGCCCTCCAAATGGGCATATGTCACCTTCATGTGTTCCTTGACTCCCAGCTACTTGTCTCCCATCTCAACAACTCCTACCAGGTGCGTGATCCCTGCCTTTTTAGAAAATTCCTGCGCGCCAAACAACTCAGCCGACAGTTTGAATCCATCACATTCACACATGTCCCCAGAGCTCAAAATAGTGTCGCAGACCAAATGGCCAACAACATCCTAGATTGGCATATCAATCACACCATGTAACATCATGCATCATCATCCCATAGCATCTCATAAAAATATATAAAAACCCATAAAGATTGCATCATATCCACATTTGCATCCATGTACATACACCACATTCATATCCATAGGGGCATCCACGTGCCTAAACATACATATATCATGTCGCATCACATAAAATACACAAGGGGCATCCACGTGCCTAACATCCTAACCTACTTGCATCCACGTGCAATGTAAACATATCACAACTCATAAAGCACATCCACGTGCGTACAAATACAACAACATCATACAAAAAGGTGCATCCACGTGCATATATATATATATCAAAAAATATACATGTTCAGTGCTATACATGTCCTGAGTACCCCTGTACTCAGCTATACAAAAATGGCTATACATCCCTAACAGCCTCATCAACATACATGCCGTAGCTACAAAACTTGGGGGGAGTCCCCTGCACTCCCTAATGGGATTCGTATCCTGCATCACTGCCTGCATCGGCTGCCTCTGAGTCCTCCCCTCACTCCTCCTCCGGTAAGTCCTCATCTCCTCCGGCCTTTTGTGCACGTACCCGGTCCACCAAGATCACCACCCGGATAGCGATGGATCTGAACTCTCGGGGTGCCCTCATGCAATCCTGGACCACATCAGGATCGACATCCCGCCATCCCTCGTCGGTCACCCCTATCAACAACCGATCTAGTAGTGCCCGCACTGACTCCAGTGTCCCCTCCGCATCACGGCGACGGACCTCACCTCGCCCAGGCAGAGCTGGGACGGCCACAATACCCCTCCGTGCCACATGTACTGGAGGCGGCCTCGGGCGCACATCTGCAAGATCACCCATATGTCAGTCACAGTATATCAATCTACTATCATATACATAAAATTTGACATACATAACATGCCACAAAAACACATACGTACCATCGGGACCCCATGCCTGTCCCGGTGCTCGTGGCGCCTCCGGATCTCCCGTGAAGTCCATGTCCCGATACGGGAAGTCATCCAATGTCAATGGTATCTGGAGCCACTGCAGGTACAACTCCTGTGTTAAATACCTGCCCACGTCGCCACCACCACGGCGACGCATCATCTCGCCCCACCGCACCATCCGCGGCTCCCTCATACCTCCTGCCCTGATCGGCACCCGTGGCCGCAGTGTGGGTACCCTCTCCATAAAGAAGGCACATAAGAAGGAACCAAAACAAAATCCCTTGCCAGCTTCCTTCGTTGTCGTCAGCTGTCGCTGAACGCAGGTCAGGAACATCTGGCCCCACGCGTAGTACACCCCATCCAGTACGCGCTCTATCATCTGCATCTGACCCCCAGACACCTTCTCAGGTGACTGGGACCCCAACACCCGGACCACACATGCTGCCATGGCCTACACTGCTGGCTCCTGTAGGTCCCTCACCAGGAGTGCATTCCTATGCACCCTCGCCTCAGGACCACAGTATCTATCCAACATGTCCTCCATGTCGACATCCGCGGCAACCCACGGCTGTGTGTCTGCTACCCTTCCTAGACAGGGTAACCCCGTCAGAAAATATACATCGGTCAGGGTGAGGTCCACCCTCTCACCCTGTACCCGGAAATCCTATATGTCCGGCTCCCAGAAGCTGATCAGCCGGTTCAGCAGCAATGTTGCTGACCGTATCATGGGTATCTGTGCGAACTTCAGTAGTCCGCACAGCCCCAACACAGATCGCACATGGCGATCCTCTCGGATGAACACCATGTTCTCATCTGGGATCTCCCGCTCTCTCCAGAGCACCTGCGGCATCCTGTCAAGCACACAAAATAAACTCATCAGACTCATGTCAACTAAATAAGTACTTTTCCCTCTCACGGAAGACCCTCATATCTCGGTCCAAAACCGCGGCTATCGGGCTTCCTGCCGTGGTTTTCGACCGTGGCTGTCAGGCCTATGGTCGCGGTCCTCAACCGCGCCTGTCAGCCCTAACCCCACGGTTTGGAACCGCGTGTTCCTCCTTGGAACTCGCGGTACTCGACCGCGTATCCATCAAGGAAACACGCGGTCTCCAACCGCGTGGTTTACCCCGAAACACGCGGTCTCCAACCGCGTGGTTCACCCCGAAACTCGCGGCCTCCAACCGCGGTTTCGACCCCCTAACCCACGGTCCACCCCACATGGACCGTACCAATAAGCCCTGGGACCCACTACCCCACCCCCGACCCTAAAAAACATGCAGGTATGAGTTTGACGGAATACCTGTATCTCCTGGATCTGAAATCGGCCAGTCGGATCGTCCAGAAATGCCACCTAAGCTCTGGTCCACTCTGATCACAAGTCAAAGTCAAACCGTACAAATGACACATGTCATGTTGGACCCACCACTATTTATAGTCAGTTGACTTTTTCTTGTTACGGCCATTCTGACCCCATACGGAGTCCGTTTTTCGAACCATTTCCACCACTGGAATCAGCACGACGAGACCGTCATGATGGTCACCTCGTTGCATTATTTTTGTTCTGTCATTTTTTGCCCATTTTTCAGACGCCACCAGTCGCCTCGGTTTGCGTGCCACATCGGTCGTTCTCCATTTTTCACATGTTTTATATCATCGAATACATTTTTCCGAGCTGGTGATGATGCTTGAGATCATTTCTCGCTCTCACCCCCCGATTTTTCGGGTCTTTTTCCAAAACACCCTCGTCGCCTCGGTGTGCGTCCCACATCGGCCGTTACCCGTTTTTGACATCCTTTATATCGTCGGATTCATTTTTCCGAGCTCGTGATGATGCTTGAGACCATTTCTCGCTCTCACTTGGTACAATTTCAACATTGTGTCCCGACACCTTGCTGCCTCGGTTTGCATGCCACATCGGCCGCTATCGAAATTGTTCCACATTTTTACATGAGCCATTCACTCCTGTCATACTGCAAATGTTTCATTATTTTGCCACCATTTCATCTACCCCGCAAGGAGTCCCACCAGTGTTCCCCACTACCCTCGTTCTTGGTCATCATTACTGTCCCTTGATTGAACACTTCCTCCTTGCCTGGCCATTCCTTTTGTTCGGTATAATTTTATCCCTTTTTCGGGCCAGACAAGTCCTTTACGAAAAAGGCACTTAGGGAGTTTCCGTTAAGCTCTTTTCTGACTCCTAAAAGAATGAAAAGATCGCCGAGCAATCTTGCTTCCTTTCATGCTCGTTAAAGTACCTGAAAGGGCGTCTATCTGGTATAAGTTTAACCCTTTTCCGGACCTGGTAGACTAATTACGAAAAAGGAATACTCTAGTCACACCGGCTAGAAGAGTTCTTCATTGCATCCTTTTATGCTTCTTTGGGCCTTGGAGACTAAATCTACGAAAAAGCAACCCCCTGGAGTCTTCTTACTTGCTTTCAGACTCTCTAAAATTGAAAGCAACCATGAGCATGAACTGTCCTGGGCTCGTAAAATCCACACGATAGTACCATTCCATCATTTCAGAGTCTTCTTATTTGCTTTCAGACTCCTTAAAATTGAAAGCAACCACGAGCATGAACTGTCTTGGGCTCGTATAAACCCACACGACAGTATCATTTCACACACACTTCTTCTAGTTCCTTAACCCATGAAGAAGTTCCCCTCCCGTGCCCCCTAGCACTATGATCGATCATCTCGGCAGCACCCCCAATCAGGTCGCCTTTGTTCAGAGAATTCTGCCGTCTCCTGCCATTTTACTACAGCTTACGTCTCCCTCAGACCAGTCACCTTCCTAGATCCAGTACAGCTATGATCCCTTTCCCCTTAGTCAGTTTCATATGCTGCCAGATCATTTCCATTATCATACTCTGAACAAAGGAAGTTTGAGTCCCCCACTCCACTTGCCCAGTTGTCCCCCCACAATTTGTTAGTCCTACCATCAGTACTATCACATTTCGGTCTTGTACCTCGTGCTCTTGTCAAGGAAACATCATTGCCTTGATAGTTGCAGGTCTCCCTCTATCGACGACAGCTCCTCTATTCCAGAGGATAGGCCCAGAGGTCCCTACACCTTGAACTTATCACCAGCTGTGGTAAGTGCCTACGGATCATTCTGAGAGGAGTCATCATTGCCTCTCCGAGTGGTTGTTCCTCACATGCTCGACTTCAGCACCTTGATCGCATCGTTGAGGATCGCGTAGGATTATATCCCATCAGGTTTTAGTCGAAGACCCCGGATTTCCCTTGACTCTAGCACATTGGTGAGTCACTTCAGAACGCCCAGTTGTATGTTCCTGTGGATGTCCGGGCTGCGTTGGCGTTTGTAATCGGAAGCCATCCAGTTCTATGCTTCCTTGAGTACCCATTTCAGTTCCAGCTCAGTGTACCATCGAGGTTATGGCTCCCAATCATTATGATCCAGCAGCTCATCAGTTCCTCTGGTACCCCAGTCAGCTGCATTGTTGATGTTCCAGTGCACCAGTTCTTCAGTTACCACATGATCAGCTCAACAGTATGTCCCAGATTTTGTGTCCCCTCTGGACTCTTATGATGTACACAGTGGCTATGTATCTTACAGGTCCCCCTTTTCGGGCCTCACAGTTCTGTTTATGTATCTTGATACGAGCATGGGTATGCCCGCCTCGTCCATATATTGAGATTATTCCTCATTCAGTTTTTGAGGTCATGTATATGTCAGGTCCCCATTTTTTGGACCCCATTGTTATTGTTATGTTATATCTTGATACGAGCATGGGTATGCCCGCCTCGTCCATATGATCAGATGATTCCTCATCCATTATTGAGGTTATGTACTTTTAGTTCTTGCAGTTGTTCGGGATCGTTGTTCCGGGCTTCAATTTGTTTCTTCTCTTCTCTCCACACCCCAGGAAAACCATTCATGACTTATGATGTCCATCGGCCATACGATGAGCTCTTGCCCTCGCACATCAGGGGGCAATCTGTTAACACCCAAAAAGTTCTCACTACCTCATCTACCACATTATATGGCTCATTTGTCCATTTTCCTACCATATTTCCCTTAAAATCCCAAAAAAGCCTCCAAAAGGCCACAAAACCATCAAAATAGCCTCAAAAAGGCTAAAAAACCCCCTTTTCCTCCAAAAATAGTAAAAATCCCCTAAAAAGGGAATAAAAAATATAAAATAATGAGGAAAAGGAGGAAAAAACCCTATACAGCTGCTCTAAACCATGTGTTTCCTAAAACCATGGGTCAGCACTCCACCACCAAAAAACTATAAATAGGTGATGGAGATCCCTTATTCCATATCCACAATCAAGTATACCCTTACTCTGCCAAAATCACTCCTGAAACCCTAGCTCACCCTTGAGCTACTTTCACATTTGAGTGCCCCTTTGGCCCATTTCCAACCCTTTGGAGAAAGAGAAGGAGCACATTGGAGCTTGGAGCAACCCTCTTGGACATTGCAAGGAGCTTCATCAACCTTCACATTGAAGGTAATATTAATACAAAACCCTTATTTACAAATTGTTGTTTATTTTTCATGCACATGTTTTAGAGTAGTTTTTATTTCTGTTTTAGCTTAATTATTTACATTTACTGAACTGCTACTAAGGAGTCCATTCTCCTTAGTAGGTGCTCATTTGCACAAGCTAGGGGTAAAACCCTAGCTACACCGCGTAGCCATTGGATGCGCTGGTTGGTCTTTTGTCCGCAGCACTAGTTCTTTACTGCGCTGCTCATCAGTCTCTTTGACACTCGCATCACCAGGTTGTGGAAACCTGATTCCGCAACCACCCCCTCAGCTTTGCCTCGGGTGAGACCTCAGGCTGCTCGCAGTCTGTTGTCGAAAGGGCCGACGAATAGGGGTTTTGTTGGTTCCTTGAACCGCGAAGTACCTGGGTCTACATTGGAAACCTCTAGATCAGTATAGACAGCCAACATTTTGTACCATGTGACCTAACGACATTTCTCCCTAATGAATGTTAAGTGATGTCAACACTCTCTTAGGTCTCATCTGGACACCTTGGAGATAACTCACCTACTGATGATCGAGAAATAACCTTATGTGCCACGTATCACCTTGTTTTCCTTGATTTCCGTGCCCTGCATATATATTAGACTGTGAAAATATCCCTTTTTTGCGCTATGCATAACCTTTGCCCCGCGAAAATTCCCAAATTTTCGCGTTATGCTCAGTGCCTAGGGCGTGAAAATCCTTAATTAGCCCTTTGCCTTGGATTTTGGATCTCTACCTTCCGAGAAATTACCTTGGGATTGGCACCCTGATTATATCCTAACATCCCCTCTCTGTTTAGTTGGCTGATCCACTTAACCCCCTCTTGATCCACCTTCCTCTCCTTATGGTTAACTCCTCCAAGTGCGATAAGAGAGAGGCTTTCCATGAGCCAAGGAGGAACCACTTGAGGCATCCAACCTATGGTCTTAGGAGAATTTCAGAGATAGCTATAGGAGAGAAGACTTGGAGCTGGAGTTGGCTTGGGCACCAAGCAACCTTTGTAAGTACTTTTCAAGCTTCTTAATAAGATAACTTGTCTTGTTTTCCCATTTCATGTGTATTGTGCGAATCTTTGATATTAAATGTATCTAGTTTAGATTCGAACTTAACCTTTGCTTCAAGGTGTTTGGAAGATCGTATGCTTGTCCTTTGTCTGATCTTAACAGGTTCTACACGGGAGCTTCGGGATCAAGAGCTAGAGGCGGGAAAAACATTGAATTGAATGGTGAGTTATGACTTTCATCTCTTCTGAATGCATTCAATTGTGTTGTAAATCTTAGTTTAGGAACTCAAGGTAGCATTTGTTTCTCAATTGTCCTATATTAGAACTAGTTACATCCTAGTCAAGCCTAGGAGAGTTTCTTCTTATCCGTAGGGAGAAATTTCTACAACACTAATGATTAATTTGAACAATCTAAATCTCTATGAACCATCCCAAATATAAGAAGATGTACCACTCTCTCATTCTACTCACAATATTTTGAATTTCCAACCATTGTTACCTAAATATACATTGTTGTATTGTACACCCATTCGTTATGTCATGGCACAAAGATATCCTATTTAGTGGGACAATGCAATCACCTTCCCACTTAAGCTCAAATATTTCCTAAATATGTGTTTCACACTATGTTCCCTCAATCATGTGAGAAGTGGGAGATGTTTCAACTCGGCTTAGGAGGATTTGATATAGCGTAAGGAAAGGTGATTGAGTTAAATCATAATTAAATGCATTCATTATTAATGTATCAACTCTTCTCATTAGCTATACTTATTATGTATCTATTGTTACTAACTTTATCCCTAGCATTAAACACTAACATACTAACCACTTACCCATTGAACACCTAATGATTGATCCATCGTTCTATTAACCCACCTACCAACTAACCATCTAATCCTTTGATTCAATAACCACTAGCACACTAACCTACTAACTCTTGATCATGTCCCATTAAACCACTCATCAACTATCCCATTAACCTACTAATTACGAATACAATAACCTATTAACCCTATGCCAATATCCAACTAAACCTAACCCAATAACCCCTAATAATAACCCACTAAATTTCTCATTGCTAACTCCTAAGCCACTAAAATTAATCTTCTTAATGGTAATTATATTCCATTGATTACTATTCGTCATATTTGATCCACTTAGTTTGATTATATTCTAAAACATGTTAATATTCATTGAGTCAATCAATATATATTCATGAGTATCTAACCTAAAGAATGCATCCATCAAACTAAAACCCTATGTAGCAATGATGTGGTTGAATTAATAACCATCTCATAAATATGTAAACATTTACTACTCCTGTTTACAAGTGTTCATTCCCTAAGTTTAAATCTTAAATTTCTACAATTCCCAATTCAAGGGATCCAAGAAGGAAGATGATAGGGTTTCAACAATAATATATATTTTTTTAAAGAAAACTCATTTATGTCTTCTCTATGTAAAGTCCTATGGCTCCAAATTCATCATTTAACATTCTACAAAAGGGGCAACACTTTAACATTTGATGTTAAATTAACGTAAATATGCATTAACTTTATTAAGAACTAATATTAAAAAGTTAAATTATACAACTTTCAAATGGGAGGATTTTTGGTAGAATTTCATACCAGGATAGTTAGTAGCTTTGGGAATTTTTCAATAGGTTGGTAGTGGTTATGCCATGTGCCTTCTTAGTGTCCTTTATATTAGTATATTGAGAGGTTGGGAGGCTAATTAACTTGTGTTTTCTAGTTGTATAGATAAATTCCAAGAGTGATTGGATAGCCTTTGAACCCATTATTTGAATGGACAGTTTGGATGTTCATGATATTAGGAGTTGGGAACCGATTAATTGAATGGGAACTTTGGAAGATCATTATGGTAGGGATGGGAAACTCGGCAATTAAATGGATAGTTTAATGCTCATAATATGAGGGGTTAGTTTAGTGTGCCTAGCCTGCATGATTTATGGGATCCACTTTTGTCATGTTTTACTCTAAATAAATCTACCGTCATTAAACCATTTTCCCACGTTTTTCTAATAATGTATTTCTAACTATGCTACATGCCTTTATTCATATCCTATGGTTAATACATCGGTTTTCTATCTTTGTAGTGATTAAAATACAATTATATCATGGTTTCATTGATGATAGTTGAAAGAAGTCTACCTCTATACTCATTTCCCATGTTCATCACTTTCTATACCAACATTTCCAACTTTCAATATCGATAGACAATTTCTAGTATCGACAAAAATTTTCCAGTACCAACACTTTCTGGACTAGTTCTAGTACCAATTCATGGTTAGCATACTTGCAAACCTCCAAAAAAAATTCTTCCACTTAGATCTTGTTGTTGAACCTCTCAAAATGGATGTGGTATCCATCACGTGGTCAAAGATTTCCTAGTTTTTTACAAAAGTTTTCAAGCAATCAACTTCTGACTTGATTTCTGTGCAGATGAAGACAGATCTAGAAAACATGGAACATGGTTTTTGTTCCTAGTATAGGAAATTGATTTCAAAGTGGGATATTTTCCAAAATCAAATATGGTTTAGGATATTTCGGTGGTTCTTTGACCTGAATCTTCCCAAAATCATGTAAAACCCAAATTTTTGGGATTTTCCCCAAATTTGGAAAATTAGTTTTCTGATCTTTGGGATTCAGTTCCATCCACTCAAGAAATTATTTCTATGTATAAATAAGACCACATGGGGTTGAGGATCACAATGATTATCATTATTTTGTAATAGAAAAGAAGCTTATGAGCACTTGTTTTGTAATTTGAGTTTTTATGCAAATAGAGTGAATGATTTTCTCTGAATCTTGGCACACCATCTCAACATAGACTAATTTTATCCAAGTAGAGTTAACCAAATTGGGAAGGGCCCCTCCACCTAGGTAATGATCTTCTCTTTCAATTATTAGTTTAGATTATTATTTTATTCAAATTCATTTCATTTGTTCAATTGTTTTGTAACAATTCTGGTTTGATTGCTATTCATATTTTGTATGGCTGCAATTCAATTTAGTTATGTGAATTTAGATTAATTAGATATTTATGATTGATTCTTCACTTGTGTGCAATTTCATTCCATCTCTACAATTATGTTTATCACTTCATTTTGTTTATAGAATCATTACTCTATTTTGTATTTTGTTATGCTCTAGTATACTCACCACCAACAATTCAATACACCCACCATGCGCTTCAGCTACAGCGTTTCTAATTGTTTTTTTTTTTTACAGAAACGGGTAGTTCTATATTAAAAAAGGATGGCAAAGCCATCAGCAAAATTACAATTCCAAAACAGAGTTTCTCTTTTCAGTCTTACATACAGAGAATTCATATGCCAGTTCGACAACAAAACCAGAGCTTTAAAGGATTTATACAAGCATAACCATGTAAAACAGGAAAAAATCGGACTTAGCGTTGTTTTTCCCTTGAAGAAGGGTTGCTATCCAATTGGTTCTTTCCCTTGTCCGTTTTCCCAGTTTCCCGTTGTTTCTCCAGAATCTTTTCCAGGTTTCGGAGCCTGAAATCCATGTTCTCAATTGCAGTTGTGACCCTAACCTCCATGGCCTCCAACGCTGCTGCGAACTCTGCTCTGATGCTGCCTATGTCCTCGTCAATCCTTTCGAGCCGTCTCCCTCCGTGTTCATCCATTTGGTGGACGAACTCCCCTTGCCTTCTGACCCTTCTTCTCAATACTCTGATCTCGGCTTCCAACTCCGTCAGTGGGTCTGGGGAGGAGGCCGCAGAGTGCCCAGAATCAGCCATGACTCCGCCTGGATCCAAAATATTATCCGAGGTTTGCAGGAGGACGACGCCGTGAAGCTCCAACTGATTTCGCCACCCGGGACCGACCTTTCCCAGCACTGAAGGATTCCGTGGTAATGAGGCGAGATGGCCCCGAATGAGGTTTATAACGCTGAAGTCATTTCCATGGCATAATTGCAATTTAATTGCCGTTAAGATGAGCCATTCAGGAGGTTCAATCAACCACCGTTGGGGATTCACAATGCCTGGACCCGTACGCTTCAATGAAGAGCTGCTCTCGCTTACCTGGTAGAGCACAAATGCCACATGCCAAATCACATGGTTTTTTAATGAATTCATACCTGTAAGCTCAGAGGAAAACGAAACCGCACGCGCGAGGGGGGAGTGAAATGAACTCATCCGATTTAGGAGGATCTCGCAGCATGCCCGATCTTGGTCTGTAGTACCTTGGAAGGTACAATCCTGCATCAAGCATGAACGAAGGCAGCTCCATCCTGGGAAATGGCGAGCGAACTTTCTAGAGGTTGATTGCAACCGAGATCATATAAAAGCGAGATGACTCGTGAGGGAGGACCACGCTATAGACGTAGTTTAGACCCACCCGGCACACTGAGCTTATAACACCTGTCAAATTTCCCATACACGAACCGTTCCACCATATTTTCGTAACCACACCACTACGGAATGGGGACGAGCTTATTTTCATTGTTAACTTTCAGAATACCTTTACCAAGGCCCATAGAGTCATTAGCCGCCTTGTCGGCGTGCTCATTGTTCTTCCTTAGTATATGGTAGAAGTCGATGGCTCGAAACTGGGGAGTTATGAGACCAATTCTTCGAAGGATTTGTCGAAGCCGAATAGAAGAAGGAAGTTTCATAGAATTCATGCTTTGAATGATCAACCTGGAGTCCCCAATAACCGTAAGGGACTGTATGCCATAATAAAGAGCTTGGTTTAGGCCTTTCCATAACGCCATGGCTTCCGCCACGTTATTGGTTTCCATTCCCAAATTCCAGGAATAAGTGCAAATTCTTTCTCCATCGGGGCTTATAATCACCCCTCCCCCTCCTGCCTCCCCTGGGTTACCTTTTGAAGCTCCATCAAAGAATAGAAGGTAATTTCCTTGCTTTTTATACCAAGATTCAAATTCCTCTCCCTCTGATCTTATTTCCCAATTCTGCAGTAAAGGGGGCCTAACAGGGAGGCTGGCAAAAGGCCCCGGGCTCAAGCTTTGAAACCAGATGGCTTCCTCATTAGTCAAGGGATTTTGGAGACTTAAGTGAGACCTGGACCTGATGAAGTCCCCTAACAAGGCTTTGATTTTAACCGCCACTTGGATGGGTGAAGAGCTGGAACCTCTGAAAATTCGGTTATTTCTTTCGATCCAAAGTTTCCAACAAACAAATTTAGGCAGGGCTAGCCAGGCAATGGCCAAAGAGTCCTTAGCATGGTTCCTAACAGGGGATGAGTCTGGCCAGTGGCTGAGAAAGTCAGGGATAGCCTCAAACTGCAGGGGAGGCTGCCATGGTAGGGTTAAAAGATTCCAGACCACAATGGCATAGGGGCAGGAGAGAAAAAGATGGGGGGAGGATTCTTCCTCTGCTTTGCAAAGAGGACAACGCGACGGACCTTCCAATCCTTTCCTTCGGAGAGCTTCGGCAGTAAGGACACTATTATGAGCAAGAAGCCAGGTAAAATGATCGACTTTACTCAACGTCTTGTTTGCCCAAATATACTTCCAAATTGCAGGATTTCTAGGGACATTTGGGAGAGCTTTGCCACGCCTGTAGCCTTCCGCCACGGAGTAATTGCCAGATTTTGTTCCCCACCCTCTCGCATCCTTATGATTCTTGGCAATCGAAGATTTCCCATTCAAGCTGTTGAGGAGAAG
The DNA here is from genome assembly GCA_027924585.1 of Larix kaempferi. Lineage (NCBI taxonomy): Eukaryota > Viridiplantae > Streptophyta > Pinopsida > Pinales > Pinaceae > Larix > Larix kaempferi. The sequence goes on from BSBM01000292.1 coordinate 931,482, forward strand.
GGCTTTTTCTTCTTCGAGATTTGGAGGGCACTCCGGGATGTCCCATCCTATCCATCTGTGCTGACCTCCAGGATGCCACTTAGAAATATCCCAGAGTTTGGTAATCCCAAGAGTTGAAAGGTGTCTTCGAATGCCTTCCATTCCTCCCATGTTTCCCAATGGGAGGTTACCTGAGATGGAGTCCTCCCATATTCTGATTTTTTTCCCATTACCAGGGATCCAGGTAAGGTCCTCCACGAAGAAAGGAAGCGCTTTAGAACATAGAGCTTGCAGGGGAGAACCTTTGGTCACCTTCGGTCCTTGGTCCAAGCATCTGAGCCTATTACCACCAAAGTATTTTTTCCATAGCACTTGTTTACTCCAGGAGGCTTTCCCAGAGACCACATTCCACAGCAGCTTCGCTCCTAGAGCTATATTTTGGGCTCTGAGGTCACGCAGGTGCAATCCTCCTTCAAGATAGGAAGCTGTTACTTTTTCCCATTTTACCAAGGAGAGCTTATTTTCATTATTTTTCCCTCCTTTCCATAGGAATCTCCTGAGTAGGGCTTCAATTTTCTTAAGAACAGTAACGGGGGCTAGAAGAAGGGAACATTGAAAGACAGGCATGCTCGCTAGAACGGATTTTATAAGCACCGATTTGCCTGCAAGGTTGAGCCAAGAGGCTCCCCAAGCTTTAATTTTTAAATTCAGTTTTTCTATCATCGGCTCCCAACTGGATATTTTAGGTTTGTCCTTGAAGATTGGAACTCCCAGATATTTAAATTCAGTCCATTGGTATTGTCCTTCTATCTTGAGGATACGGGATATAGCTTGCAGCTCAATGGGGGAACAATTCCAGCTGTATATTTTGCTCTTGCGATGATTGATTTTGCTTCCAGACACATCCTGGTAGCTATCTAGAGCCTCTTTGAACTTCCTTGCAGTGGTTGGACTCGCTCCACTTAGAAGGAGAGTGTCATCTGCAAATTGGGCATGATTGACTTCTTTGATTCCTCTCACAATTTTCAACCCCAGCAGGTCTTCGCGAGTTCTATAGTGTTCAAGCAGAAAGCTAAGCGAGGCCGCTTGAATGGCATAGAGCAGGGGGGAGAGGGGGCATCCTTGTCGAAGACCTCTTGAAGCTTGGAAGAAATCAGCAGCTCTACCATTAACCAAAGGTGCAATCCAGGGAGTACTAATGCAAGCTTTGATCCATGAAATCAAGTCAGGAGCAAACCCGAACCTGGTCATTACCTGAAACAGAAAACCATGTCGAACTCTGTCGAAGGCATTAGCTAGATCCAGTTTGATAACCATACCTTTTTCTTTTCTTGAGACGCTTGAATGGATGGCTTCTTGGACTAATATGATGTTGTCTGAAATTTGTCGGCCTTTGATGAATCCTCCTTGATTCTCTGGTATGATAAGAGGAAGAACCGCTTTCAGTCTATTTGCCAAAACCTTGGTGATAACCTTATACCCTATGTTGCAAAGGGAGATAGGGCGAAAACGGGAGAAAGATATGGCTCCTTTTTCTTTGGGGACGAGGGCAAGAAAAGAGGAATTAGTACCTCCTCCTATTTTGAGACAAGACTAAGATTTTTGGACCATCCTAAGCAGATCGGATTGGACAATGGGCCAGCAGGCTAAGAGAAATCTGGCTGTAAAACCATCGGGTCCCGGGGCCTTATCAGGATTCATGCTATCCACAGCTGATTTAATTTCACCAAGGGAGATAGGTCTAAGGAGCTGGTGGTTTAGCTGATCTGAGATCAAGAGAGGGATATTATCCAAGGGCTTCCAGTTACTGAGATCCATCCCTGGTGTCGATTCAGTGTACATTTCCTGGAAGTGATCATGAGCATCTTTTTTAATTTCTTCAAATTCAGTAAGCATCCTCCCCAAGTGATCTATCTTATTTACAGTCTTGAAATGTTTTCTTATTTCTTCTTGCTTGTGGAAGAACTTTGTATTTTTGTCCCCTTCCTGAAGCCAAGTATTCCTTGATTTTATTTTCCAGTAGTTTTCTTCAAGTCTGCAGGCTTCGTGAAGCTTATTGTGCAAAGAGATTTCTTTATCTAAAGAGATTTGAGAGAGGTTCCCTTCATTTTTGAAAATATGCTCCTTCAAGGCTTTCTCTGCTTCCATCCTTTGCATTTTAGGTGACTTGAATAGCTTCGCCCAGTCTTTAAGAGCTTTTTTCACATTCCTTAATTTTGCTTCCCATACGAAGAAGGGAGACCCTCTGATGTTGATTTTCCAGGCTTCCTTAACTATGTCCATAAAACCTTCCATTGGGATCCAAGCAGGGTTGAATCTGAAGGGGATGGGTCCCAGGTTCAAGTCTTTGGAAAAGGTAAGAGATATGGGTTTATGATCAGAAGCACAAAAAGGGAGGATGGAGGTAGAGAGATCATAACCATGAACGTGAAGAGAATACTGGACCAGGAATCTATCCAGCCTAGCCGCGATGTGACCTGGTCCAACCCTTTTATTCGTCGAGGTGAATTTTCCTTTGGTAGGCTTTATGTCTTCCAGATCCCAATCCGAGATAATGTCTTCCAGCCATTCCCTGGCAGGATCCCTAACTATATTGCCCCCTCTTTTTTCAGCAGAGGAAAGAGTAAGATTAAGATCCCCCGCTATGACAAAATTTTCACGATGCAAGGTGGTCATATGGTTATTCAAGCTGGTCCAGCAGGCTTGCTTCTCAGAGATAGTCATAGGTGCATAAACATTAAACAGGCTTATTTGAAGATTTGCTTCTTTAAAAAGAAATTCTGTGAAAATCCAGTGAGAGGATTTAGCTTGACTTACCAATCCAATCTTGGTTGGGTCCCAGAGCGTTGCAACACCGCCAGACGCTCCTCTTGAACTTACAGCTATGCCTTCTGCTTTATTCCAGAAAAAAGGAGCAGCCTGCAGAACGGCCTGCTCTTCCATTTTTGTCTCCTGGATCAGGAGGATGGAGGGGTTCGCTATTTTGATTAAATCTTTCATTGATACCATTTTCGATTTGCTTCCTAACCCCCTACAGTTCCAGGAGACAATCTGCATTACTTACCTTTGGAGATGGTGTATGCCCCTTTAGAGGCATTCCCTTGTTGTCTGGTATTTCTGGGGTTCAGGTGTTTTTCTAGAGTTGTTTGTACTCCTGCTAGCCGGTCCCTGTAAGTGGCTATTTCCCTTCTTTCCTTATCCGTCTTTCTTCCTCGCCGGTCCTTTTTAGCTGGTTTCGGTGATTCAGGGTCATCCTCGTCCGTTTCCTCTTCTTCAGTGCATACCTCCATTGCTAGATCTTGCTTCTGATCTTCCTTTGCTGGGCTATCTGCCTCTGTTTCTTCATTTGGCTTTTCTAGTGTTCTGACCTCTTTACTTTTGGCCTGTAGGGAAGAGGCCGTTGGGGATGATTCCCCTTGCTCTATTGGATTGACCTGTGGGTCTTGTTCTCCGAGGATAGAGAAGCTATTTCCGGATCTAGTCTTCATACTGCTTTCATTTTCTTTCGAGGGCTCTTGGTCTGCGGTTGGGATGTCTTTCGAAGGCACTATAGGAGGGACTCCCCTGGAGCCCTTTCTTCTGGGATTCGATTTTTGCTTCTTAGCTTTTTGCCATTCTTCTTCTGAATTCTTTTCCGCTTCCGATTTTTGGATTTTTGAACAATTCCTCTGGAAATGGCCATATTCATGGCAGTGTCTGCATTTAAAGGGCAACTGTTCGTAGTCAAGTTGCTGGAAGTGTTTCCATCCTTTGATTGAAAGTTTCACCGCTTCAGGAAACCCCGCTTCAAGGTCAACTTCCACACAGATCCTGGCAAATGAGTATTGACCCTTTGGGTCTGCTTTATCGATATACTTGCCCAGGCCATTTCCAATAAACCGTAAGGATTCTTCACTCCAGCAGTGCATTGGGAGGTTCGGTAGTCGTACCCAGACTGGGACTGCTTTGGGAACATCCAGAGCCGGGTCGAAGTCAGGAGTCCATCGATTCAGATAGAAACCTTGAGGACCCATAAAGTAAGGGCCGCTTCTAAAGATCAAATCCCTGTCCTCTTTTGAAGCAAAATCAAATAGAAAATACCCTCTTCCTATCGCGTAGCTTGTGACTCCCTGAGAGATCAGGGGGCGCCAGTTGTTCTGAATCCAGGTTTCGGTGGAGCGAGGAGATGGCCACAGACCGGTGAACTGCCCAATAAGGGCTCTGTCCGCGAGGGAAATGGCCAGATGAATGGGTTTCTCGGATGGCAGTTCGATTTCAGGAATAGATTCAAGCTTCTTGACAAACTTTGGTGGTGGCGTTGCGTCGACCTTCTTCCCGTTCGCATTAATCAGCCTGGCAAATGCGGCTTCCTCAACGGACATCAGGTGAGGAGGAGGCGAGCCTCCTCCAGAGGGGCACATTCTCAAACCCCCGAACAGCTTCGGTCGCGTCAAACCCTAGGCGTGTTGCAGAGCTTAGATTTTTTTGATGCTAGATTAGGTGTTGCCATGAAGGAGCAACGGTTTCAGAGTATTACAAAGACAATATTGTCATCATCCTATATTACTACCAAAGAAATGCGTTTCTAATTGTTAATATCACCTCAAATTATGAATTAGCACATTCATAAATCTCATTTAAATAAATTTGTCTAATTGCTCTATTATTGGTTATCTTTTGTCAAAAAATTCACCTTTACAAATTATAGCCATGACTCCTCCAGGTTTGCTACATTTTGACCATAATTTCCTCCTTTAATTTGTTGTGATTTCACCACATACCATCCTCAATTATTAGTGTTATCATTGTGCTTCCTTCCTAATATGATTCAATTGCAAAACACTCATACTTCAGCATTGTTTAATAAATTTCATACGTAGCTAAGAACATAATTTTTATATATTTAATTGCTAAGTGTTTGTTCATTAAAAAAACAAAAATATAAACCAAATTCGTCCTTTCTATTTGTTGATTGTCTTTTGCACCATATCGTTGCACATCTGAGATCACTCGTCGATTTTTTTTTTCATAATATTTCGTCAATTGCAAAGACAATTACTTTCCACGTTCATCCTCATTCATTCATCTTTACGTTGGATGAGTCTTTGCTTTTAAAATATTACTCATGTATAATTAAACTTTGCCATATAAATCACAATTTGTTCCATTAATAAATAATTCACTTCTTTCAATGACTGCGCCTAATCCTATTGAATTCACATATAAAGACTAATTATAGAAGTGAACCCATCGCTTCTCCATTCTCATATTTTCTTTTTGTTTTCTATTTTAAAATATCTATTGGCTTTGATAAATAATATCATTTATACACAATATTTCAAGAACGAAAAATAAGTAATCACTCTTTCTTCATTTATTCTTTTAAGTGTTTGGGGTGTGATTGTGTAAGTGTTCATCATTCTCAAGTTTCTTTTTGTTTTCTATTTTAAAATATTTATTGGCTTTGATAAATAATATCATTTATACACAATATTTCAAGAACGAAAAATAAGTAATCACTCTTTCTTCATTTATGCTTGGCGTGTGATTGTGTAAGTGTTCATCATTCTCAATTTCATAGTATATTCTTTTCTTTTATGTATCTTATTCATTGAGTTATATTCATTTTCTTTTGATTTCATCATTGCTCTCTTCATGTGTGGTATACTCATTTGAAGAGTAATCCTTGAGTCTTAGCTACATTTATTTACATTTTTCAATATTGTCTTAGAATTTCTTTTCATTTAGTTTTCCTTTGTATTTGCTTTGATTTGGTTTTCTCATAGTGTAGTCAACCACTATAGGAATCAATCGCTAAATATCGAGATCTAATTCCGGAGATATGATCTTATGATCTAATGACAACAGAGTCATGTGGTGTTAGTTTATTTTGTTATTTGATTTGAGTTTATTTTCATTTATTGCATTTAAATTCTGAAGTGTGTTTAAAAGTAGTTTGCTAACATTAGTTATTAAATTGGGCTACATTAGGTTCTAATCCCACATTTCATGTGCTTGCACCTCTAAGTTTACAAACTTCCACTCGATAATTTAATGTTGATTAATTAACATATAATTTAGCTCGACATTTTTGGCACTGTTTCCGGGGAAGTGCTAAAAGGATTAGAGGCTAAATAGGTAGTTTTCCTTTATATTAGACAAGTTTTGGGAGGAGAAATAGTAATCTGCAAAGACTCCCTTAATTCTGAAATTATGAGGGGGGTATAGCCCGACACATTCACTTTGGTGATTTTCTTCGAAGTCTTGTTGTTTCCTTTTATGCAAGTCTGTTTTTATGCACGCATGTTTTCTTTTGTTTTGATTTATGGAAATGAATAACTTGTGTGAAAATATAACTTGGTGACAACAAGATATTAGTAACATGAAGATTTCAAGTACATGATTGGTTTTCTTGAATTTACAATTAGTTTTCATTGTTTAAACTATTAAAATAAAAAATTACTTTTGGTTTTGTAAGAACCCCATGCACTAATTCATGCTGTGAGATAGGGATTATTAACCAACAAGAAGGATTCAAGGATGATCAAGAGTTTGAAAGAAATCTCTCAAATCCTATCAGCAGCTAGGATCTCTGCCTCTTAGGAATAAGAAATATTTACAGCAGTCAAGAACTTATCTTCCTCTCCAAAAGATAAGTTTAGTTTAGTTTTATGCACCAGTTCCGATACCAATTCATGGTTATCATACTTACACACCTCCAAATCAAATTCCACCACTTAGATATTATTGTTGGACCTTCCAACATGGATGTGGATTGTCCAGATATCACCCAACTCACACATGTAGATCTCTAGCATGGTTGAAGATTTCCTAGTTTTTTGCAAAAGTTTTCAAACAATCAACTTCTGCCTCGATTCTGTGTAGATGAAGGAAAATCTAGAAAATACGGAACATGGGTTTTGTTTGCAATATAGGAAATTGGTCAAAGCATGGCCGATTTTCCAAAATCAGCTATGGTTCAGGATAATTTGGTGGTTATTTGACCCAAATATAAGGTTCTCTGAATATTGTCACACCATCTCAGCATAGATTGGTCTTATCCAAATAGTGTCAATCAGATTGTGAAGGACCCCTCAACCTGTGTAACGATATGCTCTTTTGATTATTAGTTTAGATTTTTATTTTGTTCAAATTCATTCCAATTTGTTCAATTGTTTTGCAGCGATTCTTGTTTGATTTCTATTCATATTTTATGTGATTGCAATTCAATTTAGTTATAAGAATTTAGCTTTACTAGATACTCAGGATTAATTCTTCACTTGTGTGCAGTTTCATTCCATCTCTGCATTTATATTGATCTCTTCATTTCTTTTATAGAATCACTTCTCTATTTTGTATTTTGTTTTGTTCTAGTGTACTCACCACCAACAATTCAATAAACCCATTGTGCACTTCAACCACATAGTTTCTACTTGTTAATATCACCCAAAATTATGACTTAGCACATTCATAAGTCTTAGTTAAAGAAATCTATCTAAATGCTTTATTCTTGGTTGTCTTTTCTCCAAAAATTCACATTTACAAACTACAGTCATGACGCCTGCATATTTGTTGCATTTTGACCATAATTTCCTCCTTTAATTTGTTGTGATTTCATTATACATCATCCTCAATTTATCAACATTTCCTCCTTTAATTTGTTGTGATTTCAATATGCATCATCTTAAATTTATCAACATTATCATTTTGCTTCCTTCCTAATATGATTCCATTGCCAAACACTCATTCTTGAAAATTGTTTAATGAAGTTCATAACTAGATAAGATCATAATTTTTATATGTTTAGTTTCTAAGTATTTGCTCATTTCATAACAAAACAAAAATATAAACCAAATTCCTCCTTTCTATTTGTTGATTGTCCCTTGCACCATACCATTGCACATTAATCTAAAATCACTAATAAATTGCAAAGATAATTAGTTTCCACATCTGTCCTCATTCCCTCATCCTCAGGTTGGCCAATTCTTTTCTTTTAAAAGATTACTTATGTATAATTAAACTCTGCCATATAAATCACAATTTGTTTCATTAATAAATAATTCACTTCTGTTAATGATTGCACATAATCCAATTGAAATCAAATATAAAGATTGATTGCAGAAGTGAGCCCATCCCTTCTCCATTCTCACATCCATTTTCTCTTTGTTTTCTATTTTAAAAGATTTATTGGCTTTGGTAAATATTATCATTTATACAAATCTTTCAAGAACCAAAAAATATGTAATCACTCTTTCCTCATTTACACTTTTAAGTGTTTGGCTTGTGATTGTGTAAGTGTTTGTCATTCTCATGTTCAAAGTATATCCTTTTTTTTTATGCATCTTATTCTTTGAGTTATATTCATTGTATTTTGATTTCATCATTGATGTCATTGTGTGTGGTGTATTGATTTGAAAAGCAGTCCTTGTGTCTTAGCTACATTTATTTACATTTTTCATCTTATTTTAGAATTTCCTTTCATTTAGTTTACCTTTGTATTTTCTTTGATTTGGTTTTCCCATAGTGTAGCCAACCACTATAGGAATTAGTTATTGAAGATCGGGATATAACTCGGGGGATATGATCTTGTGATCCATTGACAAGTAGAGTCATGTGGTGTTAGTTTGCTTTGTTATTTAATTTAATTTTACTTTCATTTATTGCATTTAAATTCTGAAGTGTTTGTTTAAAAGTAGTTTGTTGGCATTAGTTTTTAGATTAGGCTAGATTTGATTATGATCGTGCATTTCTTGTGCTTGCACCTCTAAATTTACGAAATACAAGTCAATAATTTAATGTCTATTGATTAACATATAATTTTTCCCAACAATTTAGACCAAACTATATCATGGGTAGATGAGAGGTTTTAGTAGAAATCTTCAATATCTGACTACTTGTCTTTAGTTATTGGATATTTTTTTTTTTATGAAGACAACTGTGTGTGTGTGTGTGAAAATTTCCCAAGCATGCAAGACTCATACATGCTTTGTCCATATCAAAATTGCTCGGGATAATAGTGTCTGAGCAAATTTCTTCACCAATAAGAGACATTCTAAGAAGATATACTACTATTCAAATACACCTAAAACTGTAGACTTTAAAAAATTGACCCAACACAAAAAACACAAGTCTAATACATAGAAATTGAGAGGCTTTATTTCACGTAGATACTATTGTGGCTTTCTTCCATAATTTGGTCTGTTTGAGTAATTCCTTGAAGCTCCTATGTTTGTTTAATGAATGCCACAGTGGTTTGTTGCATAGTGTCCAACTCAATATGCTTGAACCCAAATAAGAAAAGAGCCAATCTTATAATAGAATGTGAACCATGCATGAAAACTAAAATAATATTGTAATGCATTTCTATCTCAACAACCAACTTGTCCTATTACTTTTATCTATGTATTTGTTTTTCTTCTAATTGCTCTATCTGGGTGGATAGACCTTGGACTATTTGGTGCAATCTTTCAAGCTAAGTGTTCATTGTACTCAAGATATGTTTCAACTAAAAAATTCGTCCTCTTTCAACAAATTCAAATCAAGGTTTTTTTGCCATGGCTTCCTCAAGAGGAATGACCCTAGTATGGAAGAAAATACCTCTAAGAAACAAACATTTAACCCTAATACCATATATGTTGTATGAGGAGAGCCGACCTTCTGTTCATCCCTTTCTCAACCTATTGGAAATTCCAGAAATATCTAAAAGGACAAAGTTGTTCACAAACAAGAAAGCTAATGTGGGTAGAATCAATAATGCCAAGAAGAAGCATTTACCTCTATTCAAGACTATAGAGTGCCAATAGGCTTCAACATGTGATCTTATCCTCATGCCAGGTAACAAATTCCTCCAAATCCAAATAGATTACCTTAAACTCCAGATCCAAAACCAAAGTTCTGACACGACTAGAGAAGCAATTTAAAAGAGCCATAAGAGTGACAAGGTTCATATTTGATAGCATTGAATTAATGAGAGTTGAGGCATGAGATAGCTTTAAATCTCCCCCATTCGGCCTTAAAATGACAAGACAAACTTCCTCATGCATACCATTGTGAGGACAAATGTTGATTTTCTTCCCATTACCAACACACCATTGGTTTCATCATCCAAACCATTTGATTGTCTCAACACACCATTTGTTTTCTCGTCTAAATCTATTAAGGGAGGCATCTACATTTAGGGGGGTCCTTAGTTTTTTTATCATAACCCCTTATCGAGCAATATTTCCATATTGGCTTGTTTATGAGAGTTATTAGCTCTCTTGACATGAAAAAAATTAACTTCCTCCACCTTCCCTAAATTCCAAGCAATTCTATTTAAGATCGTACTATGAATTATTCCTTCCTTATGGCATCCCCTCCTTGCTTTCTTGATGAATAGGAGAGAATCCCCCAATCATTAATTTTCTTATATGAAATACTTTAATCAACTTTGATCCCATGATTATAACATACATTTCCACTTGATTATTCATAAAGACTTCAATCCCCCATGAAAAAAATATGTATACTTGTTCTTTCAGGAATCGGTTTTATAAAGAACCCGTCCCCTCCCCCTCCCAACTCCTGTTGGCACCAAAAATTAAACTAATAACTAGCACACGGCATCCAAAAATTGGACGGTGAATGCCAATAGGAATACAAAAGAAAGAAACTTTCAATAGAAGTAAATAAACATAAACAACTCGAATTAAATAAAATGGTTCATAATTTTCAAAACTCGTACCCTCGGCTATAGTCTATGGGATCATCTCCGTGTTTGTTGATGACATCACGCCCATATATCCCAACTTAAAAAGGTAATTTAATAAATATATATTATTAACTCATATAATATATAATTATAATTGTAACAACAATAGCGAGAATCAAATCGAGTATTAAATTTTTATATGCTATTATATGAGAGATTGAACTATACAAGTCTCACGAGTTTTAGTTTTGGACACTGTTGTTTGGAATTTTATTTAATAAATAAACGGGTATCCATCAATCTAACATACCCAGTATACTTTGTCTACATCTCCAATTAATGATGACCCATCATAGAATCGAACCATAATGATTCCAATAACATAAATCTATCGAACAATCGCTTAAATGACAACAATAGGCCGCATCTATTCTTTAAATCCAATGAAATCCTATGAGGAAGCAATTTAAGATCACATGGCTCTCAATTGTCACTTTAAATACTTGGATTCTGTGATCGAACATTGCTTAAAATGACTGAGAATGCTATTGATTCTCCCATGAAAGACATGCTCTCGAACACATATATTAACATTTTTTAAATTATGGTATCAATCTACAAGTTTTGCAAAGGAGTTGACTTAAACCATCTCCCACAAGCCCTAACCACCCCCTGCATTACATATCCACCACCGCTTGAATGGTTGCCGATAAATTTGGTAACCATTGTAGTAATTTGCATATAGCATTATATCTTTAATAATTAATTTATATTACTAACAATTAATCCGTATTCTTTACATTGTTTAACCAATGACCACTATGTTGAATCTTATTTGCTGAATCTTATAGGATTTTTGGGATTCTAGAGATCAACCTCCATTCCCAAAGGTGAAGAGAATAACATTGATAAATATTATTTTAAAATAACACCTATCAACATAACTAGTTACATAAAGAACCATGGCTTCCTCTTCTTCCACACTTGTTAATGATGTTCATCTATAAAGATTATGAAATGTTGAGATGCTTTATATGATGCATGGTGTCATACGATCATGTATCGGATATCTAATTGGTTTCATTATTGATTTTAAGTACTTTATGGGTTTTACTAATTCAAGAGACCTTGTATTATTTAACATTTTCATTTTTCTATTTTAAATTATTGATCTAAAAGCTTTTGTAGATGTTGCAATTTAAGGGTTGTTACAACTTGGTATCAAAGCTTCAAAGATCTCAGTCCCATGACCCTTTAGGACTATTCCATACCAACATTAATGAGAAAAAAAATATTAAGTACCATTGACTCTTGCACATAATGCTTGTTGCATTTTATTTATTTCTTTGAAGTAAAATTATTAAAATTATTACAAAAAGGAGAGGATTCATGCAAATTATGAAATAAAATTGTGAATGAAGTTAGTGAGAAAAACTAATTATGACAAATTAAATTGTGAATGAAGTTAGATTGGATTTTTTAGTGAGAAAAACTAGTTATGACAAATTATATTTACTTTTATTTTGGGTGAAGAATATAATTTTTGTCACTCTCTTAAATAGTGAATATCAAACCATTATTTTATTATTTACATGTATGTTTTGGAATGTTATGGATCGATAAATAGATGCAACATATAACAAAATTTACAATTATAATGTGCTCAATTCTAAGTTTTTTTTTAATGATTTGTAAATTAGTATAAAAAACTATAAATAATATATACATAATTTGAAGATAAATAAAAGTTTGCACTTGGAAAATTAGTATAACCTCTCCTAAGTGTAAGAATGAGGAGAAAGAGTCCTCGTGAAATTAAAGTATCACAAAACCAAAATATTGAAGTAATAAAAAAATCTTTACAAAAAATCATAAAGTCCAATTTTTGTGATCCAAGTACAAAACAAATATATCATAATGGTTTGATAACACAATAACACCATAACTCTTTCTTACATGCTCCAACAACATTTGGTATTAGATCATCATTATGTGGCTTGCACCAATCAAATTTAAGTAGAGAATTATCTATAACCATAAGATCTCAATCATCTAACTCCTCTATTCTTGGGCATACGCCCCCCTAAGATGGACAAAGGCACATAAGTCACCTTAACATTTGGCATTGGATCATCATTATGTGACTTCAACCCATCAAATTTAAGTAGAGAATTATTGATAACCATAAGATATCAATCATCTAACTCCTCTATTCTTGGGAATACGCCCCTCTAAGATGGACAAAGGCACATAAGTCACCTTACTAGTGACTAGGGGTTGGGAATAGCTCATCATGCCTTGAGCATGTCCCAGCTACTCATCATTACCTTTACTCACATGCCAAGTGACCAACTCATTAACAAGGTCTAGGAATAATTGTCAAATTCCTAAAAAGTTGAGTTGGCACATGTGAATAGGATCTAAATTGTACCAATGATACCTAGTCCATAATTTTGTTGTGGACACTTTAATATTTCAATAGTTTTGAACGTCTAATTTCAAACTTCCTTATTCACTTGACCTTCATATTCTAAGTGCTTTCCCCTCGCAACCCATGACCTTTTATTCTACACCTACCTTTTTTTCGATCTTCTTCAATCCAACCTATCATTTTCATGATCATAGTATTTTTTATTTAATATCAACCTATTTCATTAGGTAGTTCCAAAATAAGAATATCTTTTAATAGATCATGTGCTATAGACCAAAGAAATTTGGTACATAGCTATATCGTGCTATCGAATATACTTGGAGACTTGACCAAAATATTTTTTTAAATGCCTTGTAGAAACAAGGGTTACATCAGAAAATATGTTAGTTTGTTTTTCCATCTTTCCTCATTATCGTGAAATTTTTCAAACCAACATGCATGGCCTGTCCAGAATCATGGCAAAAGAAAAGATGTGGGTATAAAAATTTCAAACATTTGGTTTGGTGAAACATTTGGTTTGGTGAAATGAGTTTCCTATGGTCGTTGGTTAAAGTCAAGTCAATCCATCCATCTTCTTTTGTCACATCGTTCTATTTTTTATGAGAATGTTAAAGCAAAATTGTCGGGGGTTCACATTTGGTTGGTGATCTGTGCGCATCTTAAACTTCCCGAATGCTTAGCAAATGAAAAATAATTTTCCTTGTAACAATTTTCGTGGGGTTTTGGCAAATGGAACTTATGACATGGCAATGACAATGACATATGTCATTGTATCGTAGGGTGGCATTGAGAAAATAGAAGCGTGGTATTGTATAGTGCAATCCCACTTCCACGTACGGAAATGGAACATGGCATAACATCGAATATAAGCGTTGAATATATGAAGGCTATCGACGACCTCTAGAGTTTTGAGTAGGCACTAGAGTCTACACTTTGTGAATATAAAATCTGGGAATATAAAAATTTCAAACATTTGATTCGAATGGAATGAGCTTCGTGTGGTCGTTTGTTAAAGTCAAGTCAATCCATCAATCTTAAACCAAAATTATCGGGGGTTGCCATTTGTGATCGTTCACGAAAGTCAAGTCAAGTCAATACGACAATTTTCTTTCCTCTGACTTGCACAGAAAGTCAGTCAAGTCAATACAAGTTACAACAATCTTCTTTCCTCTGACGTGTACATCGTTCTATTTTTCACAACTTCACATTTGATTTGTGATCGTTCTATTTTTCCCGAATGCTTAGCAAATGAAAATAGAAACTTGTGACATGGCAATGGCCATACTGTATCGTAGGGTGGCATTGAGAAAATAGAAGCGTGGTATTGTATGGTGCAATCCCACTTCCACGTACGCAAATGGAACATGGCATAGCATTGGCCAAGACGTTAACACCTTCTGAAGCGTTGAATATATTCGGGACCTCTACAGTTTTGAGTCTACACTTTGTAGTTTACTCTTGTGCTTGGCCCTCAAGCTGTTTAATAAAAAGGTGGTAATGGTCTAACTATCACTTACGTCTCGAATTTTTAGTAAATAAAAATGATTGTTTTAGAAACTTTTTCAAATTCTAAATAAAGATTCTCCTAGGGGTTAGGAAGATATACTAACAACATGTTAGAAATCCTTGCCTTGTTTCGAGGGGTTAAAACTATGGCCAAAGAAGATTTTAAAGATGCTATTATCATCGTTGATTCAACGATACTTGTCAAAGTCTTTAATTCCAAAGAACCTCTAGCATATATTCGCCTTGCACTCATCTATGTTAGGAAAAGGAAGATCCTTGAAGCCTTGGGGAAGCTAATCACATGGAAAACTTGGTCTCAGCCCTTCCAGAAGGAACTCTTCAAATTCTTAATGAATTAGAGAATTATGTATCGATTCCCTAACTCAATGATTTTGGTGTGGGGAACCTCTGAGGTGGGGGATCGCGAAAGGCTTAATTACGGTCACATTGGGAAGGAGCATGACTATAGGAAAGTGAACAATGATTGGAAATACCAATCCGACGAAGGCTACCACTACAAGGAAAAGGACCTTAAACGGAGGTTATAGTGGATGCTCGACTCAAAAGAGTCCAAATATACGTTTATAGCGGAGGTCACAAGCAGAGGTGAGCACTCAGAGGTTTTAGCGGAGATTTTTTCTCCGGTACATTTCATTTAATTAGAATGCACTGGTGTATTACATATATAGGAGCATTGTGCCGCCATATACCATGTTTCACTACGTCCAAAAAAATCATCAACCGCAAAAAAAAAATGTAAACTGTTGTGTTACGTAAATATAAACTCCCCGGTGCGTTTTGTTTAGAAGCCTATACACGGTGTGTTACCGAATACTAAATGGCTCAGTGCGTGTCGTAGAAACAAACCCATCGTATAATATTTTATTTAAAAATAAAAAATATTTTATTAAAAAAACCCATTAACTTTTATAAGTAAAGACCTCATCGCAATGAGTTCTCCGACATTAAACAACCTGCTGCGTCTAAGACTCTAATCATAAGGAACACATTGATATACATTTTATTAAAAATAATACAACTATTTTATTAAATATCTCAAAATTTTATTGAAAGACTCATAACAGTGCGTTGGTATATAAACGAACTAGTGCGTGTCATAGACTCTAAAGCACTGATTAATTTTTAATTAAAAATAAAAACCTATAATTTTATTCCTACGTAATTTTTTAAAACTTCATACCAGTGCGTTAGACGATACAAAACTACCCAGTGCATGCACAACACATAAATGCATCGACTATTATTTTATTAAAAAAATAAAAAATATTTTACTATTATTTTATTCTAAAACCTCGCATCGGTGCGCCTAGTTGTCAGGCGCACTGAAATAGGATTTAATAAAAAAAAATTATCGTGTTGTCAAACTCATTTTTACCCTCTTCAATGTGATTGAGCCCACCTGCACCAGTGCTACACCTCACCCACCTAGACGCCCTCACATCGGTGGTACACGTGGACAAATTCCTCACTCCTACTGGGTCTAGTTTGAATTTTTCCAAATGGTGGGAAAAAATTCAAATTTCCCATACATCGCCAGTATGACTCCATGACGGGTCATTCAACAGGTAAATTGATTCTTTATAATTTAACTTTTTAGCATATTAGTTTTAAAAATTTACCTTCAAATTGTCCTATTAAAAAAATCAAAAAAATATGCATGGTGCATTTGAGCCTTTTGGCTTGCACCGCCCGACGGTGTACCCTATAAATTTTTACAGGGCACACCGTTATTGGTGCAAGCCGAATGGATCAAACACACTACAACATCATGACAATATATTATAAAACATTGAACAGCTTGTCAATGCATTTGACAATAAAGGTCATCGTCTGTACAGTGTCGTTATGTGTATTGAAGGAATTGGTTAACAAAAAATTGTAAATGAAAACATTAAATTATACGGTACTATTAGTGCACATCAGTGCACCAATTTTTGGTGCTCTGACATGTAGTAGGCGCACCAGTTTTGAACCCCCAAAAATCATAATTTAATGGTGTTGCATTGTCACACCAGTGCACAGTGCTCTCACGTGCCCAAGGCGCACTGTTAATTGATTCCAATGAAAATATTAACTTAATAAACAACGGTGCATTCAAATCAATTAAGAACACTGCTTACGGTGCACTTACGTGACAAAGGAGCACCTTTAATAGAGCATATGAAAACAAAATTTAACGGTGCTCCTAGTGCACATGAGTGCACCGGTGCTCGGTGCACTCACTTGATTTAGGCGCACCATCAACCAAATTTTAGAAAATATCTTGGTGCGTATAGTCATTAGCGCACAATGGAAATAAATTTTAAATATATAGAATTATAATATCGGTGGGTGTTTCATATTTTAGTGCACCATAAACAGTTCAGTGTATATTTAAACGCACCATGGTCAGTGCAGTGTGTGTAGAAAAGCATCGGAAGTGGTGCACCTATTTTATTGAGGTGCACTACTTAGAAAAAAATATTGGTTTGATAGAAAAATGTATTATTGATGTTATTAAATAGGATTTTAATTGAATAAAATATTACATGTTTTTATGTATCTACTAATGACACTGATTCATGTTATATGTGAAACAAATATATGAGTGGTGATAATTTGCTCAGTAGGCGCATGCACAGCAGGATCAATTCAACATGGTTAGAGAGTGGGAGGCTAGGGAGAGGGAGAGGGATTTTTATCATCGACCCATTACTAGTCATACTAGAGAGCTCTTGAGGGCTTTCAACCTCCTAAAGTTCTATTAGGAGGCTACATCCCTCAAAGGAAACTCTTCATTGTTGTGTCAGTTCATCCGACACTGGGATCATCAAAGGCATACATTTTGTCTCTGTCCCAGTCAGTGGTTCTATCCTACTGAGGAGGACATCTATTTCATCACTGGGATATCTCGAAGAAGGGAGGATTTTCCCCAGTTCCCTGATGTCCCAACCAGTGCAGCAATAGAGATTCAACTAGCTTACTCTCTAAGATATATCAGTGATAAGGTCGTCCATCCCTCTAATTTTCAGGTGAGCAATGACTAGCTTAGGATATATGCTTTTGGTTGAGAGGAGGTTAGGTGCCTCTCTCTTTTTCTTATGATGATGGTGCACTCCTCCAATGGTGGGAATCACATTAGTTTCCCTCTATTTTATTTTGTTGACTCTTTAGTGTAGAGACCTAGATGCATTAGGTGGTATGCCATTTTTTATGACAATTTTGTTATGCTTTGGATAGATGTCGTGCAATGATTGATGGGAGGTCCAACTTCCCTTTTCTGTTTAGAGATTTTTTGTCTATTTTTTGATAGGTTTCCAGCCACCAGGTCCTCCTCTCAGCATCTTCCTTACATGCTGATGACAGAGGTGCATATGCACATGTCGGGGAAGATGATGCCCAACAAGGGGAAACCTGACTTCCTGACTATGATCACATCATATGTGGTTGAGATTCTAGGTAGTGAGGAGGACCACACACTAGACATGGTGCCATAATAGTATGCAGGATTGGACTAGAGAGGGTGCCCCAAGATCTTATTCACACCAGAGGAGCCACCAAATGAGAGAGGTAATATTATTGTTATGTTTAAATTATTTTAGTATCATTTTATTCTGTTTATACTTAATGCAAATGAAATATCTTCTAAATATTATATTGTTTAATGAAATTTTCTAATTATTATTCATGTGTACTATATTTTTTGCATACATTGGCACATTTTATGGTGAGTTTGAGCCACCTCCTCCCACTTAGGAGGATAAGGATATTGAGAAGCCCAATTAGTCCAGGCCATAGTTGGTTGGTAGACATCCTGAACACCATCCATGTAGGCCCCATGATAGGAATCACCAAGATGTGGAAGACATGTTGGACACATTATTTGCAGATGAGGGGGTTCATCCTGTAAGGGTGCATGACATTATTTGACAGCCTCACGTTCGAGAGATTTGGAGGATTCTTCCCGGTGAGATGAGGTTATTGATGTAGCATATTGTTGGTGCATGCATTCAGTTGGATGCTAGGATGGATGACCATCCGCCTCCTTCTCCACCTCCTCCACCTCCACCCCCTCCATCATCTTCAACATATACTACTCCACCTCAACCTCCATTAGCTTCGTTGACATCTCATCCACCTCCTCCTCCATTAGCTCCTTCATCATCTCCGACTACTCCTATTGGAATGACCTACCGATCCTACTTCATCATCTCTTGATCTACTCCTTCTCGACCGACCTAACAATCCTACTAATAGGCCCGACCATCCACCATTTCTTTCTCCAGTTGCCTCTATTTTAGATATGATGCTTAGAGGGAGTACGATTAAGCTTGATGGACTTATCTATGCTTCTCTCTGAGATGGTTTTTTCCTGGCAAAGGTACTCATGATGCCTTTATATCTATTGGTGGAATTTTATATGCCTCTAGTGATACTAGAAGATGTGTTGATACTGACTCTGGCTCTATTGGTGGAGGTGACGATGCCTCTAGATCTGGTGGGAGAGATACTGATGATGCATTTGGTGGAGGTGGATCAAATATGTCATAGCATTTATTGGACTGGAGATATTTATTTGGCATGTACATTAGTTTGATGTTATATATGTTCATATCTATATATATATATTGCATTTTCATGTTTATGTTGATGTCGATGGTTATGTTGATGTTTATTTATATGTACTTGATGGTTTGTATGTTAGCTCAAGTTAGATTATGTTTGTTAGATGTGTGTGATGGTTATGCATGTTATAACATAATGTGGCTTGTGTTGTACTAGATGATGTAAATGTAATGTTTAAGATGTTACGCTCTTGTTTATGTTTATATGCTTATGATGTTATATTGATGATTTGTATGTTTTATGTTAGATGGCGAAAATTATCATGATAATGGTATTATGATGTTTATGTTTATGTTTATTATGGTATGATGATGTTTATGCTTATTTTTTTTAGATGGTATGATGATATATATTAATGTCATGTGATTGATTGATCATGTGTTTAAAATAGTGATTGTTAGATGGTGACAATGATAATGATGGTATTTTTATGTTTATGTTGTGAAAATGATGATGATGTCATGTTTATGGTTATATTTATGGTTAAGTATATGATGGTATGATCATGATGTTTATGTTTATATTTTTTAGGTGTTGAAAATGATGATGATCGTATGCTTATGTAAAAGAACTTTGTACTATTCAAAATCATGTGGGCAAGGATAATTTTAGGGGAGAAATTTACCCCATGGGCTATTTTCCATGTTTTTTTCCAAAAAAATATTTGCCAATTTGCATTTTTTGAAGCCCCATTTCGCCCAATTTTGATGGGGTAAACTTTTTTTCACTCTAAAAATCGCCAAATTATTATATAAACTATATAAAATCCTTAGAAATTGAAATAATTTTAGAAAAATATCGCCAACTATTTTATAGTTGACATTTTAAGAATTGGTAAGATTCGCCAAGGTTTATACACTCTTAAATAAGTATGGGTCCTTAAAATTATCCCTGCATGTGGGTCTTCAAATCAATAATTATTAATTTAGTCGACAAAAACATCCCAATTTGCATTGTAAATTATGATATAAAACAAGTTGTTGTATGGATTAACAAGTTTTCAAAGAATTAGAACTTTGTAAAGAAAGTTACTGGGTTTTTAATTTTGGTCAAAATTTTACTATCCTTTCAACCATTTTCATATTAAATAATTTCAACCTATATTTTGTAGACAATTTGAATTATAGTTTCATACATAGGTTGATATATTGGTTATAAAATGAATTTGAAAGTATGGTTCGTTGTCAGGTCATCATAAATGTGAAAATATGTAATGTCCCCTCCCTGATGGCTCCATGGTCATCCTTCTACCTTATCAACCCCTATAGCTTTTGGCAAAAATTCATTAAGTGTAGGGGTTAATTTTGGAGGCATTAATTGTATAGTTTAATTAAATTTGGAACTTAGGAAGTATGTAATGCATAAAATATAAATATTTTATTTTATTTAATTGTGTGACGAGTGGATGTGATTAGGTGGCCAATGACGGCACAATATAGGATTTCTTGTAGAACCTAGTAACTGTCATCCAAAATGGCAACTAGGAGAAAAGTAGAGAAAATCAATAAATCCACTAAAAAGATGCAAGGCAACATAAAAGCAGGAAAGCTTTCCTAAGGCACATAAAAGTATGTTCTATAATTTCTTAAGGTTGTCTATGCTACTAAAGCACTTTCAATTTTGATATGTTCAAATTCTCATAGAGCTGCCCCTTTGATTGAATATGAAGATTTTAAATTGTTCCTTGTATGTCAATGATTATTGAGCAATCCAACAAGCATATGATGCTCCCTTCATGCCAAAAATATATTATCGAATTCCCACTTGATCTATTTGATAATAAAGGATATGAAAGCGAGTAGATGAAAGTCACCAAAAAACAGGTTTAGATCCCACACTATTCCATCTACTAAGAGGATTTTGGATGAATATAATTCACACAACAAATTTCGTTCTCTAAAAGGAGAATTATCATAAACTTATTTCAAATCTTCCACAATCTATATTTCAAATTTCCCACCTAATTATAATTGTGATAATTTAAGTGCATCCTTGGTTCATGTCCAAGTATACTAAATATACAACTGAAGGGGTTGGTAACTTACTCTTTGTAGAGTCAAATCATACATTTTTTTTTCTAAGACTGTGATTTGATTTTGCAAATTTTGAATTTTGTTCCTCCATCTATTTTCTGCAGTAAGGTACCTTTTACATTCTCTGCATTTCAATTTTATGTTGATGCTTATATATCATTCTCAAATCATAAAATTCCTCCTTCCCTGTCATTTAAAAGAGTTGAGTCTAATTGGTGCAAGAGCCAAAATATAATCTCATTTACAATTTCATGGACAAAATCCATCATTTTGGTTTCTTGTGAACAAATGTAGAGTTAATTTTCAGCTGTAGTTGCCAACAGCTCTAAACCTGTGATTACCTGCGCGGTAATCTTAAACCTCCCCATTAGCAACTTAATATTCAAAACTATGTTTTGCTTCTTTACCATTCTGAACTTTCCTTTTTAATGTTTTATTTTTTTCTTTGTTTCTTATGCAACTTAGAATTAAGTGGATTAATATATACCTGATCAATAGGTTGGGATTCTTCAAATGGCACATCTTCTCAACAATCATTATATAAATCATGGAGAGAATAAAGGAGAATATGCGTAATCAATTGAAGAGAGATGTACTAAAGATCTTCTTGTCCATTATTACAACTCGATGAATATTTGAATTGTACCAGACCATGGATAACTGAATTTATTTGCATGGTCATAGGTACCAAAATATATCGGGTTTACAAGTTTTCCACAAAACTTATAAAAACAAGAAAACTTGTAAAGATATGAAAGCTTCTAAAGGTAGGAAAAATTGTAAAGTCTCAAAAGAAAAAGATCTAAATATTTATGCTGTTATTATCAAATCCTTGGCAACATAGGAATATCTTCAAGAACATTTTTTTAAAATTGTAAATCCTTCTATTGGGTCAATTCACTCTCCTATCTTTGAAACTTTACTTCTGGTTATTCTTCCACTCTGTGCATATTTTTCAAAACATTCATCATATTCTAATTCAAGCCATTTGGTGATGATCCCAACATGCTTCCCCATGTTTTCAATGAATTTTATGGCTTCCAAAATAAACCCAATTACCAGTAGTTCCAATTGTAGTGAAACGGACTAGGATGAAGAAATATGATAACAATGGTGGATGAAAAATAACTAT
The DNA here is from genome assembly GCA_027924585.1 of Larix kaempferi. Classification (NCBI taxonomy): domain Eukaryota; kingdom Viridiplantae; phylum Streptophyta; class Pinopsida; order Pinales; family Pinaceae; genus Larix; species Larix kaempferi. The sequence goes on from BSBM01000292.1 coordinate 953,858, forward strand.
CAGGTTTGGGAGAAGTTTTTGTTTGGATAAGATTATGGAAATTAGTGGCATATTTAGTCAATCATGACATATAATGGGAGGTCGAACCATAACATGGAAAAATATATGATTTGCAGGATAGGTGAAAGTTTTGGTTAATGATGGTAGACATAACAATGAATTTTAGGAATGCTAACTAATCATGATATGTTAAGGTCATTATGATTGTGTCCCTGAATATTCACAAAAACTGAGCAAGTATTACATACCTTGGTAACTTACAAATTCTTGTTGCATAGGTCTAACATATTCTTTGTTTCTGATATGCATACTGATGTTGCTAGCTTCCTGAACTAGGTTAATGACAAAACATTGGTGGCTAAATATGTATGTTGATTGGAGATGAAGATGCTAAATATGTTGAATATGGCGGCAGCAACTCCCCACACTTGAGGGTTTTCATGTCCTTATTGAAACGCCTCCTTTTCCAGAGAACTTGGGTTTATGAGGAAGATTTTGAACAGTCAGAAAATCAAATTCATCATTTTGATCATTCTGACCCTAAATTATATTTGACCAAAGAGGAACATGATATGTTTTCCCAAGAACAATATTGTAATATATTGGAAGCGGAGTCAGAGATATATCAAAGGGGATATCATAATGCAGTGACTGATTTTCAAAATAAATACGATCTTAGAAACATGAATGTTATTTTGAATTCAAACAAATCCCCTACCGATCATCCCCCAAGTAGTTAACAGAAGAAAGAACCCCCTATAAAAGATTATTCATAGGTAGATACCTTGAAGAAATCTCAAGAAAGTAAGAAAGATGCAGTGAATCAAGTTGAGAAAACACATTCACCCTTCATCCTAGAAAATGAAATCTAAAAAATCAAAATATCTATTCCCTTTAATGAGCTTTTAAAGAACACATAATACAAAGGTAAAATTCTAATGGTAAACAATGAATAAGAACAACAACCTAATACGTTATAAGTTCAGGATTATGCTCCCACTATTTTTTTTGGTCCAAAGGTTGAAGATACAAATAATGAATATGTACCTCCATTTTATGTTAGCTTGAATGTTCATGATATGATCCTTCACAATGCTATGCTAGATTCAGAAGCTTCACATAATTTAATGCCTAAAGTTGTTATGGACAATCTTGGATTGGAAGTCACGAGTCCCTACAAAGATCTATTTTCTTTTGATTCTATAAAAGTCAAATGTCTTGGTTTGATTAAAGATCTAAATGTAAATCTGACTCAAATCCCAACAAAAAACATTGTTATAGATGCCATAGTTGCAGATATTCCACCAAAATTTGGGATGTTATTGTCAAGGTCATGGGCTTCAAAATTGAAAGGCACATTGCAAATGGACATGTCATATGCTACTATCCCAGGTTTTGATGAACAAAGGAATTTGTATAGAGAAAAATAGTTAGCATATGTGGTCAGCAGTCAAGACAAACCTCATGATCACCTGATCTATTTAGTGGATACTGATTTAGGCTCTTCTATTTTCTATAACGATTTCCATTTTGAAGAGGAGAACAAGAATGATGACAAATCAGAAGACAATATCCAAATATCTAAAGAAGAACAAATTTTAAAACAGAAAAAAGAATGTTGAAGGGAAATGGAACATGCACTTTGATGGAGCAGTTAGTAAATATGGAGCTGGCGTAGGTATTTGGCTAATTCCTCCAAACAATGACTCAAAACTTCATTGTTTCAAATTGACCTTTGAATGTACTAATAATGTGGTTGAATATGAGGCTTTGATTTTGGGGTTAAATATTTTGAAGGATTTAAAGGAAAACATGATATATTTGTATCGTGATTCAGAGTTGGTCATGAATCAAGTAAATGCAACCTACCAAACTAGACATCCAAGGGTGAGAGCATATGGAAATGAAGTTTGGGACATGCTTGGAAATTTCTTTACTGAGTATAGAATTTTATTAATCCGAAGAGAGTAGAATGGCATATTTGATTCCCTAATTTTTGCTACAAGTGTTTTCAAGATTCCCATTTATCCAAACAAGAAATATGAAATTGAAGTTGTAAATAGGCCATCTATTCCTGATAACACTAAATATTGGCAAGTTTTCGAAGATGACATGCAAATTAAAATATTTCTTGAAATGAATCATGAATTTGCTAACACTGTGATTGATGGACAAGACCAAAATGCAGAAGATGTTGAGTAGAATGAAAGTACTGGAGATGAAGATCAAAATCAATAAAAATTTCTAAATAAAATTGGAAGGAAGGAGATAATCCAACTCAAGAATAACTGCATACCCAAGGGACTGGTTCCTTTGGAAATGTTGTTTGATAATAATGATGTGGCAAAGAATCCCAAGGTAGTCCCTGTTGTGGCCACAACAGATCCCATGCTTATTTAAGCATGGGAGCCCCGATCTTAATAAACACTAAGGTGTTTGGGTGAGTCATTTTGTAAATATTAGAGTTTGTCACCCATGCTTTTGATTTGCTTGTTTGCAACTTTTGTTCATTTTTTTCCAAGGCATTTCAGTCTGAAAGGAAAGGAAAGCTAAACTTTTGGTTATTTTGTTGATTGTTATCATCATTCCGAAAATCAGCATTTGGAGTCTCCGAAATCTGCAACCTGACATTTGCGGGTTGCGATAATGTTGTTTAAAATTTTGGAGTTTGGTGATCCTGCAATCCACAACCCAAAATTGCGGGTTGCGAAATTGATCGATAATAAGATCAAGGAATAATTACCCCCGAAACCCGAACTCCGCAATGGCGGCATTCGGCTTTCGGGATGGTCGTTTTCGTTCATTTCCTATATGCTCCCGAAACCCGCAATTCGTAAATTTCGGAATGCAGCTTTCGGGATAGTTATCCTGCTTGACAGTGTGACGCTCCCGAGACCCATTACCCACGTAGTCGATTTTTGGCTTTCAGAAATTCTTTTTTATTTTCATTTTGCTACCCGTTACCCACATAGTCGATTTTCGGCTTTCAGAAATCCTTTTTTATTTTCATTTTGCTACCCGCAACCCGCAAAGCCGCACATTCGGATCTCGGCTTGCGGAATCTTTGAATAAAAACTTCATTAACATATTTGAATTCAATTCCGCATCCCGCTCCAGCTAATCACAGTCGTCCATTGTTATGAACTTACGGTCATGTTGATCTTGGGTAATTAGTTAAGTCAGGATGCGCTATTTTGTCTGTTGAAAACTGGTTCTCCCAAATTATCATTTTTCTGTATAATTTATAACAGTGTATGCTACTACAAGACTATCAGTTGCTTCTTGTTGGATGGACACCATTGCTCTGCCTTAAGTTCGCCTGTCTTGTCTTGAGTTTTGACAATTTGTCGTTTTTCTCCCGCTTCTTAATGATCATGTCTTTTCACTTAATTTCCGACTTCAAAGCTTCTATCGTTGTCATGGAATTCGGATCAGATTGATCCGATGTGTTACGTGTGAAGAAATGATCACCCGTGTATTGGAACTCCTAATCGAGATTTTTTTGCGGATCAATTCTATCACCACAGCCTCCGTTTCCATTATTAATTACCAGTTATAATTATTGATGGGAAGTTGCCTATAACGATGTGATCGTAAAGGCAATTCAAAATCATGCAAGCAGTAATTGAGCCTGTACTTTGCACAAGCTTAAACTCAAAATCTTGGCTTTTCATGACAGTTGAAGTAATTATAATGGGTTCACTGCGTAAGTTTAATCATTGCAAATTTCCTCGCGCAATCGACATCACCCTGCCTGTTGGTCTTAAAATAGCAATTAACTTGAAGATTCTACATTGTTCATTGCTTTCTGTAATAGGAAACATTCTGTGCAGTGTTCTGGGCATCTTGTCATCTAAAATTTATCCAGGATGAGTAATTTTCATGCAAGAGGTGAACCTTCTAATATTCATGTTGATAATGAGGAACTTTACCCCTTTTTGTATCAAGAAACGTTGTCACCACCATTTGATGCAGGTGTTCCTGATCTTAGCAGCGGCAGTAGTGAAGAGGACTTTGAAGCGTTATCTTCCTATGTGCAAAATTCTATGGAGCAGAGCAAGGAAGTTCTGGAAGAACCAACTGACCTGGATGACGATCTCATACAAGACTTTATAATCAATGGAGAACCTGACGTACCGGCCACTGTTTCTGAAGTAAATCCTTTAATGGATCTCTTTGTTTTTGACCATTAATCCCTAAGTGCATAAGTGCACAAGATGATGAGTAGGAGGAGGGTGATGACAATGAAGATGATCATGATGTAGATGAAGATGATAAAGATGATGATGAGGAGGAGGGTGATGACAATGAAGATTATCATGATGCAGATGAAGATGATAAAGATGATGATAAAGATGATGATGTTGATGAAGATGATGGTGATGATGATGAAGATGTTGATGATGATGGTGATGGTGATGTTCGGATGATGATGATGAAGATGATGGTGACATGATGGAGATGTTGATCTGATGAGGAAGATGATGATAATGATGGTGATGATGATGAAGATGTTGATGATGATAATGATGGTGATGAAGATGATGATGATGAAGAAGATGATGATGATGGAGATGTTGTGTTGATGGGGAACCTAGAGATGACAATGATGATGAAGATGGTGATGGTGATGGTGATGGTGATGACGATGAAGATTTTGATGATGGTGCTGATGGTGATGATGATGAAGATGTTGACGATGATGGTGATGGTGATGTTTAGATGATGATCATGATGATGTTCAGAAGATCATGATGGTGATGATGATGGAGAAGATGACGATGATGGATATGTTGATGAGGAACCTGCAGATGCCAATGATGATGATGATGATGGTGATGAAGATGATGATGATGGGGATGTTGATGAGGAACCTACAGATGCTAATGATGATGGTGATGACGATGAAGATGTTGATGATGATGGTGCTGGTAATGATGATGAGGATGATGGTGATGAAGATGATGATGATGGGGATGTTGATGAGGAACCTACAGATGCCAATGATGATGGTGATGACGATGAAGATGTTGATGATGATGGTGCTGGTAATGATGATGAAGATGTTGATGATGATGGTGATGGTGATGTTCGGATGATGATGATGATGATGATGATGATGAAGATGATGGTGACATGATGGAGATGTTGATCTGATGAGGAAGATGATGATGATGATGATGGTGATAATGATGAAGATGTTAATGATGATGATGATGGTGATGAAGATGATGATGATGAAGAAGATGATGATGATGGAGATGTTGTGTTGATGGGGAACCTAGAGATGACAATGATGATGAAGATGGTGATGGTGATGGTGATGATGATGAAGATTTTGATGTTGATGCTAGTGGTGATGATGATGAAGATGTTGATGATGATGGTGATGGTGATGTTTAGATGATGATCATGATTATGTTCAGAATATCATGATGGTGATGATGATGGAGAAGATGGTGATGATGGATATGTTGATGAGGAACCTACAGATGCCAATGATGATGATGATGATGGTGATGAAGATGATGATGATGGAGATGTTGATGAGGAACCTACAGATGCCAATGATGATGGTGATGACAATGAAGATGTTGATGATGATGGTGCTGGTAATGATGATGATGATGATGATGATGATGATGAAGATGATGGTGACATGATGGAGATGTTGATCTGATGAGGAAGATGATGATGATGATGGTGATGATGATGAAGATGTTGATGATGATGATGATGGTGATGAAGATGATGATGATGAAGAAGATGATGATGATGGAGATGTGTTGATGGGGAACCTAGAGATGACAATGATGGTGAAGATGGTGATGGTGATGACGATGAAGATTTTGATGATGATGTTGATGTTGATGTTGATGATGATGATGTTGATGGTGATGATGATGAAGATGTTGACGATGATGGTGATGGTGATGTTCAGATGGTGATGATGATGATGATGATGATGATGATGATGATGATGATGATGGAGATGCTGATGAGGAAGGGGGAGATGACAATGATGATGAAGATGTTTATGGTCATGAATATGATGATGATGGTGCTGGTGATGATGATGGAGATGTTGAAGATGATGGAGATGGTGATGAAGATGATGATGATGATGATGATGATGATGGTGAAGATGATGAAGAAGATGATGATGATGGAGATGTTGATCTGATGATGATGAAGATGATGATTATGGTGGTGATGATGAAGATGTTGATGTTGATGATGATGGTGATGAAGATGATGATGATGGAGAAGATGATGATGATGGAGATGTTGATGAGGAACCTACAAATGCCAATGATGATGATGATGATGGTGATGACGATGAAGATGTTGATGATGGTAATGATGATGAAGATGTTGATGATGATGGTGATGGTGATGTTCAGATGATGATGATGATGATGATGATGAAGATGATGGTGACATGATGGAGATGTTGATCTGATTCAAGGAAGATGATGATGATGATGGTGATGATGATGAAGATGTTGATGATGATGATGATGGTGATGAAGATGATGATGATGAAGAAGAAGATGACGATGGAGATGTTGATGTTGATGGGGAACCTAGAGATGACAATGATGATGAAGATGGTGATGGTGATGGTGATGGTGATGACGATGAATATTTTGATGATGATGGTGATGGTGATCCCTCCCTCATGTTATCTTTCCCTCAACCTATCCCAATCTCTCCATCACTCCCTCTCTCTCACACACTTTATTTCCCTTCCCCCTCCTCTCTCTCTCTCTCTCTCTCTCTCTCTCTCTCTCTCTCTCCATCGCCACCACTCCCTGCATGTCTCCCACCAACACTTTCTGTCCCTCCCTTCCTATCTCTTTATTTCGTTCTATCCCCATCTATCTCTCACTCCCTCCAAATCCATTCCTCCCCATTGTCCCTCTCCCCCCCTCACCCTATGTCTCTCCCCTTCTTGTATTCTTTATTTCTCTCTCACATCCCCCTTGCCTCCATCCATTCCCCCTTGTCACTCAAGTCTCACTTTCAACTTCTAACCCTATACCTCTTCAGAACCTATTCTACTCCTAATAGTGCTCTCAAGCTCCACTTCCCTTCAACCCCTGTAGCCCATCACGTTCTCATTCCCTTCATCTCTCCCCACTCAAGCTTCCAACATCCTTCTAAGCCCTTGACCCTTTCCCACCCCTATTAAATATTAACCATAGATTCCCTTGACCCTTCCCCACCCCTTCTCAAATATTAAACAAAAATTCCCTTGAGTCTTCCACACCCCCTCTTTCTCAAGTATTAAACATGTATTTTATGATTTGCATAACGTGAGTGCATTTTCTAACTATATAACACGTACATGTTATGTAGTTATATAACGCGTACGCGTTATGTACATCTAAAAGCGCGGCAATATTTTTGAATTTAAACAGAACGCGCTCGTGTTTTGTAGAGCCTAAACTAGGCCGAGTCACATGCTCACATGTCAACAATAATCCTATGTGTATGCTTTGGAGTTTGCTTCGGTAATTCCAAACCTGTGCTATGTTAATGAAAAACCAAAGCTAATTGGGTATTTCTTCCAGTTTCTTGAGAAGCCTGTGCTTAGCCACTCGTTACAATATGCTACACAGAGTCATTTTTGATGAAATCTTAGACACAAATTGCATTTTTTCTGCAGATTCCAAATATGTAACTTTTATTTTGAAATATTAATTTTTCCTATTTTCTTTCAATTTCTTTTCTGTCCTACCTCCTTAACTTGTGAAACACACTGTTAGTGTTTCGTCCATAACTTTTTCAATTCTCAATCATTTCAAAAAAAAATTGTATGGTGCACAAGAAGACACTAACCTCCACGTTCTATGAAAAACCCATTTCAAGATTTTTGCATTAAGACCTTCAAAGGCTCTACCCACAAAAGAGGTACTATTTTCGAGGTTTGATCACTTAGACAATTATAAAAAATTTATAAAATTACTAATTTAATTTTCGAAAAATAATGGCGCACAAGTGCTATGTGTTCTCTACATGCATGCCGATTTTTGTAACTTGATTCCATCATTTAGGCCCTCAAAGGCTCTACCCACAAAAACATATACCTTATCATTTGCCTGAAAAATAAAAAGTGTCTGTTAGGAAAAATGGAACTTGACATAGTTATGCAAATTTTCAATACATAAAAGTTATATATTCGGAAACGTGATTCAATTTCCTACATTTCATCTTTTTTACTCAATGCAAGATATTTTGCGTAAGTAGCTCAAAAAATCCAAGTACGTTGAGGGATGCCTGCTTTTTTTAGTTTTCTATTGCATCTAACGCGCCAAAAGTGACCCTCATTAGCTTGCACTGACCCATTAATTAATTAAATTATTAATAATATATTAAATTATTATTTGTTATTTAAATAATTATTTTTTATTTAAATAAATGATTATTATATTATAATTAATTAAAATGGTCAATTTATTAATATTGGAGATATGTGAAATCTGTTGTTATATTTTCGAGATATTTATTAACATTATGATATACTTGTCACCTTATTAATGTTTTTTTATAATAATTTTTAATAAAATAAAATAATTTAATTATTTATAATATAATAATATATTATAAAAACTATTATTTAATTATATTTCAGTAAATAAAATTAATAAATTATAAAACATAAAAATAAAAATGTATAATAATTACTTAATTAATTGTAATTCAATAATTAATTAAATAATAATATCATTTTTAAATATAATAATAATACTTTTAATTATATTATATTATTCTCTCATACGAAGATAGTATTTAACTAAAATATTATAATCAAAGTAATAATAAAATAATATTGTTTAATTCAAAATATTATTATTTGACTATAATATAATTATATTATAGTATACATACTTGATAGATAGAGATATTAAATATATTATAATTTAATTAAATATGATATTTAAATCAATTATAATATAATAATTAATTAAAAAATAATTTCATTAAATTATATAGATATTAAATATATTTTAATTTAATTAAATATGATATTAATCAATTATAATATAATAATTATTTAAAAAATAATTTCATTAAATTATAGTATTCTATTATAATTTAATTAAAACAATTAATATAGGTTGATGATAAATAAGAGATTAAAATAATGATGAAGAATATTATAACAATATAATATATTATCCCCGGATGCGGGTGCCACCACGACAACTGGGCGGCACGTGTTGGAGGTTCCTCGACATGGGATCCCACGACGTGCAACCATACATTACATGCATTAACCCGCCTAGAATCCTTCCTCTTCTCATCGTTAATGGCACATTCATGAAGCTTCATCTAGACGTCCCCTCACCCGCTGGCTCGACGCGCTCACAATGCGACATAAACCTTGATGAACGTCAAATTTCACATTGTGAATATGTCACATCTAACCCTTGATGAATGCCACAATGCAACGTAATCCTTGATAAACATCACAATGCAACATAAACCTTAACGAACGCTAAATTTCACATTGTGAATATGTCACATCTAACCCTTGATGAATGCCACAATGCAGCATAACCCTTGATAAACACACAATGCAGCATAAACCTTGATGAATGTCAAATTTCACATCTTGGGCATTGTCGCAATGCGACATAACCCTTGATGAACACCGCAATGCAACATAAGCCTTTATAAACATCACAATGCGACACAATCCTTAATGAACGTCAAATTTCACATTGTGAATATGTCGCATCTTGCGTTGTGATGGCATATGTATCACATATTGGGCATTGTAGCAATGCGACATAACCCTTGATGAATGACGCAATGCAACGTAACCCTTGATAAACATCACAATGCGACATAAACCTTGATGAACGTTAAATTTCACATTGTGACTATGTCGCATCTAACCCTTGATGAATGCCACAATGCAATATAACCCTCGATAAACATCACAATGTGACATAAACCTTGATGAATGTAAAATTTCACATCTTGGGCATCGTCGCAATGCGACATAACCCTTGATGAACGCCACAATGCAACATAAGCCTTGATAAGCACCATAATGCGACACAAACCTTAATGAACATCAAATTCCACATCATGAATACGTCGCATCTTGGGTTGTGTCGACATATGTCACATATTGAGCATTGTCGCAATGCGACATAACCCTTGATAAACATCACAATGCGACATAAACCTTGACGAACGTCAAATTTCACATTGTGAATAAGTCGAATCTAACCCTTGCTGAATGCCACAATGCAACGTAACCCTTAATAAACATCACAATGCGACATAAACCTTGATGAACGCCAAATTTCACATTGTGAATATGTCGCATCTAACCCTTGATGAATGCCACAATGCAAAATAACCCTTAATACACATCACAATGCGACATAAACCTTGATGAACGCCAAATTTCACATTGTGAATATGTCGCATCTAACCCTTGATGAATGCCACAATGCAACATAACCCTTGATAAACATCACAATGTGACATAAACCTTCATGAATGTCAAATTCGACATCTTGGGCATTGTTGCAATGCAACATAACCCTTAATGAACGCCACAATGCAACATAAGCCTTGATAAAAATCACAATGCGACATAACCCTTGATGAACACCATAATGCAACATAAGCATTGATAAACATCATAATGCGACACAAACCTTAATGACATCAAATTTCACATTGTGAATATGTCGCATCTTGGATTGTGTCGACCTATGTGTCACATATTAGGCATTGTCGCAATGCGACATAACCCTTGATGAACGTCACAATGCAACGTAGCCCTTGATAAACATCACAATGCGACATAAACCTTGATGAACGTCAAATTTCACATTGTGAATATGACGCATCTAACCCTTGATGAACGTCAAATTTCACATCTTGGGCATCATCACAATGCGACATAACCCTTGATGAACGCCACAATGCAACATAAGCCTTGATAAGCATCACAATGCGACACAAACCTTAATGAACGTCAAATTTCACTTTGTGAATATGTCGCATATTGGGTTGCGTCGACATATGTCACATATTGAGCATTGTCGCAATGCGACATAACCCTTGACGAACGTCACAATGCAACGTAACCCTTGATAAACATCACAATGCGACATAAACCTTGATGAATGCCAAATTTCACATCTTCGGTATCGTCGCAATGCGACATAACCCTTGATGAACGCCACAATGCAACCTAAGCCTTGATAAGCATCACAATGCGACACAAACCTTAATGAACGTCAAATTTCACAATATGAATATGTCGCATCTTGGGTAGTGTCGACATATGTGTCACATATTGGGCTTTTTTGCAATACGACATAACCCTTGATGAATGCCACAATGCAACGTCTTGATAAGCATCACAATGCGACACAAACATTAATGAACGTCAAATTTCACATTGTGAATATGTCACATCTTGGGTTGTGTCGACATATGTGTCACATATTGGGCATTGTCTCATTGTGACATAACACTTGATGAACACCATAATGCAACGTAACCCTTGATAAACATCACAATGCGACATAAACCTTGATGAACGTCAAATTTCACATCTTAGGCATTGTCACAATGCGACATAACCCTTGATGAACACCACAATGCAACATAAGCCTTGATAAACATCACAATGTGACACAAACCTTAATGAACGACAAATTTCACATTGTGTATATGTCGCATCTTGGGTTGTGTCGACATATGTGTCACATATTGGGAATTATCGCAATGCGACATAACCCTTGATGAACGTGATAATGCAACATAGCCCTTGATAAACATTACAATGCGACATAAACCTTGATGAATGTCAAATTTCACATTGTGAATATGTCACATCTAACCCTTGATGAATGCCACAATGCAGCATAAACCTTGATAAACATCACAATGCAACATAAACCTTGATGAATGTCAAATTTCACATCTTGGGCATCGTCGCAATGCGACATAACCCTTGATGAACGCCACAATGCAACATAAGCCTTGATAAACATCACAATGTGACACAAACCTTAATGAACGTCAAATTTCACATTGTGAATAGGTCACATCTTGGGTTGTGTCGACATATGTGTGCGACATAACCCTTGATGAATGCCACAATGCAACATAACCCTTGATAAACATCACAATGCGACATAAACCTTGATTAACATCAAATTTTACATCTTGGGCATCACTGTAATGTGACATAACCCTTGATGAACATAACCCTTGGTGAACACCACAATGCAACATAAGTTGATAAGCACTTACACGACTGAAAGTAGTAGGGTTTTGGCTTTGAGACATCACTAAATTTTTGGGAAATTGCAGATAACATTACAGCGAGGTAAAACGCCAATTACATACAGAGATTAAATATATCAGAAAACTATCAATTACAGCATGAGAAATACCATGAACGAGTTATTACATTTATATAAAACAATTTAAAAAGAAAAGCTGTTCTCGTTCAGTTTTCAGTACTATCTTCTCAACCAAAAGAAATTAACCTTTAACCAGTGCTCTACTATACAAACAGTCGGTATGAATCAAAAGCTATGGCTTTAGGGGTTTATTTCTGCGATTTCTCCCAATCACCATTATAAAATCCAATATTAAAATAAACAACTTTACACAAATCCAGATTAAAATAATCTATATTAATAAGGAGCATTTTCTGACATCAACAGCTTTCCACAAATCCAGATAAATACAAGGAGAATCTTGACACAATCTAAAATTTATGGAAAGCATACAACTTCAACTACCATATTTTGCTGGATCTTTGATAGCGTCTAAAACAATGTCGTAATAATTCAGAGAAACAGTTTTGAGTCCGCTGCGCACTTTCCTCCTACTTTGATTCTCAGCGTTTTTCCAAAGGGTAGACAGACTAAAGGAGATAAGTTTATTATTCCAATCCTACGCACATCCAAACTGTACAGCTCCTGTAACAATAATTTCAATAAAAGTACAATAAAATTGTTTACAATTGCTTGGATTATAAAGATTTGAATGAAAGTATTCTAACTACTGTAAAGTGCGATGTACTAATTGGTTCCAGAAAATAATTTGCAATGAAGTCATTGGTCCCAATACTGATAAACGTCATTGCTTTATTAATTTGCAATGAAGTCATTGGTCCCAATACTGATAAACGTCATTGCTTTATTCAATACCGTAACGACCTTCTCTATACCTCCAACAAGCATGGCCAGCCGAGTTCGATATTCCTTGATATATTCGACTTCTTTCCAAAATGGAATCACCGGCTGCCCAATTCAGATCACGTAGTAATAATTAGCCAGTGTTTATCCAAAATAATAGCAGATCTAATTATATGGTGTTGAATACAACAGAGTATTTGAATGAAAATTATATCTAATTTGATCTCATGGAATTAACAGTCAAGAGAGAAAAATGGTTACAATACACAGCAATCTTCTACAAATATGCAAAAACATGAACTTTCGAATGGTTGGTCCAGATAATTTCATTTGATTTGATGATGAAGGATAGAAGCTGAGTGAGTACATATGGAGGCCGGGATAGGTAGTCATTATATTACTAAAGTGTCAGCGGTGAGATTGTCCAATCCCGAACCCGATGAGGCGAAGCTGACGCCTGTGATCAAGTCTTGTTCTTGGAAATTGGGATCAAGATATACCAGCAGCAGCTCTTTGATTCCAAGCCCTGCAACTATATATTCATTTGAACACCAAACCAACATATAATTTAGATATCTGTATCTAGAAAAATAGTAATCTGCCCAGTTATTAGCATTGAACTTATCCAAATAGTCTAGAAGAATTTTTCTGTCGGAGAATCTTCCAGTGGGATTGCGTCCCACGAAATTTGTGCCATAGGGAGGGAAATTGCTCTTGACTAGCGTGGGAATGTGGTTATTATTTCCAGGATCTACGAAGGAGTCTCCAAAAAACAATATTTGCTCAACTCGCCAAGCCAACTATACTATCGGGCGGGAAGAAAGGCCTCCTGTAATTCTTTTAAATCGCGTGAACTTCTTTACATTGGATTGGGGGGAGGTTCCAGGGAAAGACCAGCCATTCCCGCTGCTATTGCTGCAGTAAGAACGACCTTTAAAAGACAATAATTCTCCCGAAGACGGGGTCAATCTGATAGAGATCTACCTGTGAACTCGATCGTTGCCTGCAGCTTGCTTTCCAAAGCTTCCCTTGATATGTTGTGTATCCGAAAACCTGCATAACAAAAACCAAACAAATAGTTAGTATCTAATGCAGGCAAATAGGCCAAAGCAAAAAACTGTAAAAACTGAAACATATTCTTACCTGAACAAATCCGCCTTGTTCTGCCTCCTTGGGTCTCCTCGGTGGTTGGGTTGCTCTGCTGGAGGAAATCTCTTGAAACTATCATCATCGCCATCGACTGAAGTGCTCACCGTATCTTTGTCTACTGCGTATGATGCATGAATGACAGACCAGGATAAAGGACTGGCACCAAAACGATCATGGCCGAATGAATATTTGGCTGCAAACGCCATCACCAGGGATTGAAGATGCAAGAGATTTGAGGATTTAACGAACTCACCTCCATCTAACATTGCAACTGCCGCCTCCTCCTGTAGCCACCTCCCTAGCCGCAACTGCCGCCGCCTCCTGTAGCCACCTCCCGTAGCCTTTGCAACTGTCGCCTCCTCCTGTAGCCACCTCCGTAGCCTTTGCAACTGTCGCCTCCTCCTTCCACCTCCCGCCGCCGTTACCACACTGCCCGCTGAGTGTAACTACCCGAACTTTGTTTACGGCTAACACAATTCATTAAACATTCATTACCCTTAACGATGACGACTACCATTGAAACAATCTAGTCCGTACACATGTATGATCGGCTCTTCCAAGTCCATCCCTAAAAACGTAAGATATAAACATGACCTAAAGGCGTAACAAGTTTAAATGCCATTAATTTATTTGACTGCCCATATCTGAACTTGTTACAGACGGAAAAGAGTTGGCCTTAGGCTGCCGAATTCTAGGCAAGGAATCGCCCTTGTTTGTGTTCATGATGAATATTGCAATTGCATCTAGGGCTGTTGTTGATGCTGTTGATAATACCGGTAAGAACAAGGATTGAGATTGATTAACTTAGCTTGTTTGAATGAATTAATTTATGTATATGCTTGCATGCAATTGAGATTTTTTTTTTTTTTTTTAATTTGATTATGAATAATATTTCGATTCAATGACGGGAATGGCAGAGACTATTTCTTCAGTCGATGGATGGAGCGTACAGGTAGGGGACAAACTTCCACCAGACTGCCAATACATTGTTAAATGCGGACTCTGTCTTCAATGTTATCAAAGCGGAGAAGGTTTCAATTGCTGCAAATAATGTGTTGAGATATGGACTATGTGCACAATTCAGACGGACGGGGCATGATAGATATGGACTCTGCACAATTCAGACGGACGGGGCATGATAGTGTTTAGAAGAATAAATATTTTAAGTTAATTTTGTGCACAATGGAGACGGACGGAGCATGATAGTAGTTATTGGGTTAAAAATAAAATGAGATTGTAATTTTGAATAGTTGAAGTTATTTTTTTAATATAAAGGTAGTTTTAGGATGTTCAATAATTTTATTGTATTTTAATTGTGTAATGTTAATTATTTATATATGTAATTTATTATTTTGTTCGCATTAATTTATAAAATATTTAGATTTAAATTAAATATAAATTTTATTAATAATTGAAAATTATTTCTACATATTGTAGATATTGTAGATTGATGGACAATGATGTTCTAGATTGATGAGAATGATGATAGCCTATTAAATGTTTTTGATTTTTTTTCATGATTCTAAAGTAAAGTGTTTTAATTTGATTTAATTTCTTTTATTGATATTTAATGGTTGAAATTATTGTATTTAATAAAAAAATCAATTCAACATATATTAATATTTTTCAATTATCTTAATTTTATAAATTTTTTATTGAAATTCAAAATTGTTAAAATTACTCTTTTTTATAAAAAAAGAAATTCAATATACATTAATATTTCTACTGTATCTTAATTTTGTTTTGTAATGTAATTGATTTTAAATAAGAGCATTAATTTTCCTTTTTTTATTTTTAATCACGTAAAAAAACTAATTCCTAAAATATTTAGATTATAATATTTTGCATATTTATTATTATTATGATGATGATTTGTAATGTAATTGATTTTAAATAAAGGCATTAATTTTCTTTTTATTATTTTTAATCACATAAAAAAATTAATTCCTAAAATATTTAGATTATAACATTTTGCATATTTATTATTATGATGATGATGATGATTAACTTCTCCTGAGACCCATTGGTCTATTGGACCTTAAGAAAAGCAAAAGGAATTACTTGGATTTTTGTAAAAATTCTTTCCTCCCATGGAGTTTTAGGAATTGTCCAGTTCTTGAGGTTGTTGATATCTTGCAAAGCGGTGCTTTCTTCGATCCCCCAATGATTTAGCCAAGCCATGGCATCATTGTACCAACCTCTCTTGAGTCGAAGATGACATTGACTAGAATTTAAAACAATTTTAGGGAGTATCTGGTCTGCCACATGTTATTTAGTTTAATCTTGTACATCATGCATCTATACATAGCAATGCTTTCAATGGGGGGCAGACTCGCTTCTATCAGAAGAATAGGATAGGGTGTATTGTTTTTAATTTTGAGGTTATATGTGATTAAACGTTTTTGAATTTGTTCGATCTTTCTCTAGGACTCTCGAGAGATCCTACAACCCCAAACTTCACAGCCGTATAAGATAAGAGGAGTGATGAGAGTTTCAAATAGGAAATTTTTTTTATCCCGCATCACTAGATTTGTTGGTTTACAATTGTTTTCTAGGCCAAAATAAGCTTTCCACCCTCCGTTAATCATTTTCTCAATGCCCTCTCTTGAGTCGAAGATGACATTGACTAGAATTTAAAACAATTTCAGGGAGTGTTATCTTCAGGTCTGCTCCAGCAAATTTTGGGTTCTGACAGTAGATGCCAAATCTTTGAGCTCACGTTCAAATTGTATGAATTTCCCAAGGCATGAATTTGAAATTCGTTGTATGCTATTAAGACTTAGGTCTTTATCATTTGAAGCGAGGAAAATAAAAACCATGTTTACAAGCATTTGTTGTAGATCATATCAATGGGGAATTCTTGCAGAGAATATGATTGACAGAGGAAATAGAGGTTATTAAAGGGATTTCATGGTTTTCTTCAGGAAATTTTAAAGCATTCAAAAGAACAAATGGCAAAATTATGAACATGGCAGCTATTGTTGAAGGATATATATACTATTGCTTGGACAACAAATTAAAAAAATAAATGAAAAGCATACAGGGGTCAAGTTTTACTACTGTCACTGAAATTATTCCAGTCGCATCTCAACCATCTAGAATGAGTGTAACATCAAATAGCTTACCATTTTCTGTCTTTAATACTTGTTCTATGCAGATCACGATCTCAGCTTTACGATATTTATGCCATATAAAAGGAGAAAAACAATTGTATTAGCTCTACAGGATTCGAGATCAAGGAATCAATTGATTATCCAATGGAAATCAAAATAGTTATCAAATTCGTGATGCAATAAGAGATCTACTTAGCATTTCCAGCCATCGAGATATCATTCAAAATCACAAGATTAGCTCCTTTTCAGCAGTTCCAGAATTCTAGGGTTAATTGATGACAGAGTTACATCAGAATTGAGCCCAAGTCCAAATATTAACTATCCAGATGCCAAGCATTGGGCGTTTTCAAGTACCAAGGTATCAGTTGTGCAATTTTTTCTACATTTGAATCCTTCAAAATAGTGCCACATTACTGGATTGTTTGCAGTCAAAATGAGATCTCCTATTTCAAACCACCGATTGAGCAATCAAATCAGTTCCAAATGTAATAACATAATTAGTTTCAGAGTATCCAATGAACATGTGGCAATCAGAAAAATTACCAAAGAAGCAAATTTAGATCTGCAATTGATTCGATATTGTTTCTAGGTTGTTGATAGGATTTAGCTTCAAGAATTTCATATGGGATATCTCATTGCTAAGTGTTCGCGTTAAATTCAAAAGGGAGTGTCCAAGTGTCATCGGCCTTCCAAAACTAATTTTCATTAAAAAATTATTCAAGTGACAATGCTAAAACCAGTAATCACCAATCTTCCCGAGCTCCTAGGTGTTAAGCAGTGGATACAATTCATATGTCAAGAATAGGACTATTAAGGAGATGTAAGCCTCTCAAGGCTAGAAGGAATGTAATGTTATATATTGGTTAGAAGGTATTGGGCAAAGGGAGGCAGAATTCCAGCTGAGAGGGCTGAGGCAGGGTTATACTTGTATTATCTTATATTTACCAGAAATGACTGTTTTTGAAGTAAACTATAATCTTTGAGCCTGTTTTATTTTAATAAATGAAGTATATACTGTCATTATTTTGTCAATTCATGGTCTCAATTTCATGTTGCGATTCTCTTGACTAGTATACAACTATGCCCCAATTATGAAATGAAATTCAAAGCTCTTAAATTTGTATGTTTATGATCACAATCGTTTTCTGTCCATGTTTAAGTACTGAAACCCATGTACTCCCTGCTACCTGATTATTGAGTTGCTTGATCTCTGTCATATACTCATCTGCCACCAAAACTGATAGAATTACTGAGTAGATGTCTGATATCTACTATCTAAGATTTCCTTAAGCTTGACCCTAGCAGTGAGGGTTTAACTTTAGGGATAACATCTTTTGGCGCCGCTGTCGAGGATGGAGGAGCGAAGGCATACTTCCCTGGGCTGTGCGACAACGAATATATCCAGACTTTGATGGTGAACAAAGGCTAGTGACATAGTGGCTACGATATTCACCTGGTGACTCCACTAGTTTCAAAATGGAAGATTCAGTTCCTGAGCGAGTTACTTCCTGTACCAAGACTACAGCGGTTGAGGTAGATCATGTTTTTCTTCAAGGTTTTCGAGAATGGATGAGTATGTCTTATGTTGATGAATGGGACAAAGATTTGTCTTCTTGTTTAGATTCTGATAATATTTATAGTGAAGAAGATAAAATTGATTTTTTGAAGAAGATTTTAAAAGCATTTGAGTTAGAATATGAGACAGAAAAGATTTCTCAAGATGTTAGTATTACTACTGTTGTTCCAAGCATTTTTTAAGATATGTGCGTGGCTTTGAATGAAGAATTAAATCTGCATATCTTAGAAAGTAGAAAGTGGTTTTCAAATGATTGTGAAAAAGATGGTTTTATGGAGATAGTAAGGTTAGAGTTTATCCAGAGGCAGCTTGCTTATCTTGAAGAAGAAACAGGCATATCTGATCAAAACATGGTTTTTAATTATTTTTATGATCAAGTAGCAACTTATCTTGAGGTTTTTATGAATTCCAGCCATTCAGTTTTGTTTAGCTGCAAATATGGATTTCAGATTCATGGTGAATTGCATATCAGTTCTTCAATCTTTATTTTACAGCAGCATGTTCCAGGATTACAATTGCTAATTCAATTTTTAACTTGGTTTCATTGGAAATGGAGCTACACATGATCAGATTGATCTCTCCAAGAGCAGATTAGATGTGTATAAATAAGCTCGTTCATGAGCATTTATTTTTTGCAGTTTTTACAGTGTGATCAGATTTTTAGCAGGCTTATCAATTATTTTGGTTTGAATAAGTAGTGACAGATTGCAAAGTTTTCAGAGTTTTCAAGAGTTGACCATATAACCCAATAAGGCACATATCTGCAAGTTCTTGGCAGCTCGCAGGGAGCATGCCATCCCCAGATAAGGCCAGATGTTATCTTCAAGTCTGCTCCAGCAAATTTTGGGTTCTGACAGAGGATGCCAAATCTTCGATCTCACGTTCAAATTGTATGAATTGCCCAAGGCATGAATTTGAAATCCGTTGCATGCTATTAAGACTTAGGTCTTTATCATTTGAAGCTAGGAAAATAAAAACCATGTTTACAAGCATTTGTTGTAGATCATATCAATGGGGAGTTTTTGTAGAGAATATGATTGATAGAGGAAATAGAGGTTATTAAAGGGATTTCATGGTTTTCTTTAGGCAAGTTTAAAGCATTCAAAAGAACAAATGGAAAAATTATGAACATGGCAGCTATTGTTGAAGGATATATATGCTATTGGTTAGACAACAAATTAAAAAAATAAATGAAAAGCATATAGGGGTCAAGTTTTACTGCTGTCATTGAAATTATTCCAGTCGCATCTCAACCATCTAGAATGAGTGTAACATCAAATAGCTTACCATTTTCTGCCTTTAATACTTGTTCTATGCAAATCACGATCTCAGCTTTACGAGATTTATGCCATATAAAAGGAGAAAAACAATTGTATTAGCTCTACAGGATTCGAGATCAAGGAATCAACTGATTATCTAATGGAAATCAAAACAGTTATCAAATTCGTGATGCAATAAGAGATCTACTTAGCATTTCCAGCCATCGAGATATCATTCAAAATCACAAGATTAGCTCCTTTTCAGCAGTTCCATAATTCCAGGGTTAATTGATGATAGAGTTACATCAAAATCGAGCCCAAGTACAAATATTAATTATCCAGATGCCAAGTGTTGGGTGTTTTCAAGTACCAGGGTATCAGTTGTGCAATTTTTTCTACATTTGAATCCTTCAAAATAGTGCCACATTACTGGATTGTTTGCAGTCAAAATGAGATCTCCTATTTCAAACCACCGATTGAGCAATCAAATCAGTTCCAAATGTAATAACATAATCAGTTTCAGAGTATCCAATGAACATGTGGCAGTCAGAACAATTACCAAAGAAGCAAATTTAGATATGCAATTGATTCGATATTGTTTCTAGGTTGTTGATAGGATTTAGCTCCGAGAATTTCATATGGGATATCTCATTGCTAAGTGTTCGCATTAAATTCAAAAGGGAGTGTCCAAGTGTCATCGGCCTTCCAAAACTAATTTTCATTAAAAAAGTATTCAAGTGACAATGCTAAAAACCAGTCATCACCAATCTGCCCGAGCTCCTAGGTGTTAAGCAGTGGATACAATTCATATGTCAAGAATAGGACTATTAAAAAGGATCTCAGATTTGGTGTTGCTCAAATTCAGCTACAGCTGGCCCAATATCAGATTAGATGTTATCTTTTTGCTAAATTAAGGAGATGTAAGCCTCTCAAGGCTAGAAGGAATGTAATGTTATATATTGGTTAGAAGGTATTGGGCAAAGCGAGGCAGAATTCCAGCCGAGAGGGATGAGGTAGGGTTATACTTGTATTATCTTATATTTACCAGAAATGACTGTTTTTTAAGTAAACTATAATCTTTGAGCCTGTTTTATTTTAATCTATGAAGTATATACTGTCATTATTTTGTCAATTCATGGTCTCAATTTCATGTTGCGATTCTCTTGACTAGTATACAACTATGCCCCAATTATGAAATGAAATTCGAAGCTCTTACATTTGTATGTTTATGATCACAGTCATTTTCTGTCCATGTTTAAGTACTGAAACCCATGTACTCCCTGCTACCTAATTATTGAGTTGCTTGATCTCTGTCATATACACATCTGCCACCAAAACTGATAGAATTACTGAGTAGATGTCTGATATCTACTATCTAAGATTTCCTTAAGCTTGGCCTTAGCAGTCAGGGTTCAACTTCAGGGATAACAGGGAGTATCTGGTCTGCCATGTTATTTAGTTTAATCTTGTACATCACGCATCTATACATAACAATGCTTTCGATGGGGGGAAAACCCGCTTCTATCAGAAGAATAGGATAGGGTGTATTGTTTTTAATTTTGAGGTTATATGTGATTAAACGTTTTTGAATTTGTTTGATCTTTCTCTAGGACTCTCGAGAGATCCTACAACCCCAAACTTCACAGTCGTATAAGATAACAGGAGTGACGAGAGTTTCAAATAGGAACTTTTTTTTATCCCACGTCACCAGATTTGTTGGTTTACAATTGTTTTCTAGGCCAAAATAAGCTTTCCACCCTCTGTTAATCATTTTCTCAATGTTGTAGTTCCCGTTGAGCTTGTGATGGATATTGATTCCAAGATATTTGTAAGAAGACACTTCCTCCAAGTTGTTATTGTCATAAAAAAATGATCATGAGTGTCTTTCTGTGATTTGATTATCATAACTTTAGTTTTGTTGGTGTTAACAGACATACCCATGTTAAAGCAAAAATCCTTGCGAATCCTTAGTTGATTATCAAGGTCAGAGGGACTCCTTTCCAAAAGAACAATATCACTGGCATAGAGAAGGAGGACTACGACTATTCTAGCTAACAAAAAGGATATGGGAGAGGGGACATCCTTGTTTGACACCAATATTACAATTAATATCTTTCGACCACCCCTCAGTACTCTTAAATTTGGCAATGACTTTTTCATACAACCTTATCGCAATAGCTCTCAACTCTAAAGGAATCTTTAGCTCTTCTAATCTATTCCACAAGTTATTTCTGGGCACTATATCAAAAGATTTCTTAAAGTCTACAAAGCAGCAAAAGAGATTGGATTTAATATTATGACAAAGGCTTTTGCAATTATCCTAAGAGTAATGAGGTGGTTTGTGGTAGAGCGATGATTTCTAAACCCCACCTAGCCTTTAACCTATTTGCTATCACTTTCAAGCCAAATGCTAATTTTATTCTCTAGGATGATACCATAAAGCTTGGCGAGGAGAGGGATAATCATAATGGTTCAATAACTAGAGGGGTTATTTTTATCATTGTTTTTAAAGACAGGAATAATGAGTCCATCTGAGTCCAAGGATTAGGAAAAACCTGCATGACTGCCAGATTGAATAGCTTGTGGATGTGAGGAATGAGAATGTTCCCCCAATTTTTAGGATTTTAGCTTGGTAACCTTCAATGTCTTTAGCTTTCCCATTTGCTGGGTGCTTGACCCCAAAGTCAATGTCTTCTAATGAGAAAAATTATGTTGGTGCAAGAAGGTTTTGAGAGTCATTAATGACATTCGGGGATTCGTAGAGCCTTTGAAGATAGGAGTCCCAATCTTTCAAAGCGATCTTATTATTTTCTTGAGTTTTACTAGTTAGAATTTCTAAAAACTAGTAAAACTCAAGAAACTAATAAAAAGTATATATAGATATAGATATAGATATAGATATAGATATATATATTCAATCTTTCAAAACGATCTTATATATCATTCTTAAAACATTTTAAAAAGTATATATATATAAAGTTTATTTTATTTTATGGTTTTGATTTTGAATATATAAAATTGGATATATTTAATCACATAAAACAAATCAAATCATAAAACCTTATTCATATAACATAATTTTCATTCCATCTCGATGGAAACTAAAAAGAAGGAAAATGAATAATGAGTAAATAGTGGACATTTAAGAGGAGGGTTGGAATGAATACAAAATGCACATGAGGATGGCTGAAATGAACCTACATTAGAACATATAAAATTTGAGTATACAAAGTGCACATTGAGGAGGATGGTTGAAATGAACCTAAATTAGAGAATGTAAAATTTGAACATACAAAGTGCACATAGAAGAGGATGGCTAAAATCAACGTAGGAGGATATAAAATTCACCTATTGAAATATAAATTTTGCAATAACTCAAATTTAATTTAGATTGAGGGGATTTTAAAAGTAAAGGAATAATCTTTATTTCTTTTAGATAGCCCTAGACATTTTAATGCTTTTATTTTTCTTTACACTATCAAATATATTTTATATTAAAAAAAATTGCAATCAAATTGTAAAGTGTTATAATACAAAATTATGTGGTACTTATGTCTTGTTGTTGAGCGTGATTCACAAAATCTATTTCCTTGTGTCCTTTCGGTTATAAATGTAAGACACCTAGCCACCCCTTTAACACTTTTGAGATGACAAGGTATTCCATTTACCACTATTAAGTGAAATTTTTGCTCTAATGTTTAATTTGGATTTTACATTGACTTGCAATAACATTAATTTTTAACAATGAAAGTAAATGGTAGTCTTGTAGACTAAAATTCTCCACTCAATGGCATGCAAGCATTCCTTACCATGAAATGAATGCATCCATACAATGCCCATGAAATCCATGCACATAGGCATTTCCATAAAAAATGAATATAACAAATACATAATAAGAAATATAAACATGGCTTTCATGAGACAACTAGAAACTTATCTTTTAAAGTCTTTCAATTGGATGAAAAACTAAAGGTCTTTCAATTGTAGGAACCCTATCACACATTTTATTTCTATGACAGAATCCACCTCGGAGTTGGGGATATAAATTCAAAAGGGGTGAAGTTTCTCAAGTCTCCTACTCATCCCAAAAATTAATCCTACAAAACAAAAGGAATGGCCTCCTCTTCTCTATAACTAGTCCCTCGAGCTATCCCAATTCCCTTCCAATACTCCAACACAAACCAATAAAGGAATCTTCACATTGTGAAATATTTAGATCCAACCCCCTCTATAACCATCCTAATCCACTAGCACTTATCTCCCATCATCTTGCACAACACAAGGAATGGGACCCGCTTCTCTACATGCAGTCCCCTAGGCTATCCACATTCCCTTCTAGTGCGCTAACATAGGACAACCAAGGAGTCTCCATGTTGGGACTTTAGGGGACTTATATGTAAGCTAGGTTTTCTCTCACAGTCACCATCCAAGGTGGTTAGAATGTTAGAATGACTGAAACTCTAAGCTTAATACTCACATTATATATGCATGGCTATAACTTACCATGTGACACTCAAGAGGAGCCCAGTTTTCCCCTCTTAATCCCAGCTTAGTATAATAATAAAGCTAATGTTAGTTAAGCCTCTATCATAAACATGGCTTTTGGGACCTCATGATAAAATCCCCTTCTAAGGTTTTCAAGAATAGATAATGGCTTAAATGAATAAGTCATTGGGGTCATCCCCCTCTTAGCCCCCCTTTCACTTCTCCCACTCGTGGAATCATAGCCCCCTATCTCTTCACTGTCCTTCTTCATATGTATTTATTAGGGATTTATATTAAATATTATTGTATATCATTACAATACACTTGGTCATTCTGGACCATTTATATCTAACGTCTAGCTATATATCATTTATACATACATCATTACATTCTGGGGATATTGTGTTTCCCTCTTTAAAGTGTATGTTAAATCGTTTGAGTGACTGAGTCTCTCTTTTATGTTAATTTTCTTAATAAATCATTGACAAATCAATAGTTGAAGTATTGTTCCTAGTTTGCAAAGCTTGAGCTAGATTAGTTGTACAGTGATCATTTCAATATTGTCTTGTTCTTTCTACATTTCATCAAGCGTAGTTACATTTTCACTGATAAATTATAGTACTTAGAATTCTTTGGCTCTTAGATAAATTATCATTTCTTACTACAATAACACTTCATTCATTAAATACAAGAATTATGTCACAAGCCTTTCAAGGGGACTTGGACCAAGGAATTGACAACAACCCTATTTTTTAATATAATTTGTCCATAAACATTACAATCTCTTTAAACATAGATCATAATCACATAGTCCAATGAACCAATCATTATTTGTAATCATAGGAATATCCAATTCTACATATAAAAGACACTGATTCAACTTTGCCACAATTTCAATTCCATTTAATCTAATGAGTGTTATGTTTTCTTCTGCATTTTGAATTCCAGTCTTGAATTTAGTATTTTCATTACAAATTTGATAGTTTTTGTCACTATGGGAATGGGCCTATGAATATTGGGATCTCGTTTGCTATATAAGTAGATTGTATGAACATTCAAGGTGTTGAAAACTTATAATTCATATTATAAAAGTGCTAAGAGATATTGTGATCTAGTGATAAGCATAATTCTATAGTGTTAGTTTACTTTCATTTTGAAGTGCAAGTTTCATTTGCATTGCTTTAATTTAGATTTTGTAGCTTCATTCAAGACTGACACTTTAGTAAGCTACTCACAGAAGATTACATGAACATCCACGCATTAAAGATTGTGATCCAGGGCCTATATAGCACTAAGTTGTCTTTATATCCTAGTGATAGGTCTTGTGGTGATTTGTCATTTGATTTCATTTATTGCATTCTCAAGAGTGTTTTGCCAACATTAGTTATTAGATTCAGTTATATTTGGTTTTGATATTGCATTTCCAATGCTTGCGTCTCAAAGTCTACGAACTCCTCGTTGATAATTTAATTTCAAATATTTAACATATAATTTGACTAACAAATCACACCCAACAAGAAATAAGTGCCACCTAATTTTGTATTATAACACTTTACAATTTGATTGCAATTTTTTTCTAATATAAAGTATACTTGATAGTGTAAAGAAAACAAATACATTAAAATGACTAGGACTATTTAAATGAGGTAACTATTATTCCTTTACTTTTAAAATCCCCTCAATTTGAATGAGATTTGAGCTATTTCAAACTTTATATTTCATTAGCTTAATTTTATATCCTTCGAGGTTTATTTTAGCCATCCTCTTCCATGTGCAATTTGTATACTTTTGTATACTTAAATTTTACATCCTCTACTTTAGGTTCGTTTCAGTCATCCTCCTTAATGTGCACTTTGTATACTCAAAATTTACATCCTCTAATCAGAGTATTTTTTAAGGATTATAAAAGTATACGTAATTATAGTATTCTAGGCGATTATTTTAGATTGAAAAAAACATATATATAGATTGGTAAGCAAATATTAAATATGAAACACACAATTTACTACTGAAACTTGCAGATTTTGGCGAATATTATGATAAAAAAACATATTTAATGTAAATATAGGCGATATTAGAGTTTAAAAATGACCAAATAGCGAATTCATTTTTCGAAAAAAGGCCCAAAAAATAACCAATTGGTGAAATTTCGCCCCTAAAAATTTCTTTGCCTCTAATTTAGGTCCATTTCAACCATCCTCTTTAATATGCACTTTGTATTCATTCCAACCATCCTCTTAAATGTCCACTATTTGCTCCTAATTATAGCCTAACCTTGAAGGATTCGAGAGAATTGAACCTCTAACCTTGACTATTACGGTCTTAGACTCGAAAACTCCAACCAACTAAGCTACCCCTCGAAACTATAATTGGGATGGATTGCATAAACAACCTTATAATTATGATATGATGGAAATGAAAATGAAAATTAATTAGCTTTTATAATTTAATTCGATTTAAGTGATTACATATATCCAATTTTATAAATTCAAAACCAAAACCATAAAATAAAATAAAATAAAGTTTAAAAAATATATACATACCTTTTAAAATATGTTAACAATGATTTTTTATAAATTCAAAATCAAAACCTTAAAATAAAATAAAATAAACTTAAAAAATATATACATACCTTTTTTTCATTCGAAAAATCACCTTCCTGCTATTTCAAAGGAATCAAGGAAAGCTTGAAATACAATCATTGCAATAGGGCTCAACAAGAGCATCATGTCACTTATAAGAATTGAACTTGGGTGGGGAGGGAAACAATCTTTCCTCCAACCCACCCAAGCTACAACCAATGGACATAAATACCTTTTAAAATATGTTAACAATGATTTTTTTATAATTTTAAAATCAAAACCTTAAAATAAAATAAACTTAAAAAATATATACGTACCTTTTAAAACATGTTAAAAATGACTTATTATAATGAATATGCAAAATTTATAATCTAAATATTTTATCAATTAATAAAAA
This sequence comes from Larix kaempferi, assembly GCA_027924585.1. Lineage (NCBI taxonomy): Eukaryota > Viridiplantae > Streptophyta > Pinopsida > Pinales > Pinaceae > Larix > Larix kaempferi. The sequence continues at coordinate 981,612 of BSBM01000292.1, forward strand.
GAAAATTAATATTTTTTATTTAAAATCAATTAAAAGTGAAAAAGATTATATATATTTTAATAATTAACATTAAAAAATTAAGATATAATAGAAATATTAATTTATGCTGAATTCATTTTTTTATTAAACTTTGTCGAGATCTATCCCAACCCCCGTCGATCGAGTCTAGGGCTCGACCCTCCTGGTTGGCATCCTGCCGATCGGTTCTCCATTGGCGAGAATTCTTTTGTTCCCTGTTGATCTCACATGCGTTTGAGATTGGATTAGGGGCTGGTGCATTTCCATGAGGCCCAATGGAGGAAAACCAATTTCCATGCCGCCTGCAGTAGAAGCCGAAGCATTCAAGCGCTTGATCAATGCGCATGGAAAAAATCTGGTGCTCCTTCCGGTGCCTAAGTTTGTAAAGAAATTGGATGATGTCCCGACTATCACCCTCCCTCTGGATCAACCAATGAAAGTAGTTGTTTCCCTGGTAGATCGTGCATTGGTGGGACAGTTGTCAGGGATTTGGCCCTCTCCTCGCACTACGGACAATTGGATTCAAAAAAACTGGAGGCCACTAATCTCTGTCACCATAACCTGCTATGTAGTAGGCAGAGGTTTCTTCCTGTTTGAATTTATTTCAAAAGATGATAGGGATTTGATTTTCAGAAGCGGACCTTACTTCATGGGACCTCAAGGACTGTATTTAAATTAGAGGACACCACATTTTTATCCATCCCTAGATGTTCCCAAAGCAATTCCAATATGGGTTCACTTTCCTAGTTTACCAATCCACTGTTGGAACCCTCCTTCTCTGCAATCAATAGGGAATGGGATAGGGAAATGCATAGGTCAAGATGATCCCAAGGGTTAGTATTCATGTGCTCGGATCTGCTTGAAAGTGGATTTAGAAGCTGGTCTCCCTGAAGTCGTCAAACTCACAGTAGGGGAATGGCAACATTTTCAGAAGTTGGATTATGAACAGTTACCATTCAAATGCAGAAGATGCCATGAACATAGTCATTTCCAAAAGAACTGTCCAAAGAATCAATCAAATCAGCAAGAAAAAGAGGCAGGGGAAGGATGGCAACTAGCAAAAAGACCGAAGGAAAGTCCTAAAAATTCTCTCAAAAAAGATGGAAAAACTCCTAACTCACCCATATCCAAGTACGGAAAGGAACATGAACCTTCGAAGGAACAACTTTCGATAGGAAACAGCTTTGAATCCTTAAGAAATCAAGAGCCTGAGGCTAATGCTCTAGATGATCCTTCAGAAAAAAACACAAAGTTGGAAGAGGAAAATCAAGCAAACAAGGAAATATCGTCTCCTCAAGAACAAGGAAAAAAATAGACAGTCATGAACCAGAAACAGAGGAAGATGACACAGAGGAAGAGGAAGGAGAAATAGAATCATATCAAAACTCCATTCAGCAAGTTAGTCGAGGAAGGAAATCGTCAAAGGAAAGAAGAGAAAGGGCCACTTACAAAGAGAAGCTCCAAGGTTCCCAACCCACCTTGGAAAAAATGTTAAACACCCGCAGTGCAAGACACCAGGGGCATACCTCCAAAGGGGCCTCTTCCATCCCAAAAAGTAAGTGATGAAGGTAGTCTCTTGGAATTGTAGGGGGTTGAGAAGTAGAACAAAGGAAGAGGCGATGAAATATCTCCTTCGCATTTCAAAGCCAGACATTCTACTTATCCAAGAGACAAAAATGGAGGAATCAGTCTTTCTTCAAACTAGCGAAATTTTTTGGAAAAATGGACATGGAATAGGGGTCAGTGCTAGAGGAGCCTCTGGTGGATTAGGCATGCTGTGGGACAAGGCCAAATTTGACCTTTTGGCCTCTGATATTTGCATTCACTATATTTACACTAAACTACTCCACAAGGAGTTAGGCCTCCAGATATGCCTTTTTAACATCTATGTCCCGACCCTTATCTCCGAAAAAAATACTGTTGGAATCTCATTCAAGAATACCTTAGAATCCACCAATTGGAGAATATGTTTTAGCTGGAGATCTAAATGTTACGCTGTCCCTAGGGGAAAAAAGAGGGGGATCCATTTTCAGAGACCAATTTTGGGAAACGGTGGAAGATCTCATTCAAGAATGGGAGCTTGAAGACATTAATCCCTCAAGAGGTAAATTTAATTGGACGAACAAGAGAATGGGCCCAGGGCATATCACCGCTAGATTGCACAGATTTTTAGTCCACAACTCCTTTCTACTTCTAGGATTGGATGTCACCTTGAAAATCCTGCCTTTCAACGCATTAGATCACAAGCCTATTCTTTTAGAAGTTTCCAAAGACAAAAACTTGGGGCCCATTCCCTTCAGGTTCAGTCCGTCATGGATCCATAAGGAAGGCTTCCATGAAATTGTCCTCAGATTCTAGTTGAAACCAGTCTCAGGATCACCATTCTTTGTATGGGAAGAAAAGTTGAGGCATCTTAAAAAAGAACTCAAGAGTTGGGCAAAAAACATAAAACCTCCTTCACATCAGAGGTTGGAAGCCCAAATTCAGCTGGAAAATTACCAAATTCTTTTGGAAGAAAGTCTGATCACCAATGAGAATATGGAACATGAATTGGAACTTCAAAGGAAGCTTCACTTTGCATGTAGAGAAAAGGAATACTATCAGAGGCAGAAATATAGAAGCCTTTGGCTTCAGGCAGGCGACAAGAATATCGGTTTCTTCCACAAACAAGCTGAAGCTAGGAAGCAACAAAATACGGTTAAAGAAATTCAAAGCCATGACCAAATCATAAATTATTTCAATGAAATCAAACAAGCTTCTCACCTCCACTTCTGTCACATCCCCTCCCATCTATCCAATGCAAGGAAGGGAACATGGCACTAAAATCTGTGCTTTACACAAAACTTAGCCCCATTCATCATGAATAAAACAAAATGGCATTACAATACAATGCATATGTGTGCAGATGCAAATCAAGCAAACATGCATAGCGAAATAAGACATCATTCACACACCTTTTTCACATGCATCCACGATATCAAGAACAACCATCCATTAATTAAAACAGTGCAGAAGTAAACACACATAAGAGAATATACTTATCTCACTGTAATGCTGTCCCAAGCAACTAGATATGTCACTGCAATGTTACACCCAACCATAGGTCTCTTCCCAACCTATATTATTTTAGCACTCAGAGACCACCCCCGAGATGGGCATGTTATCTACAAGGAAATTGGGTCTCTCAAGCTCAACTCAACCAAAGCAATGGATACCCATCTCAACCCCAGCATTCTCTTACACAAAAAACTCAAATATGGGCTTGGAAACACATTTTCAGCAATGGGACTTAGAAACTAGATGGACATGGGTTTTCCCCAAAATGTGGGCACACCAAAAATGGATTTGTGAGAGGGAAAATCAACCATAGGGAAGAAAACAATTTCTCCCATAGATATACAAACAATCAGTGGGCCAAAACAACCTCTATGGTCCCCAAATCGATTTTCCTTCCTTCCCCACGGGTCTGCAACATAAAAACGCCCTTCCAAGCTAGGAAAATAAAGGTAAACACAACAAAACCATGGAGGAAAATGCCTAGGTGGCTCCAAACTCGTGAGAGAGAAAAACTGGTTGATGGGTAATGGCTTGGGGAGCAATTCATAGCTCTTTTCTTGCCCAAGGAGCAAATTTTTTTTTTCCATGAATGGTGGCTTTCCCATACTCGAATTTTGGCTAGCCATACCTCCCATTTCCTAAGGCATTAACTACTTCACCCAACTCTTGGGAGAAATGAATGATTGGGTACAAAAGTCAACATGGGTAGTTGAGGGTTTTATGGGTTCTCTCATTGACACTTGGCTTGACTTGATTGGCTCAAGGGTTTGAATATATCACTCCCAATTCCTTGCAAACATCATGCCCCCATCTCTTGTTGCATTGCATAGCTAGTTGTGGGCATTTATATTAAAATGCATATTTACAATTTCCATGGCTCACTAGCACATGGGTAGCATAATATCAAATACTTGCCTCTTCAAGATCAAGCGTTCACTAGCGGGGCCTTGGCCTTGAGCTCCATGCTAGGAATCATACATAATATGCATACAATATTTACATTATAGCCCAAAATATTATAAGGGTCAAAATGGGGATATGACAACTTCAAAGAGATGTATTTAGAAAATAATCACGCTCAGGATGAAAGAAGTAAGAATATTATTGATCTTGTCCCATCCCCAATAACGCAAGAAATCAATCAAAAATTTATGGCACTGGTTACTAGAAAAGAAATCAAGACAACCTTGGGAAATATGGAACCAGACAAAGCCCCTGGCCCGGATGGATTTACTGCCAGGTTCATAAAATCCTGTTGGCCAATCATCAAAAAATATTTACATAGAATGGTCTTAAAATCTCAGAATTGTCATAAGATCGAAGGGAGCACAAACTCGACATTCTTAGCTTTGATCCCTAAAGAAAAAGGAGCCACCACCTTTGACCGATATCGACCAATCTCACTATGCAATATTGGTTATAGGCTCATCACAAAAGTAATCGCCAATCGTGTCAAAGACATCCTTCCTGCCATCATTCCAGAGAACCAAGGGGGTTTCATCAAAGGCAGACACATTGTTGATAATATCATTCTAGTCCAAGAAGATATTCACTCAAGCAACTACCGAGGTGAAAAAGGTATGATTGTCAAATTAGACTTAGCTAACGCATTCGACAGGGTTCGACATGACTTTCTGTTTCAAGTAATGCTCCAATTCGGATTTGCCTCGGATTTCATCAATTGGGTAAGGCTTGTATAGGCTCCCCTTGGATAGCCCCGTTGGTCAATGGGCGAGTTGTAGACTTCTTCCAAGCCAATAGGGGGTTGCGTCAAGGATGCCCAATGTCACCTATGTTGTATGTTATTCAAGCCTCTGTCCTTGGATGTCAATTAGAGCAATGCTGAACCAAGAAGAACTATTGGGAGTCAGAATAGTTCGTGGAGTCAAGGAGATCAACCATACACCGTTCGCAGATCAAGGAAGCCTCTGGTAGTCAGATAAACTATAGGAAAATCCGAATTTATGGGTGGAGTTGCACCACAAGAGAAATGATGGACATTACCAGAATTATGGAAATGGAGGGGAAGACACAATGGAACTCCTTTAAATATCTAGGAATCCCCACTTCCAGAGTAACATAAAATCCGATCAATGGACTCCTCTTCTCGACAAACTAAAGAACAAAATCAATGCTTGGGGAGCAAAGTGGCTCAACAAAGATGGGAAGTTGGTCTTGATAAAATCGGTTCTATTCAGCATACCTATTTTTCAAATATCAACCCTATTGGCCCCAATAGGATTCATCAATAAAATGGAAGCGATCCTAAGAATATTCTTATGGAAAGGGGGTAAAAACAGTGAAAATAAGCTTCCTTTGTTCAGTTGGGGAAAAGTCACCAAGCCGCTTTTAGAAGGGGGCCTCCAAATCAGAGATATTAGAGCTCAAAATCTAGCTCTTAATGTGAAGTTGCTTTGGAATTTGGTAACAGGAAAATTAACTTGGAGCAAGCATGCTCTTTGGAAGAAATATTACTTTGGACCACGCACAACCTGTCTAGATAATCCTCCAAAGGTAAGGAAAGGATCCCCGATTTTTAGCATTTGTCAAAAATATTTTGGGTTCTTCCAGCCTCTTTTAACTTGGATTCCGGGGAATGGCACAAATATTCTTATTTGGGAAGACTCAATTCTTGGAGGGTCTACTTTAGACTCAACCTTAAACAATTCCAAACTAAAAATTCATTGCAAATCTATCAATATATTCTCCCTTTGGGATATCTCTGCCTGGAATGAGGATAACTCCAAGTCGTGGAAGGAATGGAAACTCCCTGACTGTCCAAATCAGATGATTGATGAAGAACGAATTCTGATTTCCTACCTTCATGGGAAGACACTTGTAGCTACTAAGACGAAGGAGACACATGGATGGGGCTCAAATTCTGGTTTTTACATAGCTGCAGAAGGTTACAAGCAGATCAAAGCAAGTCTGAATGTCCCCCCCAATCCAATTCTCTGGAAAGAAATATGGAGATTCAAAAGTCTCCCAAAAGTAGATATGTTCATCTGGACGTTGGCCCATAATAGCATCTTAACTGGAGATAATCTCAAAAAAAGGGGATGGGAAGGACCGACGAGATGCCCACTTTTCCTTTTGTCAGAAGAAACAACCGATCACATATTATTAAATTGTCCCTTTGCAGCATGGGTCTGGACATATGCCCTGGGCTCTTGGTCGACTCAACTAACTCTTCCAGAGGTGGTTCCTTCACTACTAAGTAAGTGGGTCTCCATGTATCCCTATTCCTTAATCAAAAAAGAAAGGATCAAAGCCTGCTAGTTAACTCTCACTAAATTTATTCTCTGGGAACTTTGGTTGGAAAGAAATGCCCGTATTTTCAGGATCAAATCTTCTCATGTAGCCCATGTGGCTACGAAAGCACAAGCCTTGATGGGAGATTGTTTAAATTCTCTTCCAATATAGGAGAATGAATGTACTTTGAATGGGGATGAAGAAAATTGGATGAATAAAATTCTCCCCTCCCCTCAAGCTACTGTCCCTACTACTATCAATCTAGAAAACTGGGAAATTCAGATGGATTCTTTAAACTTTAAAATGTGGCAGAAGTCATTGAAGGGGCACACCCTTTTCTTTGATGGGGCTTCCAAAGGGAATCCTGTGGATCCTGGAGGAGGAGGGGTGCTGCTAGGCTCCAATGATGCTCTTGAACTTCAATACTCCTGGGGACTTGGTGAAGACACCAATAACACTGTTGAAGCCTTAGCTCTATGGTAAGGCCTGTATCAAGCTAAGACAAGGAAAATCAAAAAAATAAATGTCTTTGGCGACTCAAGGATGGTGATCTAAGCACTCATTACCAAAAAACAACCCATCAATATGAGACTCTGGCACATTCTCAAGAAAATTAAGATTATCATGAAATTCTTTCAAAGAATCGAGATCTTCCATATATTGCGAAACCTCAATGGAGACGCAGATCTTGTTGCTAATCAAGCAGTCCCTTTGAGCAAAGGGATCCTGAAAATCAATGGGATTATCAACCCCTTCACTATCATGGGGTCTTCACTTAGTGAAACTATGCCATAGCACCTTTGTTCATGGCATATTAAATAATACCCTAATTTCACTAGATATTGATAAATACTTGCTAAAATCGTTTTGTTGAGCCCCCCTCCTAAAACATATTTCCAAATAAAACAACCTTATTTTTATGAGATATTCCCTATTTTTACTAAATACCCCTTTTTATACCCCTTTGATACATAGAAACCCCCCATAAACTACTCATTTCCCCCCAATACCTACAATATATTGACCTTATTTTTCATAATTTGAAACCCCCCTTTATGAATGAACGTGACAAGATATTTGTCAGCAAGGTGAATCCCTTGTGTTCACCATCCCATAAGAATATAAACAACCTGAAAAGAAACCAACAGGATGGTCTTCATATCAAACTGGAAGATGAAGTTTTAATAGAGGACAGGAGGAGAACTCTTAACACGTAGGAGGACAGAATGTGGTCTCAGGCGAGGGCAATTTTCATGCCTGCGATTTCAGGACAATTTTCATGCCTGCGATTTTAGGACAATTTTCATGCCAGCGAGCGCAAGAACCCATCCAGACAGAATGGAACGTGAAGAAATGATTGTAATTTGGGCAGGAATCCGGTCTATGCTCTCATTCAGAAAGGAAGAATGACTTTGAAGAAGCTTAAAGAAGATCAGTTCAGTGTCTTTGTTGGGAGAAAGTCATGGGCTTCCTATATCAGATTTCGACAATTCACATGGGTCTCTTATTCTCTGTGGTGTTAGGAGCAGGATCGAATTTTTTGGCTTGATAGGCTCTAAATTAGACTTTCTTATTCTGTTGTAATTGTTCCAGCTATTACTTCTTTATTTCTTAATACAAATTATAACCGTTTTTGTTAAAAAAATAATTTCAACAATTTAATTTCACTAAATATTTATAATTAAATCAAAACACTTAATAATCAAGAAAAAAAATCAAAACCATATTTTTTTAAGAAACTATTATCATTTTCCATCAATCTACAGTGTGTAGAAATAATTTTCAATTATGAACAAAATCTATATTTACATTTAAATCTAAATATTTTATAAATTAGTACTTTTCATGTCATTAAAAATATTAAATTTCTTTTATAAATTAATATTTTTTAAATTTTTATCATTGAAAATATTGAAAAAATATTCGCATTTATATTTCAAATTAAAAAATAATAATAAAATTATATATATAAATAATTAAAATTACAAAATTAAAATATAATAAAATTATTAAACATATTAAAATTATAACAAAACTAATAACTTCAACCATTCAAAATTACAATCTCATTTTGTTTTTAATCCAACAACTATTATCATACTCCGTGAGGCTGCATTGTGCACAAATTTACCTATAAAATATTTTCTTCTAAACTATCTCCATTGCGCACAAAATTTTCAATTGTGAACAGAGTCCATGTCTCAACACAATATTTTCAGGATTTGAAACCTTGTCGGCTTCGATAACATTGAAGAGAGTCAACGCAATATTTTCAGTTTGTCCCCTACCTGTATGCTCCCATCTACTGAAGAAATAGTATATGCCATTCCATTCATTGAATCAAAATAAATATATATTCATAATTTATGAATCTTTTCAAATTTAAAAATAAAAGTCCCAATTACATGCAAGCATACATAAATTAATTCATTCAAACAAGCTAAGTTTATCAATCCAATCCTTGTTTTTACCAATATTATCAACGGCAACATCATCTCTAGATTCAACTGCAATATTCATCATGAACTGGAACAAAAATATCATCATGAACGTGAACAAAGCGTTGACAAAAATCTCTCAGAAAGCGGTAAATGTGAGAATTGGCAGCAAATGAAAAAAGGGAGTAGATAGACCGACTGAAATAGGGGCTTTCCCTGCCTTTCATTGCCATTTCCAGGAGATCCTAACTCTTCTGTGTCCCTTCCTGGCAGTAATCCCACATAGTGATTCCTGCTAGGGCCAGGCATCTTACTTTCATAAATAATCTAAGTTAGGCCTGGGTTTGCTTCCCAGCAGAACAACCCAATCCAAGGAAATGGAGACGAAAATCCCAAATCAGTAGAATCAACAGAATCGAGTTAGTGGTTTCCAGATAGGAGGGAAACCTTATTGCTGATTATTGTTGATTCTACAGGTGGGATGCGCGCCCCTCTCGAATGAATGCGGCTATTATCCACCAAATAAACCTGAAGGAATGAAGGAATGAAGGAAGAATAGGTCACGCCTTCCTCATTGAGAGTGCCTTTCTAGAAGACTAGCAGCAATCGAAGCAAGTTTATCTTCTTCACCTCCAACCAACCATTTCAGAAAAGTCCATAAATTCAAAAAATAAAGCCTGGCCTTACGACTCTGTGTTTTCGAGTAACGTTATATGTAATAGGGTAGCCATAGAATCGTCTTTCACCCAAGAATCACTGCCTGCAGGTCTGAAGACTCTCCATCTCCCATCGCACGCACCTTGCATTTCTCAACTTTGGTAAACCATTATTCCCCGCCCATTCTGTGATTTTAAAATCAAGCCGAGCATCAAATTAAGCCTGCCCATAAGTGAATTTGAAATTCGAATTTCAATCAATGATAGTATGTATCAATGGATGATGGTTGGAGGGAAGCAAGAGGACGTCAAGAGAAAATGACGTTGGATGCACCGGACGGGAGCTTCGTAATTTATCCTGAACAGATGGGGTAGCGGGGGAAGGCGTAGAATCACGGATGTTAATAATTGGGATCCAACCGACGTACAGATCACTTTTTCTAAAAACCATTTATTGAAGACTAGATGTTTTCTTTAGAGACGGCAACGAGTGGGGCATTACGAGCGTGGGTGTGAAGTGCAATTTTATTTCTTTCTATTTAGTTGGAGTTATATTATATAATGAAGGGATCTCCCTCCAGGAGATATAGATACGCGATTTTTCCTACGTGAGGAGAATGAGTTTCCAACGGGCAAAAGCCACTTTGGAAAAAGCACAGATAAGGGTATATATAAGAAGGGCGAGCCTTATGCGCCATTGGACAGACTCGCCTTTCCACTGTCCAATGTCAGACGCGGATGGGTTCCTATGGCCATCGACACCATAAATGCTTTCCGGTAAACTGTTTCCGGCAACGATTTACCATCATTTACCTGTCATCCATGCCATGCATGTTGAATCGCTGATGGAATTCATAGTCTTCATAGATCCCATCCGCCAGTTGCAACAGCATGCCAACAAGCTTTACCATTCTCTGCCATGGTGCCACGTTCCCAGGAGACAGTTTTGAATTTTGAATTTCAAAACTCCCGCTCTACTCCTTGAGACCGACCTTTTGATAGAGATGGAGATGTTGAACTTGTAAAGATGCAGACAGAGATGCTAGAGAAGGCTGATGGAATTGGGTTTCCCAACTTCTTATCTCGTCCAGTATTGCAGACGCTGGTGGAGCAAGTCATTGAGATGATGTCGTCGGACGGAGTTAGAGTTCCGGAGGAGAAATGGCCAGAATCATCGATTGTGAACATCTATAAATATATATATCCATTCCCTAAAATCCTATATAACCAGGGTTTGAAGGTGAAAGAGACCGTGGCAGTCAGGGTAGTGTCGACTTTACGTATTTTGGGAAGTCCTGTTTCTCAATGTCACTTGGTGTGCCAGTGCTTTTGCAGGAATCATTATTATCATAGGAGCGTCATGTAGGGAACTCTTCCGGAAAGGGCATTAGAGGAAGCTCGCAGAAACGCTTTGGAAAATGGAGCTTTAAACGATCATATGTTCTCTGCTGCGCCAAAGAGAGGCCATGCAAAGTGCCTTTTCCAATATAACACATGGAATTTCCTCTTCTTGTAAACAGGCTGCAGTGGCCAGACCCGAGGAACCGACCCCTACAATTATAGGACCGTCAAAACAAACACGATGTTGGTGCTGCTACTTCACGGTGGAATAGTCCTCATTACGTGTTAAGTTCCCCTTCAACTGCCCGCAGGAAGAATTGGACACTATATTTGTTTTTCTTGTGGAATGGCGATGGAAAGATGACACTACTACATAGATGGGGTTTTGAGACAATACTTGAGACGATATTTATGTAAAATGTCTTAACTTATAGAGGGGTTTTGAGACAATATTTGAGATAATATTTATGTAAAATGTCTCAATGTAAGACAAAAAAAGTTATGTATTGTCTTAAATATTGTTTTTAAGTGAGTGTCTTAAAGTATAGTCTGTATAGAGACAATATATAATACACCAATTATAGACTATATTGTCTCTATAAATCAATCAGCATAGATCCAAGTGCCAAGAGGGATCAAATCTCTCAAAGGTGCCAATCTCTTTTTAGACGTGTTGAGAAAGTGTGTAGTTTTATATATATGCAGTTCTAAATAGTTTAAATCTAATTTGAGTCGACATGTTATTTTTATAATATTTTATTATTTTTAATAAAGGACACATGCCATCTATAAGATGAGCACGGAAGGAGTTGCATATCTCCCCCTATAAGATGAGCACGGAAGGAGTTACATATCTCCCCCTACTGGGTTGTAGAATGTGCCTCTATGACGCAATTACCATATTGTCTCAAGTTGAGACCAAAAAAGAGTTGTGTATTGTCTCTCTAGAGACAATATAGAATACAAATATTTTTGTCTCCAGTGAGACAATATCACTTTTGTCTCTCTAGAGACAATATATAAAACATTGTGTAAAAAAAATTTAATGATTTGAGTAAAATCAACTAAAAATTATTTTTTTATAATAAACTACAATATCCTATATTATTTTGATTTATGGTAGGGCACAATGGAATCAAACTGCCAACTTCTTTCTTTGTAATGTAGACGTTCTACCATTGAGCTAGCAACCTTTACAGAATTAGTGGAAAGGGGTAGGTTGTTGTGCAACACTTAATAATCCTTAATGTTATTAAATATACAATAAGTATTTTATTTCTTACATATTAATTTGATCACTTAGTTGCATATTCTTCTACAATAGTTAAGGTGGTAAGACTCTACGAACTGGTTAAGGTGGTAAGACACCACGAACTAGGATTTTTATAAGGGTCACAATGAAATAAGATTTCATACAACAAATGTTGTTGATAACTCTCCTGCAAAATGCCTTAGATCAAAGATAATTCCTACTTGCTTCTCTCTCCTAGCAAATTCCACAAGCAAAGCTACATAAAAAAATGTACCAACAAACAAACGATTAAATATAGAAAACAACTTGATATTGTGATATAGAGCACTAATTATCCAGGTTAGATATAAGTCAGTGTCATGGATTGTGTTACCCTTTTCTAGAATGGGTGTCCTTGAATGCAATAGAGAGGGTAAGAACAACCCTGGTTGTGGATGAATTTAATGATCTATGGAGGATTCCCTACCATATTTGTAGGGTAGAGCAATAACTGGATTTTGAATTTGAAGATTGGAACTTTTTGTTGAACAAAGCATTCAACAAAACTTCTAGTACTGGGGTTTATGATGTTCAAGATATTTTAACTAAACCTTAACCTTTCAATGGGGTTAAGAAAGCATGACCTGAGAAGTTTATCATACACATAACTTTTCCCATTGAACATTGGTAGCACCAGGCAATTGATGGCTATCAATTCACACAAGGCCATAATGGAAAATTGTAACAAAATAAAATACACAACCTAAAACTCATCTCTTGGGCACTAAAAAATCCATTAATTTCAGAGATAAATTTAGCAAATAGATTTTTGTTCTTACCATTATAGCACTCTGTTGATTTTTGTACCTAGGAAAGTGTTCCCCTAGGTGACTTTTTCCTAAGTCACTTAAAAGGGGAAATAAAGTGACCCTTGCATTAAATGACTTGAGATGAGCATTTAATGTGACTTTAGTGATTAAAGTCACTTTTGATAAATTTAAGTGGGTGAGTGAATTTAATTTTTATGAGATTTAAATGCGAGCATTTAATCTGATCCACACATCTAGTCTAATCTCTACCATTGGATTAGATGGCCCCTCACCTACCTAGGGCTTAGAAAAAAAGGAAGGGAAAGGCAATTTTGATTCATTCTTGAGAAGAAAGTGAAGTGGAGAGAGCAGCAAGAGAGGGCACAGAAATCGAGGAAGCTCCATGAGCATTTATTGAGCAGTAGCATGCATTTCGAGGTGGAGAATTTAGGCACATTTCCCAAGAAATACTTCAGCACAAATCCTGAGGCAGTTTCAGTGTGGAAGTACATGGCACAAAAATCGAGAATTCATACAATGCATTAATTGCAAAACCGTATAGCATGATTTTTGAGGTGATAATTCTGGGCACATGTCCCGAGGTTGGTGGCATAGTTTTGGAGGACAGTTCTGTAGCATTTAATGCTGTAAATCCATACAGCTGACTGGCATGAATTTCAAGGGCCGTACTTGGTTTCATTTATGGCACGATTTTCGAGAAGAAGATAACACATAAATAGAGGTAGCTTTAGCACAGAAATCGAGGCAGCTTCTGGGTGAAAATTTTGCTGGTTGAGATAAGTGGTTTTGACTGTGAATTTTTGTACTGAAATTTTTCCTGAAGAAATAAAAATTCTCCCTTTCTCTGACTGGTTTTCCCCTTGTGGGTTTTTCCAGGGCTATTGGCCAAAATTCTGAGTCTGAAATTATTTCTGGTCGGCATGAATGTTTAATTTTCTGTCATTAAATGTGATTTTCAGCAGTGTTTTAAATGTCTAAAATTTTAGTGTAATTTCCAGCTAATGCACAAAACTGGGTTGGGCATGAAACTATGAAAATTTGACATAAAACTGGGTGGTTGAATATCTCATAAAACTTTCATGGTATCAGAGCGTTGGGGCAAAAAACTAAACTTATTTCAGACATTCAGTGATTTATTCTGTTAGTGGGAAACACCTTGCTGAGTTGGCAGTGAGATGGCTACATGACTTAGGTTGGAGGATAGGCTAGATGGGACAGGGAATTTTGTTCCATGGAAAGCTAGGATAATGTTGATTTTGGAAGAGAATGAGTTATGGGATGAAGTGGTAAACAGTACTACAGCTCACCCTATTCAGATTCCCGCTGCTACAGATGCAGCAGCATTGCCGGTTTTCAACAAGAAAGACTGTAAGGCTAGAAGAATTATCTTAGATGTAGTTAAAGACCACATCATTGCCCACATTTCAGGTAAGGACCATGCATTTAAAATGTGGGCAGCCTTGACTAGTTTATACCAGAGCACTAATGAGAACCGGAAGATGGTTCTAAGAGAGAAGCTGAAGGGTATAAAGATGAATGGTGGAAAGGGAGTGACATCTTACTTTACCAAGATATATCAGATTAGAGATGAGCAAGCAGTAGTTGGGGAGGTAGTTTCTGACTCAGAGCTTGTACGAACAACAGTGAATGGGGCTTCCAAGCCTTGGGGTGCTTTTGTGTAGGCCATAGTGGGCAGAGAGAACTTACCTTCTTGGGATAGATTGTGGGATGATTTTGTACAGGAGGAGACCAGGAGAGGTCTTGTATAGGGAAGCTCTTCACAGGGTAGGGAGGATGAGGAGAGTGTGGCATTGACATCAAAGGGAAAGAAGAAGAAGAAGGGCCCCAAGCAGGGTGGGGCCAAGCAGTAGCAGGGTGGGCAAAATAAATACTTGAGTAAAATCAAGTGCTATGCTTGTCATACATTTGGGTACTCTGCTTCACATTGTCCAAAGAAGAAGAAGAAGCAGCAGACAACAACCTCAACGGAAGTTGATGCTTTTAGAGAGAGATTTCAGAGAGAGTTTTCTCTTTGTGCTGGACATGTTGAGAGAGATTCGAGAGCCTCTATAGTTACGAGGACTGATTTGGATATGGAGTATTCTTCGTTGACTGGCTATTAGATGGGTGCATCCACCACTAACACTTGGTATATTGACAACGGAGCTTTGAGTCACATGATAGGTGCTCTAGAGATGTTCTCTGAGCTTTCAAAAACAGGTGTAGATGTGGAGGTTGTATTGGGAGATGACACCATTGTTAGAGTAGTTAATCATGGGACCATTACCTTTCAGAGGGAGTCCATGAGTCCTATGATTCTAAGGGATTTGTTGTTTGTCCCTGGGATGAAAAAGAACTTGGTATTAGTTTCCACCATTGAGGATAGGGGACTTGGGGTTTGTTTCTTGGATGGACGAGTGCAGGTATTCCCCAAGTCTACAGGGATATCTACCTCCATGGACGTTGGGGTTAGATGTGGAAATCTATCCAAGCTCTTATTTCAGCCGCAACATGCTTTGGCACACAACAACAGCAGTGAGCTTTGCATGCTATGGCATCGGAGGATGGCCCACTTGCATCACCCAGCTTTGAGATTGTTGAGGAGTATGGTTATAGGTTTACCAGAGTTCAACACAGATCAGAGTAATGTTTGCAGGGGGTGTGCTTTGGGAATGTACACCAAGACTACTTTTCTGTAATGTCCCCTCCTATCATACCATGATAGAGAGGGTCATTGTGCTAAAACCGGGCATCTAGCCCCATAAATCGTGGACCACTAAGCATTCCCATAATATAACAAAGATATAAGGATGCATAATTATCAGAAATCACAGCGGAATTAACTTATGAAATACACAATCATCACACATTCAAGATATTCATCAATTAAACAATTGCAAGATAGCACAAGAAAATACTTATCTTAATGAAGTAGTACCAAACAACTAGCTACGCTTCTGCAACATTCCACCCAACCATAGGCCAGTGTGCTCCTCAATCTCTCAGCACCACTACCACCCCCGAGCTGGGCATGATCTCCACAAGGAAAAGGGGAAAAAAGGCTCTCACATAGCCACAGGTATATCAAAATCAGCCAAGCCAATCAGCAATTGGGTTTCTCAGGCTGTTAAGAGATGGGTGCATGTATCATCAAAAGCATAAGTGTTGGGCATGAGAAGAACGCTTCTATAGTGAAGTTACCAACAATGGGTTCCTGACCGTTCCAGAAAACGTGGGAAACCAAAACGAAAAGGAGAAAATGGAAATTCAACCCCAGGAGAGCAGAATCGTTTTCAGAAGAATGCTTATGGGCATTTCGTGGGCAGAAACGGCCTCCCTAACCCCAAAAATCGTGGCTCTCTTCTCCCATCCAATGAGCTAACCAAAAATGAGTTTGCAGGCATGGAAAAACGCAGGGAAAGGTGAAAACGTGAAGGATAAAACCCCAACAGGCTCAGACTGCGTGAGAGGAAGAATGCCATGGGTGAAGAATGGCTTTTGGGCCAATTTCGTGGGGGTTTTCTTGCCCCACAAGCAAAAACACGATTTTCCAAGTTGATGGCTTGCCCATGCACGAAAATTGACAGCCATACCTCTCCCATCCCAAGGCATTTATTGTCTCAACCAATTCTTGGAAGGATTAAGTGATTGGGTGCATGAGACCAAATGGGTAGTTGAGAGTTCATGGGTTTCCTCAATGAAATGGATTAACACCATGGGATCAAGGGTTTGAATAATTTCCCTCCCTATTCCTTGTAGAATCATGCCCCATCTCTTTGTTGCATTGCATAGCTAGTTGTGGGTGTTTTCATTAAAATTGCATATTTACATGGTGTCTTATTTACATTGTGCCCATCTCGCACAAGAACCATAGGCATCTATTCTAACTGCCGATACACAGAACATTAAATCAATGGCGGGGCCTTGGCCTTGAGCTCCTCACCATGACTAAATAACAATATTTACATCATTTACAATATTAATGCAATAGGGTCAAGCTGGGGACATTACATTCCCCTCCCCTTGGAATAACACCATCCTCGGTGTTCCAACACTTCAGAAAATAAATACCCACTTTACATATGTCCAAAATTCACAAAAACTTTGCAGATCTGCCCTACATTCTGTTCTTTACATTGAACTTTCAGGACCGAGTCATTTGATCTTCACGAGCTTCTCCTGCTGATTCGGATCTTCTAGCTCATCCATAAGTCTGAAAACTTTATGGCTGCTACCCTCTTGAGGTTCTCTTGTTGGGAAGTTGCGGAGGTAATGATCCCCCTCACAATTCCAACACTTCACGGGTTGCTTCATCTTTATCTGCTCAATTTCCTTTGAGTCTTCCCACCTGGAGCGTTTCTTAATCGGACGATTGGATGAATGCTTCTTCACTGATCCACTTTTCTTTCCCTTGCTGATTGCTTTCATAATGCTTTTTACCTCTTTTTACAGACGAATAGAGTCCTGCAAGACCTTGTGGTTCATCTTGTTCTGCTGCTTTTGCATCTTGAGCATCTCTCCAAGATTTTCTTGGGTCTTGGCAATTGTTTGAAGAAGACTTCCGGCCAATCCTAATATCCCTTGGTTTGCCGCCATGGTCAATGGAGACAACTGACCACACTTTGCTCACTAGCACACCTGCCTGTACCGACTGCAACCAATTGATTCAATTTCACCTGTGAAATTCATCATTACAATTCTCGTTAGGTCAAGCATAACCCAAAACATTAAAAATCAGTCAATGGTTTTTCCCCAGTTGACATGGATAGTCCATGCTTTACTCATGAGATTCCCACACTTTTTATGCTTTCCCAACATACACATGAATTCCTTCATGTTTATCCATTCACAGGAAATTCATAACTTAGCATTCACAATTCACTTTAATCAAATAAACACACTTTTACTTTCAGTCATGCATGCATTCAGCATTTTTCTAATTCTATAATTGCATCAATAAAAGGGAAAGAGAGAGAGCAGTAAGAGTTTCTCCTCTTAGTCTTGTTCCATTCTGGAACCCACACCACCACTGTGGTTTTTTTCTGCTCTTGTCCTTTTTCACTTCATCGTGAATGCTTGACCTTCTCTTCTTGGCTATGACATGTAGTGTCTATGGTTTATTCTAGACCTCTCAACCATGGAGTTCCTCCACTTGGTTGGTCTAACTCTTGGCCGCTAGGAATCACACAGCTCCACTAGCCCCATCCTTCATTACTGCTCATGATGAGCTCTTTAGGGTGGTTACATGTACACATGCATCCTTAAGATGCTTCAAGGTTCTTGCTTCCAACAATACCTGCGTTGGATGTCTTCGCTTTATTCCATAGGACCCTTCTTTGCTCTACAGGCCTTGGATCTCCTATGGGTACAATAACGAATGTTGGGATAGCACGCAGGCTACTTCTCAACATCAATTAATCAATGCTCAACCAGCCACTTTCTGGATTTACCAAGCAGCTTTCAGTTCTTTCAGGGTCCTCGCTTCCTGCATTGACCAAGGTTTTCAACAGAGAAACAACAATGCATCAGCTCACTGTTGCAATATTTATGTTTGAAACCTTCAGTTTTTTTCAAATAAGAAATGAATGAAATTGAATACTTATCTGTATTGTGCATTTCCTCGCTACTCCACAGGTTTCCTTCTCTGCTTTACAAGCCTTGGATCACCTGTGGGGTGGATGCTTGGCCAGCACACATGCTGCTCCACAACATCATCCGAATAGGTAATGCCAAGCCAGTGCGCCGACTAGGTTTATCAGGA
This sequence comes from Larix kaempferi, assembly GCA_027924585.1. NCBI lineage: Eukaryota > Viridiplantae > Streptophyta > Pinopsida > Pinales > Pinaceae > Larix > Larix kaempferi. Next base: position 1,000,196 of record BSBM01000292.1, read on the forward strand.
ATCCCAAAAATCAGTATGCTAAGCCAGTACACCGACTGGGTTTATCAAGCATTTCAAAGATCAGTATGCTAAGCCAGTACGCCGATTGGGTTTATCAAGCATTTCAAAGATCAGTATGCTAAGCCAGTACGTCGACTGGGTTTATCAAGCATTCAAGAACCATTTCCAAGCCAGTTCTCCGACTGGGTTTGTTAGGAAATAACACCCTTCACCAATACTTCCACATCATGCAAGTAACCGATGCCAAGCCAGTACACCGACTGGGTTTATCAGGCATCCAACAACCTTTCGCCACAACTCCCCAAATAACCAATGCCAAGCCAGTACGCCGACTGGGTTTATCAGGCATACAAAAACCATTCGTCACAACTCCCAAATAACCAATGCCAAGCCAGTATGCCGACTAGGTTTATCAGGCATACAACAACCATTCGTCACAACTCCCAAATAACCAATGCCAAGCCAGTACGACGACTGGGTTTATCAGGCATACAACAACCATTCGTCACAACTCCCAAATAACCAATGCCAAGCCAGTACGCCGACTGGGTTTATCAGGCAATATGAACAACATAATATGATTACGTGGCTCCTTCCCTTGTGCAACCAGTGGTTCCCTCCAGGAACTCCATAGGTGACTCACTTGACTGCAGGCTAGCATGGCCCCACAATACCCACTCACACTACAAAAGGATGATACCCCTTTTCTGCAACACAGCTCCTCGGGCCTATCCATCCCTTCTAGTGTCCTTTAGTGTGAGCGTAGAAAGGTTACCACTGCCCATACAGTCCTCTTTGAGCACCCTTCTTCACTTTTCCCCTTACGTGCAACACCAAGTCGCATTTGTGTAAGCTGTTAGCACAAGAAGGATAAGCAGGCTCATCAGTATTACTGCCCAAAAATTGTAATCATATTTCATATCATTCACTATCAAGTATTGAAACACCAGGAATGCGTCCATTCCCTTAGGGTGTAGTCAATATTGAAAACCCTACCATGACCCAGCACCAGAAAAGGTGTGCACCCCCTTTCTGATGTGCGGCATGTAGGCCCTAATCATACTCAAGCAGTCTGGAACAATAATGAAATAATAAAACATGCTCTGCATATTAAATCTAATAATTTAGACATGCATGTTCTTGTCTAGGGTCACAGAATACTCATTCATTTTGCATATGTGTCTCACATGCCTTCTGGGCATAGCTTTACCATCTCACTTTCATGGTTTACCGACATGCTGTTTGGTTGAGACAATGGCGTTTCACCCGAAACCCATTTCCAAAGCATGGAATCCTTCCTATCTAGTTTGGCTTCTGCAAGCCATCACACATGATCTTCCTGCAATGTGTCATCCTGGCACACTTTATCAAATAGCCAAACAGTCAGCAACATTTAGCAATAAGCTTCAAATATGATTGTTCCATAACCAATCAATAGCATTAATAATTAAATTCAATATGAATTTATAATTCTGTCTACTACAGAAATTGGTTTTCTTATCCATGAGGCTATCCTCATATTGTTTGGCTCCTGTAAGTGACACCACTCTGCCTGTTATGGCCTTATGCCCGCTGCCATACGGGAGCATCCCCTTACAGCATGTCCTCCTGACACATTTTCATATAAGCCAAACAGTCAGCAACATTTATTAGCAAAATTTCAAATCCGAAACAATTACAAATATGATATTTACAACTGTTCTTGCTAACAGAACTTAGAGCTCTCAACCATGAGATTCCTTCTCATAAGCTCTAGATCAAATTTCACAGTCATATCATTCATACAACTCTGTCCTTCCACAGAGCATTCTAGCAGCCCATCGATCATGATTGGGATCTTCATGCACTTACTATTCTGCATTCATAACAACCCATAAAATGGTCCTAGAATTATCATCAATTCATCATTTCATTCATTATTTATTTTGCAATGACATATGTATCATCCCTATGCATTCATACAATGCATCATAAGATTTATAAAATCTCTTAATGCACATCTACTCAATGCTACCTTGCATTGTTTCATGAGTAATATGCATTCAAGCATATTATGCTCGAAACATGACTATCTCATATAACCTCCATTACCATAATTAAGACCACCAGTCCTCACTTGCTTGGGTTATTAAGCACATAACCAATCATACGCATGGCATGATATAATTTCACGTGAATGCATTGAGATTTATAAACAGTCATAGGGTGTAAGGGTCATCCTCTTCACTTACCCACACCTCACCAAGCTTGGTAGGTTAACAGCCCCAGTCGATATTCAATATTACTTGCAAATTAGCTCAACATAGCTCAAGCATAGTTGAAGAGATCTTACCAAATCCCCTTTCAACATTCATGCAATTTATGCACCAATAACCATTACCTGTATGGCTGTCGTTTACACCACTTGATGTTACCTGACCAATTGGCCTCTTACCAATGCTACGCAGTCCTTTTGCCAACCTCGTGATCATAGGTTTGTTGCGCCATCATTTCCGCATAAGGTTGTTGGCTTCATGCAACAACATCCTCAGAACATTTAGCCATGCTCTTTGTTATCTTTGGTCCTACAACCAATACCAACATCAATAGTGATTATCAACCACAATATTCTCCATTAGTGGTTTATTGCATATGCCGACTTCATTATTCTGCCAATGTGCAATTTCCCATTTATGCACAAGTATTTCTATATGCACTATGCAATTTGTTAAGATGCCATCTAGTGCATATACATCTATGTAATCCTTTACATTTTTAACATTTTTATGCCATATGACAATTTCATAATTATAAGTATGATAACAAACAGAGGTTTAAGAAATTCTTCCCTTTTCGGTCCCTCATCGTGACATGGAATTCCTCTTCCATATCCTGCAATTGTAGAAATTGCCCATACTGACAACAAAATTTTTTTGTCAAAACAGCCGCTGGCACTCTTCTGCACTAAATATCTATGATATATATAGACCTCCTTCAAACTCTGGTCATGCATCATTGTTCCTTGCTGGACAAGCTTTCCAATTCCTGTCTTCATGTTCCATTCTGACATCAGGTGCAGGAACTGCATCCTTTCAAAAATGACAACTTTCACTCCCATTCTGCACATTTTACACAGCTGCATTCCATTCTCCGAAGTTCATAAATTACTTCATGCACGTGGGAAGAATGCCATACTGACAATTCGTCAAATCACAAACAAAGACACATGAGGGGGAAAAAGAAAGGGGGTCAAGGGGGCTTGCCCCCTTGTGGCTGCCACTGCAGGGCGGGTCGAGGGCAGCGCCGTCGTTTTTTTTTTTTTTTTTTTTTTTTAGGAATCACGCCGCATCGGGCGGTTCGCGAAATCCTGCCGCAACGGGCAGTTCGCTGAATCCTGCCGCGATGGGTGGTTGGCTGATTGCTCCCGCAACTGTGGGGAGGTTCACTATATGCTCCCGCAACTGCGGGGCGGTTTGGCGACGGCTTCCGCAATTGCGGGGCGCTTGGCCGAAGCCTTCCGCAATTGCGGGGCGCTTGGCCGAAGCCTTCCGCAATTGCGGGACCATTCGGCGAAGGCTCCCGCAGTTGTGGAGCGCTTCGCCGAAGCCTTCCGCGGTTTCAGGGTGATTCTCGGCTCGCCTCCGTTGCGGGGCGGTTCGCCAGACGCTTCCAAAATTTCAGGGAGATTTGTGGAAGCCTTCTGCAGTTGCGGGACGATTCGCCGAAGTCTTCCGCAGTTGCGGAACGATTCGGCGAAGTCTTCCGCAGTTGCGGAACGATTCGGCGAAGTCTTCCGCAATTTTTGGAATGACTTGCTGAACTCTTCCGCGTTACGGAACGATTCGCTGAATCCTTCCGCAATTTCGGAAGAGAATTCCTTCGGAAGAGAAATCCTTCCGAAAATTTCTTTCGACGCCGACACTTAGAAAATTTTTCTCCGCTGTTTCGGAGCCGTTGGCTAAATTCTTCCGCAATTGCGGGAAGGTTCGCCGAACGCTTCCGCAATTGCGGGAAGGTTCGCGGAACTCTTCCGCAATTGCGGGAAGGTTCGCGGAACATTTCCGCAGTTTCGGGATGACTTCCTGAAACAATTTTAAAACAAAAATTTCCAGAAACAGAGTTAAAACAAAATTTTTCAATACTCTTAAGGAAGAATTTAAAATCTTCCCTTCTAACTGCTATCAGGTTTGGCCCATAGAGGCCCAATGCTGCAACGCAGCTCTGATACCAAATGTAATGTCCCCTCCTATCATACCATGATAGAGAGGGTCATTGTGCTAAAACCGGGCATCTAGCCCCATAAATCGTGGACCACTAAGCATTCCCATAATATAACAGAGATATAAGGCTGCATAATTATCAGAAATCACAGCGGAATTAACTTATGAAATACACAATCATCACACATTCAAGATATTCATCAATTAAACAATTGCAAGATAGCACAAGAAAATACTTATCTTAATGAAGTAGTACCAAACAACTAGCTACGCTTCTGCAACGTTCCACTCAACCGTAGGCCAGTGTGCTCCTCAATCTCTCAGCACCACTGCCACCCCCGAGTTGGGCATGATCTCCACAAGGAAAAGGGGAAAACAGGCTCTCACATAGCCAAAGGTATATCAAAATCAGCCAAGCCAATCAGCAATTGGGTTTCTCAGGCTGTTAAGAGATGGGTGCATGTATCATCAAAAGCATAAGTGTTGGGCATGAGAAGAACGCTTCTATAGTGAAGTTCCCAACAATGGGTTCCTGACCGTTCCAGAAAACGTGGGCGACCAAAACGAAAAGGAGAAAATGGGAATTCAACCCCAGGAGAGCAGAATCATTTTCAGAAGAATGCTCATGGGCATTTCGTGGGCAGAAACGACCTCCCTAACCCCAAAAATCGTGGCTCTCTTCTCCCATCCAATGAGCTAACCAAAAACGAGTTTGCAGGCATGGAAAAACGCAGGGAAAGGTGAAAACGTGAAGGATAAAACCCCAACAGGCTCAGACTGCGTGAGAGGAAGAATGCCATGGGTGAAGAATGGCTTTTGGGCCAATTTCGTGGGGGTTTTCTTGCCCCACAAGCAAAAACACGATTTTCCAAGTTGATGGCTTGCCCATGCACGAAAATTGACAGCCATACCTCTCCCATCCCAAGGCATTTATTGTCTCAACTAATTCTTGGAAGGATTAAGTGATTGGGTGCATGAGACCAAATGGGTAGTTGAGAGTTCATGGGTTTCCTCAATGAAATGGATTAACACCATGGGCTCAAGGGTTTGAATAATTTCCCTCCCTATTCCTTGTAGAATCATGCCCCATCTCTTTGTTGCATTGCATAGCTAGTTGTGGGTGTTTTCATTAAAATTGCATATTTACATGGTGTCTTATTTACATTGTGCCCATCTCGCACAAGAACCATAGGCATCTATTCTAACTGCCGATACATAGAACATTAAATCAATGGCGGGGCCTTGGCCTTGAGCTCCTCACCATGACTAAATAACAATATTTACATCATTTACAATATTAATGCAATAGGGTCAAGATGGGGACATTACATTTTCCGAGAAGTGACAATAGATCAACAATAGTGCTTGATTTGATCTATACAGATATATGTGGTCCTATGTCATCAGTTTCTTTGATAGGATTTTAGTATTATATCTCTTTCATCGATGACTATTCCAGGAAGACCTAGATCTACTTCTTGAGGAGCAAGAAATCACCCTTAGTATTGAGGATCTTCCAAGAGTTTAAAGCTCTTGTGTAGAATTAGATAGAAAGGAGGATTCAGGTCATGATATCGGACAATGGGGGTGAGAATACCTCCAATGAGTTCGATGAATTTTGCAGACAGGAGGGCATACAGAGACAGTTGACAGTTCCATACACTCTTGAGCAGAATGGAGTAGCGAAAAGGAAGAACAGGGCTATTGTGGGAGCAGTGAGAGATGCTTCATGATCAGAGTCTTCCTTTCTTTCTTTGGGAAGAGGCTTGCAGTACTGCAGTTTACCTGCAGAACAAGAGTCCCCACCGTTCCTTGGGGAGGAAGACTCATGAGGAGATGTTCACAGGCAAGACTCATTTGGTTGCTTGACTTACTCTCATGTCCCTTCTGAGAAGAGGACAAAGTTTGATCCCACTGCAGAAAGAGGCATCTTTGTGGGCTATGATCAGACTTCGAAGGCTTACCGCATTTATCTTCCTGGCCAGAAGAAGGTTGTTTTGAGGTGGGAAGTGAGATTTGAGGAGGAGAGAGCCTTCATGAAGTCTAGAGAGTTGGAGCATTGGGAGCCACCGACTTCCACACCTTAGGTGAAATAAGGATCTTTAGTACAGATCATAGGTCCACATGTTACCGGCATAGGTTCTATAGGTTCAGTGGTTCAGCCAGCAGGTACTCCAAGGACACGTTCTGGTTCTGAGGTTACAGTTTCACCAGTGACTAGTTCACGGGATACTGGTCCATAGGTTGCTGGACCATCTGCTTTTGGTAGTTCTTCAGATGAGGAGAGATCGGTTTGGGAGGAGCCTTCAAGGAAGAGGAAGCCTAAATGGCTTCGTCATACCTTGGAGGAAGCAGAGGCATTTGGTAGGCCCCAGGAGGACTTCAGGACAGTAGTGATGCCATATAGTTTGGGCATGAATCTAGTTGATAGTCTTCATGATTCAGAGCCTTCCACATTTGAGGAGGCCTCTCAGCATCAGGTTTGGAGAGATGCCATGATGGAAGAGTGCCATTCCATCATGAAGAATGATGCATGGGAGATAGTACCGAGATCAGAGGGGGAGTCTGTTGTGACTTCCAAGTTGATCTACAAGGTGAAGCATGCTGCAGATGGCAGTGTGGAGAAGTACAAGGCTCGTTTTGTGGCACGAGGGTTTTCACAGATAGAGGGATTTGATTATGATGATATCTTTGTGCCTGTTGCTCGTTATTATTCCATCAGAGCAGTGATTTCTATAGCAGCAAAGATGGGTTGGAAGATCCACCAGATGGATGTAAAGACTGCATTTCTCAATGGTCTTCTACAAGAGGAGCTTTACTTAGAGCAGCCATAGGGATTTGAGATTCATGGGAGAGATTCTCATGCGTGTAGGCTGAGGAAATCCTTGTATGGACTGAAGAAAGCTCCTACAGATTGGCACGACAGGATTGATGCGTATTTGACATCGATGGGTTTTTCTGAAGAGTGAGGTTGATCCCAACCTTTACTACATTGTGGTTGGTGGATATCCTCTCATTCTTTTGTTATATGTTGATGATTTGTTTATCACTGGGGAGGAGCGTCTCATTACAAATTGCAAGAGAGACCTTACTACAGAGTATGAGATGATAGACATTGGGTTGATGCACTATTATCTCGGGATGGAGGTTTGGAAGGAGCCTGGTCATATTTTCCTGGGACAGGGAAAGTATGGAGTAGATATTCTGAGGAGATTTCAGATGGAGGATTGCAGGCCGATGTCCACACCTATGATCACCAACTAGAGAAAGCTTCATGCTTATGAGGGTAAGTTGGTGGATCCTACACTATACCGTCAGCTCATTGGGTCATTGATGTATCTGGTCAACACTAGGCCAGACTTATGTTTTGTTGTGAACACTCTTATTTAGTTCATGGTGGAGCCTAGGAGTGTGCACTAGGTAGTCGCGAAACATGTGTTGAGATACCTTGCAAGAACAGTGGACTATGGTTTGGACTACAGGGGTTCGGGTGGAGTCAATTTGGTTGGTTTCACAGATTCAGACTAGGCAGGTAGTGTGATGGATCGAAAGAGCACTTCCAGTTGTTATTTCATTTTGGGCTCGGCAGCAGTGCCGTGGTTCAGTCATAAGCAAAAGTCTGTTGCTTTGAGTTTTGTTGAGGCTGAGTATATGGCAGCCAGTCAGGCTACTTGCGAGGCACTGTGGATTCATAAGTTGTTGGTTGATTTATTTGATCAGGAGTTGAGACCTACGGTGATTTATTGTGACAATCAGAGTTGCATCCAGCTCTCTGAGAATCCAGTTTTCCATGGAAGGTCTAAGCACATAGAGATCAGACACCACTTCATCCGAGATTATGTTCAGAGAGGAGTTGTGGATTTACAATACATTTCCGCTGATGAGCAGGTTACAGATATTCTGACGAAATCCTTGGTGCGGGGCAAGTTTGTCTTCTTCAGGGACAATTTGGGAGTGGTGTAGAACACCTTGTAAGAGGGAATGCTGACTTTTGTACCTAGGAAATTGTTCCCCTATGTGACTTTTGCCTAAGTCACTTAAAAGGAGAAATAAAGTGACCCTTGCATTAAATGACTTGAGATGAGAATTTAATGTGACTTTAGTGATTAAAGTCACTTTTGATAAATTTAAGTGGGTGAGTGAATTTAATTTTTATGAGATTTAAATGAGAGCATTTAATCTCATCCACACATCTAGTCTAATCTCAGCCATTGGATTAGACAAAAAGCAAGGGAAAGGCAATTTTGATTCATTCTTTAGAAGTAGAGGCATTTGGTAGGCCCCAGGGGGAGTTCAGGGCAGTAGTGATGACATATAGATTGGGCATGGCTCTAGTTTCAAGTCTTCGTGATTTAGAGCCTTCCACATTTGACGAGGCCTCTCAACATCAGGTTTGGAGAGATTCCATGATGGAAGAGTACCATTCCATAATGAAGAATGATGCATGGGAGATAGTATAGAGATCAAAGGGGAAGTCTATTGTGACTTCCAAGTGGATCTACAAGGTGAAGCATGCTGTAGATGGTAGTGTGGAGAAGTACAAGGATCATTTTGTGGCACAAGAGTTTTCACAGATAGAGGGATTTGATTATGATGAGACGTTTGTGCTGGTTGCTCGTTATTCTTCCATCAGAGCAGTGATTTCTATAGCAACAGAGATGGTTTGGAAGATCCACCAGATGGATGTGAAGACCGCATTTCTCAATGGTCTTCTGCAGGAAGAGGTTTACTTAGAGCAGCCACAAGGCTTTGAGATTCATGGGAGAGATTCTCATGTGTGCAGGCTGAGGAAAGCCTTGTATGGACTGAAGCAAGCTCCTACAGCTTGGCACTCCAGGATTGATGCGTATTTGACATCGATGGGTTTTCAGAAGAGTGAGGTTGATCCCAACCTTTACTACATTGTGGTTGGTGGAGATCCTCTCATTCTTTTGTTATATGTTGATGATTTGTTTATCACTGCGGAGGAGAGTCTCATTGCACATTGCATGAGAGACCTTGCTACAGAGTACGAGATGACAGGAATTGGGTTGATGCACTATTATCTTGGGATGGAGGTTTGGTAGGAGCCTGGTCATATTTTCCCGGGACAGGGAAAGTATGCAGTAGATATTCTAAGGATATTTCGGATGGAGGATTGCAGGTCGATGTCCACACCTATGATCACTAACTAGAGGAAGCTTCATGCTTCTGAGGGTAAGTTGGTGGATCCTACACTATACCGTTAGCTCATTGGGTCATTGATGTATTTGGTCAACACCAGGCTAGACATATGTTTTGCGGTGAACACTCTTAGTCAGTTCATGGTGGAGCCTAGGAGTGTGCATTCGGTAGTCACGAAACATGTGTTGAGATACCTTGCAAGGACAGTGGACTATGGTTTGGACTACAGGGGTTCGGGTGGAGTCAGTTTGGTTAGTTTCACAAATTTAGACTAGGCAGGTAGTGTGATGGATCGAAAGAGAACTTCCGATTGTTGTTTCAGTTTGGGCTTGGCAGCAGTGTCGTGGTTCAGTCAGAAGCAAAAGTATTTTGCTTTGAGTTTTGTTGAGGTTGAGTATATGGAAGCCAGTGAGGCTACTTGCGAGGCACTGTGGCTTCGTAAGTTGTTGGTTGATTTATTTGATCAGGAGCTGAGACCTACGGTGATTTACTGTGACAATCAAAGTTGCATCCAGCTCTCTGAGAATCCAGTTTTCCATGGCAGGCCTAAGCACATAGAGATCAGATACCACTTCATCTGAGATTATGTTCAGAGAGGAGTTGTGGATTTACAGTACATTTCCACTGATGAGTAGGTTGCAGATATTCTGACGAAATCCTTGGGGCAGGGAAAGTTTGTCTTCTTCAAGTACAAGTTGGGAGTGGTGTAGAACACCTTGTAAGAGGGAGTGTTGATTTTTGTACCTAAGAAATTGTTCCCCTAGGTGACTTTTGAATAAGTCACTTAAAAGGGGAAATAAAGTGACCCTTGCATTAAATGACTTGAGATGAGCATTTAATGTGACTTTAGTGATTGAAGTCACTTTTGATAAATTTAAGTCGGTGAGTGAATTTAATTTTTATGAGATTTAAATGAGAGCATTTAATCTCATCCACACATCTAATCTAATCTCAGCCATTGGATTAGACAAAAAGCAAGGGAAATGCACTTTTGATTCATTCTTGAGAAGAGAGTGAAATGGAGAGAGCAGCAAGAGAGGGCACAAAAATTGAGGCAACTCCATGAGCATTTATTGAGCAACAACACGTATTTCGAGGTGGAGAATTTAGGCACATTTCCCAAGAAATACTTCAGCACAAATCCCTACGTAGTTTCAATGTGGAAGTACAGGGCACATAAATCGAGAATCCGTATAGTGCATTAATTGCAGAACCATACAACACGATTTTTGAGGTGATAATTTTGGGCACATTTCCCAAGGTTGGTGGCATAGTTTTTGAGGATAGTTCTACAACATTTAATGCTATAAATCTATACAGCTGACTTGCACGAATTTTGAGGGTCATACTTGGCTGCATTTCTGGCATGGTTTTCGAGAGAAGACAACATAGAAATTGAGGCAGCTTCTGGGTGAAAAATTTGCTGGTTGAGATAAGTGGTTTTGACTATGAATTTTTGTACTAAAATTTTTCCTGAAGAAATACAAATTCTCCCTCTCTCTGACTAGTTTTCCCTTTGTGGGTTTTTCCAGGTCTTTTGGCCAAAATTCTGAGTCTGAAATTATTTATGGTGTTCATGAATATTTAATTTTCTGTCATTAAATGTGATTTTCAACAGTGTTTTAAATGTCTGAAATTTTAGTGTAATTTCCAGCCAATGCACAAAACTGGGTTGGGCATGAAACTATGAAAATTTGACATAAAACCAGGTGGTTGAAGATCTCAGAAAAATTTCACACTTGACAGAAGGAAAAGTAAGTACACAGTCAAGTGCATCATTTAATACTAGTCATAAAGACAAAATGGACTTTATATGCCTCTGACGAAGGAATAGCATAAAATATAACAATACCACTACATTTATCACCAAAATAAAATGACAAGGCCATGATGAATACAAAACTGGCGATAGTTCCATTCAATTCCCTAGTTCCACTCATTTCACTACTAAACATGAGAAATGATCTACTATAGAAATCCGAAGGCATGGATACAAGAACAAAGCGGGTATATAATTGGAAAGGAACGAATATAATCAAAACTCTTTAGCACCGAATTTCCCTCTCTATTTTTGCGAAATATTATAAATATTTCATCAAAATAATCTTTACCCTTTTCAAGTTCATGGAATATAAACATAACATAAAGATGCATCCATAGAGTTAATTGGCTGTGAAAAATGTTAAAGAAATGAATATCACATAAAAAAAATTAAACTCATAAGTAATCAGTAATAAGTTCACGATCTGTAATATCCAAACCTAATCACCATTGCTGCTATATTACACACGTTTATGAAGTTGGTATTATAGCAAATCTTTAATGCTAAAATATCTCCTTACCTCCTCTTGGCAACTTATCCATATAAGAAATATGAGATCTTTCTCTCATCCAATAAGATTGGCACAGTACACAATTTGTGTATCAATGGGACCATATCACTAACTTGGGCTCGATGAACATCTTGCGAGTGCCAGGTAGAGTCTCCACCTGATTGGAGAGAGTGCCCACTTTTTATGTAGTTTCATTTGCATCTAGATACATACACTCCCAACCCAATGGCTCTGTTTAAGAACTAGATAAAATATTATTAAATATATATTTTTACAGATTTTCATATCTTCACTTTTTGCATAGATGAAAAAGGTTTATGTTTAAAGTACTTTGCCAAGGAAAATGACTTTTCGCTTCCCTTCCGTGTTCACTTCCCATCTTGGATGCAGCCATACTTGTAAGAGAAGTATCATACAATCTTCTCTCTAATAGAAATCAGTTTTTTGACTGCTTTCTTGTAGGTGCAGTCAAAAAAGGCTTACGAGATTCCACTACAAGTGCCTTGAATTTGACTTCTTCATGATAGGGATTTTGTATGTTGAAGTTTAAATCAACTAATCATACGAAATGTCCAAACCTCCATGATAGGGGTTTTGAGTCACTAACACCAATCTTTTATTAAAATAAATTGAGTATTTAATAGAAGTCATAAGCTGTCCAAAAATTGCGTATATATCAAAAACAATTAAACACCACATATAAAATCCTCCAACCACAAAGCAAAATTTTTGCTTAGGGAAAGTAAATTTATATTAACTCCATAATTACAAATTCCCCATCTGAAATTTAGTTATAGAGAGCTATGCATGAGAGCTTTGAAAACCATTGATCCATGAGGATTTTAGAGCTTTCAAATCTTTATTTTAGTAAGTAGATCAACCCGCAAATCAATCCTTGAGCATATCACATTCCAGTAATTTGTTGGAGCAACCATGCCGGTCCAAGAGAATCAGATTTCAAAACTCACACATACCCTTCTAAGCATTAAACCTTGAATATACAAGAATTAAACATAATGCTTAAGAAAGGAATTACACAATCTAAAGCTATGATTACTGGAATCCTTGCACCCATCATGCACTTTTCCAAAGATATTTGAAAAAGTGTGCCATATCCTTTTAGAGAACATCACCTGTCACATGCAAAAAAAACATTCTTAGTCACTCGCATCTTAGGCTTCAGCAAAAAATTTGCCAAAAACTGTAATATTTAGTAAAATGTTATGCTAATAGTCTAAAACCTAACTTGCTGAAGTAACAACTAAACTCTGGCAGTGGCTCCCTGATTCAAACCTTTGAAAAGGGTCATTATGATGAGTAATGACACTGTCAATTAAACCCGAGAATTCATTTTTCTCTTAAAAAAAAAAATCATTTTTTTTTCTTCTGTCGACATTTGGTTTCTGATGTCTAATATTTTAGTATTGATTTAGGTGAACTGCATTAGTTGTGTTAGCTTATTGGCACTCTCTTTTTAGGCCAGTAAATTGATGTGCCCTAAATATACTTTTCATGTGCCCTAGGGTAGGATAAACTCTTGCTTCACTTGGAAAGATAGCTTTAATTAAGCTTTATGGTTTAATGTTTTGCAATATCTGGCTCGTAGTATTTTGCTTTTCATATGTCTATCATAAGGAACATGGTGAAGTAACATATCTTCTTGTTTCGAAATAACAACCTACCAGATATATATTACATGCTAGATCCATACCATGAGCCGTCTCCAATACATTGTGAAGCAAGTTAGTAATTACTAATAAAGAGACATCATCATAGTATTTTCAATGTTTACTGTAGCTACTCACTGATATTTTCATGTGCATTGATCTGTTAAATTTATAATTTTATGATTCAAATCGTCTTTTGTAAGTCCCACAAATGTTCTCTCAAGTTGGAGAAATGTTAGTTCTTCTGATGTCGATCCTTATGGCTGGGAAGGTGTCAACTGCAGCAGCAACGGTTCAAGGTGGGTCATTTCAATTTCCCTGCCATATAGAGGATTGTTTGGCCATCTTTCCACTGCAATCGGCAAGATGGCTGCCCTGGAGAAGCTCGATCTTTCTGGCAATAGCTTATCTGGCGTTATTCCTAGCCAAATAGGCAACTGCACACAGGAAGTTTAACCTAAAAAAACTAAAAGATCGATCTGGAAATGTCCAATTTTGTAAGGAAGTTGACCTGTGTCAAGCAAAACATGGGGCCAACCTCTTCTAGGCAACAAAGGAGGCAGGGAAAACCTATTTCAAGCAAAGACTAGGGATGACATGTAATAATTTTGATCATAACTTGTATTTATACACAGTTTGGATGGTATTTACGCTTTCAACCTATGGCAGATCTGTGTCTTAATGAGAGGAGGAGGTCAAACTTGTTGCAAGGATGTGATCTATGTCGGGATTATTGATGTGTTACATCAATATTAAAGACATCTTGTTCCTTTCAAGATAAGTTACCAGGATCTGGATACGAATCCATCAAATTTTTAAAAAGATAGGATCCAGATACAGTAGGGAAACAACAAGTACAAACAATATAAATAATTTTTTTTTATATTTTAAATAAAACTTGTATAATTTTTTTTAATAAATATAAAATTTAAATTATATAACTTGTGTATAAATATTAAAGTTATATAAAAAATAGAAATGAAAGTTAATATATAATTTATGATACCTCATATTTATAAAAACTTACAAATAATACCTTATAAAGTTATATGATACTTAAATTACATTATTATGAAACTTTGCTTATAAACTATTATGAAAAATAACAATTTATTGTAATCACATTATAATGAAAAATCAATTATATATATTAGTATGAAATAAAACAAAAAACAAAGTTAAGATGGCCAAAGTGGCATGCAAGTCCACGGGCCCGTACGACTTTTGAATCCATATTCCGTATGGTGGCATACATCCAAGCAGGAAAATAATGGTAGATGTGGGTTTTGATGTAACATCAAGACCGCCCCATTCCACAAGTTCCTTCATGAAGAATTCACGTAGAATCACAAAACTCAGGAAATGGCAACTTCACTTGAAGAAATTCACGAAGAAGCACCACATCTCTGTAGATGTGGGCCATCAATCAACCGATCATTATAAAACCCAGCCCTATCCCTAGCCCACTCACTCAAATCCCGACTGCCTTATTTCTGGGGGTGCGAGTAGAGAAAAGCAAGCCCCCACCTCTTCTCTTTATTTTTTCTCCCATCCGGTGGGTTCGTTGACCAACCTCGGTTTCAACAACTAGCCTTGTGGTTGCTATCATTGTCAAGCCCGGTGTGATTTCAACTAGCGTTTATTTCTAGATGAAATTCATGAAGAATCACTTTACTTGACTTGATGTTTACATCGGAGTAAACTAATGTTCGCTTCAAATCTGCGCTGGTGGCGTTTTCCAGTCGGGATTCGTTTGGTTTGGGGTCAAAATGCCTCGGATCCGTTTCTGCTTGACCGTATACGTATCCTGATTTTTTGGAACCGTTGTCCTAGCGGATCCCGACGTATTTTAGAAGATCCAGATCTGAATCCGGTTCAAAACCATGGATCCGGGGTTTCGGGAACTTTCCCTAACGGATTCGGTAACACAGCTTTCAAGGATTCATTTTCCTTAGAATAAATATTGTGGGACATTCTACTTGAAGTGCTCATTGTCACAGTTTTGTAGCAGCGTGTAGGTAAAGATGACATCAGCTGGAGTAGAGGAGGATTCATATCATGAATATGGAACTAGGTTGCACCCTCTGCCTAGCCCTCAGACCTTCCTCTTGGATCTGTTCTAAGCATAGACCAATGGAATTCAACATGGCATTATGGAGATATCTATGAGGTTTGAGACTGATCCACCCAACAATTTTTATGAGATCTCAGTCTCAGAGATTAACCTTCAACCTGGAAAGAGGATGCCTTAATGTGTCAGGTCCTACCTTAGTATTGCATCCCTTCTCTGAATTTGCAGTATAACCCTCGACCTCTCGTATAAAGGGCCATGTTAACTATTGTGGATCATTTAAATTTTATATGTGATGTTAAGGGGTCTTCAAGAGAAATCAGTGGCGCATTGGGGATATGTATCTTGTTGGTTTTGGGGGGGGCGAATTAACCCTCAAGGGGTTGTTTGTGCATCTCTTAAAGGAAGCACCCTTTTCCTTTAGACCATTATATTTATTTGATGGTTTTGTAGGTCTGTTTTAGTGAAGAAGCCTAACTTGGGGTTACGGATTTTGGGCATTGCTTGGTGAAAGGAATTTGGAAGAAAATTTTGGTTACTTTTGTAGACATGACCTGAGGAATAGTTTGCTTCATGTATTGACATAAGTGCACAAGTGGACAAATTGGACAATCTTTGAGGGTGTCTAACCCCCTAAAACTCCTATTAAAATCAGTCTATTTACGTATCTATACATACACTATGTTTGATGGACAATCCACTCGAGCGGACGCGAACCGGATCTCCCTAGCCCAAAGCGAGTCTAGAACAAATAATATAGACTACAAACAACTTTCCTAGATCTACTTAAGGATCAAGTACTAGATGCCTTACCTCAACTTTGCGATCCTTTCTCCTGGATGCTGCTCCGCGTCCCACGGTCATCAGATCTCAGCTGCAAAACCTGTCAAGACACATAGAACAATGCAAGCGAGTAAAGAGCATCTATACAATAAGAGATCTAAGCAAACAGTTAAGTAGGTAAACTACACAATATCATCACACATAAACAATATTGGTGGAAAGCGTTTATATTACTGTAAATCAGGAAGGTACATAGATGAGAATAGACTACAACCAAGGCTTAACGTAGTAGCCCTTCTCCATCCAAGCCAATTCTCATCCTTCCAAGGAAGTGTGAGTCTCTCAATGGATGAGTTAGAGATCTCTCCAATGTGATTTCACCAGCATGTAGACACTATAGACTTCCTCCCTTTGGAGAGGGGTATAGCTTCACTTTTATAGGGCTAAGTGGATAGGGTAGGTTGAGATATGGTAGGAGTGAGATAGGGGATCCTTCCAAGAGGTTCGGAGCTGAGTGCCAGCTCCCCCAAGAGGTCAGGGATAAGAATACAAGTCAGCAGGCTTCAAGAATGAGCTCGAAAGGCCTATTTTTTCCCATTAACTGACTTTGTCACACCCTGCAGTAGAGCAAGATGTGACGTTGCATGTTGCATGAGTGTAGCCTGCGACGACCTCTCGAAACCTAGCATAAGTGCAATAACATCCTTTCCAGGAAAATGACTTAGCCAATGAACTTCAAGGGTGTATACACTAATTGATCACGATGGTAGGATTTTAGGTGTAACAGAATGCCCCCCAAAGCATGAAGCTACTGAAATATTGGATAGGTGAAATGCTTTGACAGAAAGAATGGCAATGGCTTGTCGAACGAAGGGCATTGCTGTAGTACAACTGACTCTGAGTACACTGTCTCATATGACACACAACATGGCTGCCGACCAATACATTATAGATCCATGGTAGTAATGACCGACTGAACACAATCATGGCTACTAGACACAAGCATAGATCCATGATGAGATGATAACACAGCGACGACCAATACAAATGTGGATCCGTGTGACATGACTCAATACAAAATCCATCGCAACCTGGGTAAAACATGGCTCCCCAAGGTCTTCAAGCTGAACCTGCAATGATACAAATCTATCCATGTGATTACAAATGCCTTGATGTCAAACATGGTAGAAACCACTTGATTATCGGTCATTGATGTATACCGTTAACAAGTGCAAGGGAAATCACCATTAATGTCAATGATCCCCAAGGTATAACAGTACATATCATCAAGCGTGAATTAATGAGTTGAATTCGAACGCAAGATGAAATAATTCAATCAAGAGTCAATGATGTAAACTCATGTTGAAAGCGAGGTAACCTACCATTGAGGAATGCAGGGCCAAGGTACTTGGTTGGTCTCTAGATTCAATCCTTGGATGATGAGCTGAAGTCGAAAAGGATGAATCCGTCGAAGGAGGGCCATGATGAATCCCCCATCATCGACATGAAACACGATAAAGAATGTGTAGAGCAGATCAGATGGTATAGTGACATGCAAGATTGACTCAGAGTAGACTCACATGATGTAAGGTGTACTGACTACAGATAATGAGTAGTGAGAGTATTCTTGAACATGGGCATGGCATGCCTTGGCAGTATTGACTTGACGAGTTACGGTACCAAATCCTAATGCAACTAATGATGGAAGCATTCTTTGAATGACTCAAAGGAGTAACAGGACTCAGGAAATAGGTAAAACTCAAAGACAAATAGATGATCCAAGTACAGTATGCAAATGCAAATGAGTGCCATGTTCAAGAAATGACTAGATACTACCACTGATAAGGGGTGTAACATAAAATATTTCCCTTTTCCCCATCATGAATGATGAGTGCCTCATGTGTTTTTTACGAGCTTGATGAGGGTAACCAGATGCTCGGTATAGCTCATCTCATAGATGAGTCCAATCCCAAATATTTTCCGAACTTGGGATATGAGGGATTGGTCCCATGGCAGGCCCTTCAATGTGAAAGTTTAACGAGTCCATAGAAGGTAAAATCGGTTGTCATTTCATGTTTAGAGAGTTTGAAAAGAACTAAAGAAGACTCCAATGGTCCTTTTTCGTAAAGTTAGCCTCATCGCCCGAAAAAGGGTAAAACAATGCGGGAGAGGACTCTTCCAGTCATGATTGGCTAGAGTATACCTTTTTCGTAAGTAGTACCCCTTGGTCTGAAAAAGGGGTAAACTATCACCAAGAAGACGACCATTCAAATTCTTTAACAAGCGTGAACAAGAAAAGTTTGTTTGGCAATCTTTTCGTATTTTGAGAGCCTGAAAAGAGCTTAAAGATAGACTTCGGGGGGGGGTTCCTTTTCTATAGGACTTTAACAAGCCCAGGAAAGTGATAAATCGTAACTGGGTAACTTATTCTCCTGGTTTAAAGAGCACGAGAAAGAACAAAGAGTGAGCTCATCATCATAAAATAATTACAATCTAATGAATGGAAAATAACGACAAAAACATACAAGGAGTGTTCATACCTGAGCTGACCGTTCCAATGTGAAAATGGCGTGAAAAAGACACTTAATGACTCCTGCACACTCGGAAACTAGGTCAAATAGTCAACCAAGCATTCAAATGCGATAAAATCGACCCAAACTATAACAAATGACCTAAAAGCATCAAATATTTGAAAAAGGAATATTCCATTTGATCTACACATAGAAAAATGGGCCAAATAGAGTTACCATTGTTTCATTTGCCAAATTGGGAGGAGAAGTGCCATTTGGAGCCAAAACTTCACTTGTCGATTTCGAGAGCTACGAGCAGCCATTTCACCCACCGTCTGCAGCAGATAACCCTAAACTCCATCCAGCATAATTGTAGTGGTTTACATTTTTGAATTTCATTCATTTTTTTGGGTTTTAGCTTGGTTTGAGAAGGGCCATTGCGTCGTCGGCTCGTCGCGGACTGCCCTTTCGGGAACTGCAACGAGACTGAGTTGTCACAAAGGTCATAGGGATGGACTGCGACGACGTCGCACTATTTGTAAAAATGAGGTGTGACGACGGAAACGTCCATCCCAACCAACAAACCAAGCCCCCAAAAAGAACTTTCGGTGGTTGAAGCAAGTGTTAACAATGTTTTTAACGTCCTTTTGGAAGGTTGCGAACAACCATAATGGTTTTGGATTGGCGTGAATGGGAGCATGAGTTAGATGATGAACAAGCTGCAAATGATCCACGATGTGTGGAAGCTCTAGGGAACTATGGGCTCCTCAAGTTCTTCGAGATCCAGGGCATGAGGTCCCAAGTCCCACTACTGACACATGTGCTCCGATGCTGGGATGTGGCCCAACAATATTTCGTGATCGGTGAGCACGTGCTTACCATAGATGTCGAGGACATCTACTTTCTGACCGGATTGTCCCAAAGAGGGGACAATGTGCTTCTTACTGGATCATGTGGGAGTGATCGGAGTGTGGGTGACATGATTCCGCAGCACTACATTCTTGATACCCGTGCTTCTAGTGGGAATATTCCCATAAAATATGTGCGGGAACGTCCATTGCGTGCCATACTTTTCACCATTATGAGGATGGTAGGGAGCCAAGCTCCTCACTTAGCCACCAGATCGTAGATGTTATATTCAGAGGACTGCATGTCTTTGAAGATCTACAACTGGTGCGAGGGACTCCTCGCAAACATGCGAGCTCAGCTGACCAAGTGTCGGTGGGGAGAGCTTAAATAGTTTGGCTATGATTCGATAGTGATCTTGTTCCTCTTGGAGAGGGTTCCCCTCTTGCGCCCTCAGGTACCACTGGATGACAGGGATCTTAGGGATCCACATATGACTAGATGGACAACAGTGATGTCCCGTCATTGTGGAGGTCCCATCCTCTCATATGGTGCTGAGTTCTTCAGCTAGCTAGAGGGACAGTTACTGATGGTAGAGGACTTCCCGTACAATGGTATGGACTTTCGAGATGATTTGAATTGCCGCTGCCCGAGGGAGCAACATGGGGATACTTAGGTATGAACAGTACACCCTTGCACTTTTAAGTTTTGTGTTTTTATATTTTTTTTGTTATAGTGCTGACAAGTTAACAACATGTGTGTTCATACATAGGCCCCGTACGACTAGTGGGAGTCTCTCTTCTTGCGAGGAGAGAGAGAGGAGAGGGAGCAGTCATGGTTCCTTCCGTACACACTTCTATTATAGAGATGGATGGGATCTACGCCAACCTGAGTGGGTTGACATTAGATGTTCACGAGTCGACGGTAGATGAGGTGCTGCAACCCATGCAGGTGTACACGATTGGAGTGACTGTGCGCTTCAAGGCTCTGCTCTGCAGAGTTGCGAGAGTAGTTGACTGTTTCCACACTCAGCATGCCAGAGCTGTTAGACCACCTAGGGCTGTATGGGCCAGGTGATAGGCCATGTGTTGTTACTGTGTATGTACTGAGAGCTTTGAGGCCTCATATTTTTTGTACTTATTGAAAGCTACAAGGCTTCAAATTTTGTAGAGACTCGCTGAAAGCCATCGTGCTTCAGATTTTGTACCAGCACTACTTTATGATGATATATATATATATACAAACATTCCAGCGATTTATACATTATGTGTTTTAAAATGAATGAATGGTGTGGTCTTGTTATGTGTTTGCTTATAAAATGAATTATTTACATGTTATGTCTACTTTTAACAGTTCATAATATATGCTTATGTGTGTGCAATGTACCAATCTAAGATGAAGTTGGCCATAGAGTCGGAAACTGTGTTAACATCTCGTGGAATGTGCAGGTACTGAATGGACTCGAAGGACCTTTCTAGAAGACGGACTCATCGATAGAGACGGAGTAAGGTAGGATCACGGATGGCTTAGACTCGGTTAAGATGAGAGACCACTAATTGAGAATCCAGATGGATGACAACATGGTCCATACCCAAAGAAATGGCATCCGTTAGGGTTCCAATGACTGCTTGATATTCTGCAGCATTGTTGGTTCCAAAACCTAGACACATTCCCCCTGAGCCGATGAGCTCGCCAGTAGGTAAATAGAGTACCCAGGCTGCCAAAACAAGGTTGCGGGTATGCCGACTGGTGCCATCCGCGAATCCATAACACATTGCCATTTGCACACTTAGACATGACATGGTATAAGAAATGAAACAAGACCTAAACACGCAATAAATCAAAGAGTCACACCACACAAAAACACACACATGCCATGTACAGTATATACAAAAGTACTTATGCATGAAAGACTCAAGCATAGTACCTCTTCAGGTAGAGCCCGTTGCGAGGCTCACCCAAAGATATCTCGTCATAGTCTTCAAGCTCATAAGCTCCCTTCTCTAAGACTCATTTCACTACGTAAGGTCCATGCCACATGGACTCAAACTTTCTTGCCCCCAACTTATCATGCTTTTGGTCATATGTGAGGACCAAATCTCCCTCGCTGTAGGTGCGAGGTTCTACCGACTTGTTGTACTGCGCTTTGATGTGTTTCTTATGAGCCATGTTGGAAAGAGCAGCATCTCGGCAAGTCTCATAGAGCTTAGCTAGGTAAAGGAAGTGTTCTTCCTTGGCAATAGTGTTTGGGAGAAGTTCGATAGCGAGCTTGAGAGACAGAATCTCACACTCAATGGGAAGGACCGCCTCTAGTCCATACACTAGTTGGAAAGGATTAAATCCAGTGGCGGTTTTAACGGAGGTTGTATAATCCCAAAGCATGGTGAAGAGAATATTATGCCAATTTGGCTTGTGCGTACCTACCATACGTTGGACCATTGTTTTCAAGACCTTGTTAATGGCCTTGACCTATCCGTTCGACTGTCGGTAGTACGGTGTTGAGTTTTCATGGTGAAAACCCAATCTGTCGCTCAACTCGTCAACCATATGGTTCATAAAGTGTGAACCATGGTTAGTAACTATCGCTTGAGGAACTCCAAACCGTTCTGTAACATGATTAAACATGAAGAGTGCGGTGGTCTTGCCGTCGTTCGTGTATGTAGGCATTGCCTCGGCCCACTTTGTAAAGTAGTCCACAGCTACAATGACGTAACTATGCCCCCTAGCTGAGGTAGGCTTACAATGCATGAAATCGATTCCCCATTTAGAGAAGGGGCCAATAGCAATAACCGGGTGTAACATGGCGGGATGGGTGCGCTTTTTCGTATGAAAATGTTGACACGAAGGACAATTTTTTACGGCCTCAATGCAATCTTTGAAGATAGATGGTCAATAATATCCTGCGCGCAAAATCTTCTTGGCTGTAGCTATCCCAGAGAGGTGACCGCCACATGCCCCAGTGTGACAGTCATTCAGAATGCGTCCATCCTCATCATGAATCAGACAATGTCGAAGAATAGAGTCGATACCACGATTGTACAAAGTATCACTGATGATCAGATAATACTTCGCATGGTGGTGTATTCGACGACGGTCGTCCCGAGACAATTCAAGGTTGAAGCGTTGGGTTTGAAGATACAATGTGATATCTCCATACCACGGATCAAACATACTAATAAGAAATAATGACTCATTTGGAAACGAGTCATTGGGCTCATATTCTACATCAATACGGGGAAGGTCGCAGATGAGCCTAGTGCACCAAAGACTTTTTCGATTTGGATTTTTCAAAAAGAAGATCAAATTATTGTGGTATTACGATCCAATGTGAATACTTGCCCCCAAGCACCTGATGAGTCAAAACTTGGTACAAGGGGTTCAAATTAGCGATGATAGTGTTGGTGAGGAGCAAAATGTAATGACAAAACTTTTGCACGGCAATAACTGCCGTGAGAGAGAGCTTTTCAACATGTGAATAGCGAGTTTCAGTGTTAATGAGACCTTTGATAGCATAGTATATCACATTTTCTTGGGAGTTTTGGTCTTCCTGTACCAAAACCATGGCGATAGTGGTGTCGGAAGCTACGTGATATAAAATGTAATCTCGATAGTAATTCAGCAGTTGGATCATAGGGGCATGCGTGATGGCATGTTTCAAACTTTCGAAAGATTGTCGAGCTTGATCATCCCAGATGAACGAGATGTCCTTTTTCATCAATCTCATATAACCCTGTGTCTTTTGTGCAAAATTACAAAAAAAGTGCCTTAAATAAGTCGCACGTCCTTGCAGACTCTGAAGTTCCGTAATGTTGGTTGGAGGTGGAAGAGCGACGATAGCTTCCACCTTCAAGGGATCAATGCAGATTCCATCTTTCGAGACGATGAACCCTAAGAGGTGTCCAGAATCGACACAAAAAATACACTTATGAGGATCCAAACGGATATTGTACCGTGTGCATCTGAGGAAAACGACCATTAGATGATCTAAGTGGAACTCACGCTGCTTCGAGTGGGCAGGGAGGTCATCCAAGTAAGGTTCCACAAAGTCCTTCACATCGTGGAAGGAATACGACATGGCCCGCTGGAATGTGGTACCAGGGTTTTTAAGACCAAACGAAAGTTTACGATACGCAAACGTTCCCCAAGGGAAAATGAATGCCGTCTTGTGTTGGTCGGCAGGGTGGATCTCAATTTGGTTGTATCTGGAAAAGCCATCCATGAATGAAAAAATGACACTTCCAGCACAATTGTCGATAATTTCGTCAATAAAGGGAGTTGGGTAGTTGTCCTTGGGACAAGCTTTGTTGAGATCCTGATAGTAGACACGAACGTGAATGGTACCCTATTTTTTAGTAATAGGGACAACATTTGAGACCCATTCTGTCAATGGGACAGGATAGATGAAGCCGGCCTTCAAGAGTTTCTCAATCTCTTCCTTGATTTCCGCACTCTTCCGAGGGTGTACCGGCCGCAGCTTTTGGTGGACAGGTTTGATGTTGGGATATGTTTTAATCTCGTGTAAAAAAATAGAGGGATCTATCCCTGGCATCTCCTCGTAGGTCCAAGCGAAAACGTCTTGAAATCGCTTGAATAATGCCATACAAGCAATGACTTCTTCAGGGGAACACTTCTAGCCTAAATGAATGTGTTCCGCTACACTAGGGGTAACCAAAATATCTATCGAGGTGGTGGGTTCAATGTTGGCGAGGTTGCCTTCAGAGACCGTTTGATATGTAAGTATCATGGACCGAGACCCAGAGTAGATATCCGGTGTCATGATGGTGTGAATGTTGTTCTCCACAGTATCCGGTATGGGAAAAGAAGATGAACAATGATGGAGGTCTTCCCATGGAGGATCATCTGCGCTCATGATTTCCATAATGGACTCGTCAGAATGAAAAGTCCATAGCAGAGATTCAGATGATGTCCATTGTAGAGAACAGGAAATGGAGGCCACAGCTAAGTGGTCCTTTGGTACTGATTGGATATCCTCATACATGAGTTTAGCGGCTGATAGAGGCATAGTGTCTCCTATCAGGTGTGTGGTGGCTTCATCAGGTACAAGCCATGAATCAGCGGAGTTGGGGATAGATGAGGTGTTGGGCCTAGGTTGAGTTAAAGTTTTGGGAAGCACCTTTTTGAGGCAAGCAGGGAAAGCTGAGCTGAGCGCAGCTCAGAAACACAATTTTGGCTAAGTATTGAGGATGTTGCGAAGTTGCGCGCAACATCCAACTTTTGACGAGACTGCGGAGTTGCGCACAGCGTCGAAGTTTTGGCCGTGTTGCGAAGACCAGTACTGTGCAGAAGCAGTGCTACAGAGTTAGGAGGCCATGTGGAGCCAGCAAAGAAGTGTGCTGGACAAGTATCAAGTGTAGTTACCGACTAGACCGGTAGCAGCCATTTTTGGAAAGATACTTCAGGATTGCCGAGCAGCGGACGTAGGCAAAATAGGAAGGCGGCCACACGTGGGTTGTTGAGGAAAGCGATGTTTGGCACATGCAGAAGGTAAAACTGTTAGAGAGAAATGGTTTGGTAGAAGCAGCCTGTAGGAATGCATGCGACAGGAAGGCCGATAGCAACAGAATGAGAACGTGGAGATCCACCATGATCAAGCAGACACTACCAGGAGCCAGCAGGCCGGTTTGGAAAACCAGCGTAGTTTTTGGAAACCCTTAGGGTTCTAGGTTTTTAGGTCTTCAACATTGTAAAGACATGACCTTCGGGCATGATCTATTTAAGAAGACATTTTTTATGGGATGGGGGTTCGGTGTGTTGGGTGCTCAGAGTTATTCTCTTTTGGATTATTGTTAGTCTTTTGTTGTTGCTGAGAACTTAAGGAGATAAATTTTTTGTATTGTAAAATCTCTTCGAGCTGAGAATATTGTAAAGGCTCTGCAGCTATGTGCACAGAGACCTAGACTAGAGAAAGAAGTGTCTGTAGCTGAGTGCGCAGACTAAGAACGGTTGCCCCATCCCTTTTGAAAGAAATATATTACCAACCATTCTTGTGGACGTAGCTTTCCATCCGGGGAAGTGAACCACGTTAAATCCTGTGTTATGTGATAATGTTTATGAATGAATGATTGTTTGTATTTTCTATAGAATGAATGCTTGAATGTTCCCTTGCATGCTGTAATATGAGAACTTTGATATGCATTTACCAATAGGAGAAGTTTGGGAATGATATGCTAGGTTCCACGGAAGCAGATGAATGGTGAACACTTCAATTCTATGTTAAGGCCGTGAATCAGTCATTTAAGTATAATTACTTTCTTAAAAAAAGTGAAGGAATGTAGCACAGTTAGTCATGTTTATTATTTCAGTTCATGTTGTAATAATCCAAGTGCTTGACGAATGCTAGAAAGATAGCCAGTAAGTGCCTGAATGAATGGATGAGTGATATTCATTTCAGTGCCTTAACGTTTCCAAGATTTTCCAAGTAGAGGATAATTGTGGGTGATTCGCAGTTCGCAGCAGTAAGAAACCCTTGGTGCGGCTCGCATGGTTTCTTGCACCACGCGATACTGTTCACAGCATAGATCCTACTGCGTACTGCATTACTCTTCCTGCAGCGCCCTGCTTCTGTCCTGCACTGTGCAGCCTGTTCAGATAAACAACTCATCATTTGTTGTGGAAACCTGATTCCACAGTACCCCATAGAGATACACCTCGGGTGAAACCTCAACTTGCTCGTAGGTTGTTGCCGAAAGGGCCGGTGCGAAGGGGTTTTGTTGGTAAAAGGAAGAACTGCAAAGAACCTGGGTCTAATTGGAAACCTCTGGGTCAGTTTAAGCCAACAAATTGTTCCGTTGCCGCACTAGAATCCATGATGAGTTGAAATGGTTCCGTTGCCGCCCTAGAATCTAGGATGAGTTGAAATGGTTCCCTTAAGTTGCAATTACGATGTGTGAAGAAGAATATCAGTTCCCTAAAGGTTCTGACTATTGGCATCCTAAAATGACAGAAATCCAAGCTTGGTGGGATAAGATCATAAGCAATTTTAACAGACAAGAAAATAGACATCCGCATCTAAGCGACACACAGTGGCCGGATAGATATCTGTTGGATGACATTCACTAGATCTATTGGGCATCGTTTCCAAACAAGCTGCATGCGTGGATCTCGCGGCTCGCAGAGAAGAAAAACTGTTTCCAAGAAGGAGTTCCTACGGAGTGGACTCCCGAGCTCACGAAGCAGCTTAAAGCGTTAGACAGCCTGTTGTCACGCGCAGTTGATTATTGGGTCGATCATATGCTAGAAGGCTTTGTAACAGAATTTGCTGTAGACACACTCAAATCCTACAGCCAAGCATAAGAAAAATTTTTCGAAGGATTCCATGGTAAGTTTCTAAACAACCTCAGTCTATACATTAAGATGCTGTTAGCTGAGAAAGGTGTTCTAAGAATGCACTAATATGCTTGAAGTTTATCAGGATAAACAATACATGTATTGATTTTGATGAAGAGACACATACTCTTCAAAGTGGTAAGAGATATAAAATTAATAAAGATCCAGAAGGCCCTAAAATTCATATAGATACTGAGATCCCTTGCGATCTTGACAGCGAAGTTGCACAACCATTTACCCCTGAGAATCCGTCGGCTGGACAGACCGCGCCACCCTTATCGTAGAACCCACCTACTACGCAGCCCACCCCGCAGAAGAATCAGCATAGTCCATTTCTCTCGATAGTCCCATTTGTATTTACTGCGCAGATCCTTTTACAGTAGCTGCGCACTAATCCCGGCGCCCCACCGCCTAATAGCACAATGGTGAATGCTGATATGAAACTGCCAATATTCAAAAGCACTAGCCTAGAATACCCCGATCAACATTGGTTCCTTTGTGAAGCCGTCTGGAGTGTAAGACAAATCCAGGACGATGCCGTGAAGCAAGCACAGCTCATCACCACTTTCAGGGATAGAGCGCTACATTGGTTTATGAAATACTCTACCGTACAGCCGAGAACCCTGGCAGAAATTAAAGTCGCGCTGGTGGCAGAGTTCAAGAAACCTAAGTCTGAGTCTCAGTGTATAACTGAGCTGAAGGAAATAAAACAAAGACCAACTGAAACGGTCTGGGAATTTGATCAGAAATTTAAGACCTTACTAGACCAAGTAATTTTTGTTATACCACCATAACAGCATAAATAATGGTTCATTGCTGTGCTGTTACCTCATATCAGATTACCACTGATGCATCAGAAGGTTCTATCCCAGGTAGAGGCCTTGGAAATTGCAATGAAGCTGGAAGCTTTGCCGATTGGTGATACTAGTTTTGGGATGTCTCAGATCCAGAACTAGCTAACCACCCTAACTCCTAAACTGCAAAGTATGAAGAATGGTGAAGAACAAAGATATGAACCTAGACAGGAGGTCTGGTGTACAAGTTGTAAAGGAGAAGGTCATGACCACGAGCATTGTCCTCTATTCCGCGACTATATTAACAGTGGTGCACCTAACCCATTAAATCAGAATTAGGCCCCATGGTGTGAAATTTGTAGAACCACATGACATAGACCTGAAGACTGTTACCTAATCCAGAAATACGTAAAAACCCCTAAGAATTTATACTGCAATTTCTGTAAATCAATTGGACATGATGAATCCAAATACCACGCATATGAATTAATGAATGAAAGAAAAAGGGATATGGACTCAATGCGAGGTGTTGGTTTGTACCGCATACAAGAAAAGACCCAGCCAAAACAAGAAAATGCACAATATGAGCAAGGAGGATACAGAGGTCATTGTGGTGGATACCGCGGCAGAGGAAGAAACGCTGGTCTGACACAAGGAAGAGGCCGTGGCCATGTCATTTGTTACAACTATGGCCAACCTGGGAACGTATCTAGAGATTGTGTTAACCCATGCACTACATGAAATTATTGTAAATCGTTTGAGCATGTTATTGAAGATTGCCCAATATTAGAGGTGAAAATGCAGAAGAGAAGATGAACAGAGGCTCCAAATCCAAACGTCCAGTGGATCGCAGTAGAGAATAGACTAGTGGATCCAAGCATTAACGTGGTCACGTGCAGTGGCGCTGAGACAGGCCGCGACAGAGGAGAAGAAGCTTCAGCATCAGGGGAAGCACATACAAAGAAGGATCCCCTTGAAACAATATGGATAAGGAAAGCTCCAGGAAAAGCACCCCCTTTGAACCTACAGAAGAACAAGGAGGTCTTCATTGATGCGTGGGATACCTTTAGAGAACCAGCAGATAAGTCATCAAGGATCCCGCTGCGCAGTGAAACACCGCATGTTGAAGACATTCCAGCTCCATATGACAAAACAAGTACTGCGACAGATGTCCGTACTTCTGTTGCGCAGTTCTTGCAAAGTTGCATGAAGTTACTAAAAAGCGAAAAAGCCATATTAGAGCTCCAGAAGCTTATCATCCAGTATGAACCTCAGATCGCAACAGAGACTCCAGATAGTGCTGTACATCATATAAGGAAGCACAAAAGAACGGGCCGAGAGATGAGGCTTACTGCGCAGATAGGATATTTTGAAATGGATGAAGTCATCCTTGATCTAGGATCAGAAGTGAATGTCTTGACTAAGCAGACATGGCAGCAGATGGGTCGACCAAAGTTGCTCTGGTCACCTATCCAGTTATGAATGGCTAATCAGGAGAAGGTCATACCTTTTGGCCACTTAGCTAATGTAGTAGTTGACATTGACGGAGCACAGAGTCATGCAGACTTTGAGGTTTTTGAAATTGTGGATGATAGTCAACCTTTTCCAGCAATATTGGGAATTGATTAGGCTATGGATAACCTAGCTATCATAAACTTGAAGACAAAGAAGATGATCTTTGAGGGGAAGCATCTTAGGGTCATCGCACCATTGGATCCTAAAGATGGTGATAGATACAATGAGCCGATTCAGGAGGAATCCCAAGCTCAAGACTTAAACCGACTATACCAGCTGACTGCGAACAAAGAAGACTACATTAATCATACTGCGGACGGTACACTTAGCTGGAAATGTGACACTTATGGTATCTCTAACTCTGATACAGGACTGGAGAATTGGCAAAGCCGCATGCATGAAGTATCAGCAAGAAGATGTGCGCAGATTACAAAATCACTGCACTGGATCGGAAAAGAGGTGAGTCCTATCCCCACATATGATGGTTCTGCTAATGTTTATAGTTTCATAAGGGAATATGATGTAGCTATACTAGATGAGCATAGACTGCCAGCTTTAGATATAGCATTGCATGATACACCTGCCAGATGGTGGAATGCGCATAAGAAAACATTGACCACTTGGGATCAATGCAAAACTAAGATGCAGATCCGATTCGCTGAAAAGGTTACTTTACCCTTTGAAAAATATAATGGACAGACAGACCCTAGTCAGCACATTGAAATCTGTTCAAAGGCATGGGTGGAAAGACCACTTACAGAATGGGTACATTTATTTGTACATACATTGGATGCGGGTATCCCAGAGAAATGGTACCTCGACATGGAGTTACGCAGTGAACTCACTGATTGGGAGCTACTCGCTGTGAACTTCCGGAAGGATTTCAGTTTTGAAGATGAGAATCCATTAATCCATGAAGCATTACAGCTAATCAAGAAGCACATATTCCAGGATGACTATCATCATCAAAACATAACATTGCAGGAGTTTTTTTGGGACAGAGTGCATTCCTGCACACCTACAGTCAGAATGGAAGGAACATGAAGAGCACTTGATCGAGTGTTACAACTTAGCTGAAGATACCAATGATACAAATGAAGACGATGAGGATGACCCGCGCAACATAGATATACCAGAATCAGATGGCACGCTTGAGATAGAAGGACCTCCGTTGGAAATCCCAGATATGACTGGACCAGTAAAAACACAAAATGTGAACATTGGCATAGACAAAGAGCCGAAGTTCACATCAATAGGAGATTATTGGGACGATCAGACTATTGCAGAGATCGCAGATACCTTACATGAGTATCAGGAACTATTTCCAACAAAATTTATAGAGATGAAAGGAAATTTGGGAGACTTAGGGGTTATGAAAATACCTTTAAAACCAGGTGCTAAGCCTGTCAAGCAGAGACCATACAGATTGAATCCGTGCTATAAGGAAAAAGTCCGCACAGAGCTAGATAAGATGCTAGAAGTAGGAATCATTGAACCAGTCAAAGAATCCGAATGGATTAGCCCCATGGTTGTTCAAGACAAGAAAGCAAAAGGCGAGATTAGGATTTGTGTGGATCTCAGAAAGCTGAACGATGCTTCCATGCACGATCCATTTCCTACTCCATTCACAGACGAAGTGCCTGATAACGTTGGAGGAAATGAGGCATATTCTTTCACTGATGGTTTCTCTGGTTATCATTAGATCAGGATTGATCTTGCAGATAGGCATAAGATGACATTTACTATAGAATGGGGGTCATTCCAGTACACCGTCATGCCTTTTGGGCTGAAGAACGCACCTGCCATATTGTTTAGAGTCGTTGTCACAACATTTAAAGATTTTATGCACAAGTTTTTAGAAGCATATTTTGATGATTGGACTGTATTTGGTCTATTGAAAAATCATTGCATGAATCTCCGCATGATGCTCGAAAAGTGTTGACAGCGTCAAATATCCTTGAATTTGAAAAAGTGTATTTTCTGTGTGCCTTATGGAATTTTACTTGGCCACATTGTCTGTAAGCAAGGATTGATGGTAGACCCTGCGAAGATTGTAGTTATTGCGAACTTACCAACACCAAACTCAGTCAAGATGTTGCAATCTACATTAGGCCATATTGGATATTACAGGAAATTTATAAATGGTTATGCATAGATAACCGCAGCAAGGGAGAAGCTGCTGAAGAAAGACGCACCGTTGATTTGGAACGCAGAATGCAAATAGGGTTTTGACACATTAAAAGAAAAGATGGTCACTGCGCCGATTCTATTCTTTCCAAACTGGACAAAGCCATTCCATGTCCATGTTAATGCATCATGTATTGCCTTGGGGATCGTGTTAGCTCAGCCAGGAGAGGGAGGTATTGACCACCCTATTGCATTTTCTAGTAGAAAGCTTTCAACAGCAGAGAAGAAATATACTACTACTGAGAGGGAAGGACTTGTGATGGTATATGCTCTACAGAAATTTAGACACTACTTGCTAGGATCGCACTTCCTTATGTTTACTGACCATTATTCATTGAAATATTTGGTCAACAAGCCAATGTTAGGGGGACGCATATGCCGATGGCTATTGCTGTTCCAAGAATATGACTTTGAAATTATTGTCAAGCCAGGTAGACTGAACTTGGGACCTGATCATTTGTCAAGGATCGAGTCAGGAGAGGAGCCGACGAATATTGAAGACAGTCTGCCTGATGCGCAGTTATTTAGTATACAGGTTGCCGATGATTATTACAAGGATATCATTGACTTCTTAAACACAGGGCTGGCACCCTAGGAATTCTCGGTCCAACAAAAAAAATAGTTAGTGGTGCACATCGCGGACTTCACTATAATTGCAGGACAGTTATACAAACTTGGTCCAGATGAAGTCCTACGCAAGTGTGTACTCGATCATGAGAAGCCATTTATTCTAGCCGACGCACACTTAGGAATCGCGGGAGGTCACTATGCAGGAAGGGCTACTGTGCAGAAGATATTGCGCGCAGGGCTATGGTGGCCTACAATCCATAAAGATGCCAAAGAACATTGCAAGAATAGTGATGTCTGTCAGAGGACAAGAAAACCATCATGCCAAGATGAGATGCCATTAAATCCATAGTTGACACTGCATCCATTTGAAAAATGGGCAATAGACTTTGTGGGTCCTATAAACCCACCAGGAAAAAGAACGGGTGCAAGGTATATTATTACTGCTACGGATTACCTCACCAGATAGGCGGAAGCAAAACCAATTAAGGACTGCAGTGCCAGTATTGCTGCGCAGCTTATTTTTGAAGAAATACTCACCAGATTTGGCTATCCGAAGATTTTGATGAGTGACCAAGGTACTCACTTTTTGAACAAGAAGATCGAGGCGCTTATAGAGGAATTCCACATTCTCCATTAGCGCAGTAATTCATATCATCCACAGGAAAACAGTACTGTAGAGGCTTTCAATAAAATACTGGAGAACGCACTCACTAAGGTGTGCAATGTAAATAGAGACGATTGGGACTTGTGTGTCTCATCTGTGCTATGGGCATACAGGACCACATGCAAGAAATTAATAGGATAGACACCCTTTCGGTTGGTTTATGGGTAGGAGGCTATAATGCCTATGGAATATATTGTCCCTAGTTTGAGAATCGCTGCATTTATGGGGATGGAAGACTACGAAGCTCTAGAAGAAAGATTACTACACTTACTCAGCTTGGAGCAAGATCGCTTCGTCGCAGGTTTCCACCAGCAAGCGCAGAAAGACTGCGAGAAAGGATGGCATGATCGCCACATAAACAACAAGTGTTTTCAGGTAGGTGATCTAGTCCTCCTGTATGATAGCAAATTCATGAAATTCCCTGGTAAATTTAAGATGCATTGGCTTGGCCCATATACTGTGATACATGTTACTAACATTGGTGCAGTCCAGTTAGCTAATTTAGCGGGTGATACTTTGCCAACTTTGATAAATGGAAGCAGGCTAAAGCTATACCATGATAGCACTGCTTCGCAGAACCCTGAGTAATGAACCAAGTAAGGAAGTTCTAAGTGTCAAGTACAGTTGAAAGAGGACACTAGAAATGTAAAGGAGTCTGTACATGTAGGATAAAAGGAAGAACGTATTATAAGAAGAATGATCTATGCACCGCACAGCACTATTGAAGCTACGCGGAAGGAAAAAAAAATAAGAGAAGAAAATAAGAGAAAAAGAAGAAGAAAAATAGATAGAGTGGTAGCCGCGTAGGGTTGCAAATCGCTTGCCGCGCAGTTCAGCGCAGCAGTCAGAGGAAAATAGCTGTTGCGTGGCTTTTTAGAAAAATAGTCATTAGATGACCGTTGTAGCAACTGCTTCAGCATTTAAAGAAAAGATAGCTGTTCTGAGCATGCTGACGACAGAAAAGACTGAAGGATCCGCTCAAATTCGCCAATGGACACCACATTAAATGCTTATCTAGCTGTTAAAGGGCACGGGAGAGGGTCTACTGCGCCTATAAATAACACCGTTGGGAGACTCGCGGGCGTTACTAAGCACTTAGAATTTTTTTGCGAGTAACCTCTCTGAGCTAGTAGCCATCTGAATTCTGTCTGCCTTAGTCGCTACCTCTATTGTGAATGTCCAAACCTCCCTTTAGAGAAGAAGAATTAACCCTTGAAGAAGCCCTGAGGATCTTTCAACAAGGAGGGATTCAATAGTTAATGAAAACCCTAGTTAAGAAGGTCGTCGTAGAACAAGGTGAAGGATCCCGTAGATCACCAAGAATTAATCCCACGATGCAGGAAAAACCAAAGGATAAGGGAAAAGTTGTAACTGCACCTCGATCCGACATCATAAAATTGGGATCCTCGGCACAGAAAGAACCAACCTTTCAGATAGAACCTTTAAAGATGACACCTGAATATATCTCTCCGCAGGCACTGAATGCCCCTGTGTTTAAATTGCTCAAGAATGCGAGATATGACATCCCATTGTCGCCTATGTCAAAGCATGTAAACATTGGTAAGAATCTACTGGGAAAAATAGCAGATTGTAAATGGGAGGATTATGACCTCTTGGGAATGAATAAAGACAAGCCAGATGTCCCCATATACCCGGATTTTCAACCAGACCAGTATATGTGCTGGAAAAAGGACACCAAGGGAACTCTGAACTTGGTAGCTGATAGTTGGTTAGCACCTGTCGTTTAGTTGGGGCTAATGAACTTGTTAAGATTACCACATTTTGACCATTCCCCAGAACTGAATATCATGGTTCGTACACTCATGGCGCGAATCCATCAAGGTTATCTATGCCTGGACAGAAACGTGGATATTAATATGGATTTGATCCACCGCATTACCAGACTAAGCAAGCGCGGTAAGGATATGAAGCATTTCTTCTAGGGGAAGAGCAAAGAAAAAGAGGCTATTGAGAAGATGAAGAAGACCCACTCGGTGGCAAAGGGAAAAAGAGGGTTCCTGACAGAAGATATAGAGGACCGAGGAACAAGATTTGTAATGTAGTTGCTCGCAGGCAAGATGCTCAAAATAGCTAGACCTTTGGAGGTGCCTGTGGGCACAATACTCCTTGGCGCCACAGCGGCCGAAGGCCACAGCTTCAATTGGTGTCAATTTCTGCTGAATGAGTTCCTTGAAGAACTCAATGACACCCAGGTGAATGGCGGCCAGTTCCATTTCACCTGGCTCATCGTCCTGATCGCTTTGTATGGATGGAAGGAACCACGAGATTATGCGGGTGTCATTATGGATAGCAAGGATCCTAGAGGGTTTAAGTTCGTCAACCTCTGGGCAAACACAAATGCAGAGCGCTAGCATGCAACCGTAGAAGTCTTTTACCAGTACTATATGCAGCTGCGCGACGTAATCATGAAGACACCCCGCATCACAAAGCAGGTCACAGCGAAGTATGTCCGCATCATCGACTTTGAGGTGGATATGAAATGTATATTCATATCGCCGAAAGCACAAACGAGGAAGCTAGAGTGGTTCCCAGGAAAGTACATCATGTACGAGCAGGATATTGAGGACCTCATGAAATATTGGCCAGCAGAGTTCCGTGTAGAGGTCATGGACGTGGAGACAGATTGAGCAGAAGATGATCCGATCCCACTCTCATGCCCAATCATTGAAGAAACAGGGAAGAGAAAGGAAGCTGAGACTTCGGAGAAGCCAAAGTCGAGGAAAAAGGTGAAGGCTACAAAGCTTCAATCGCAGGTAGTCCTCAATGATGATGACTACGAGATGATAGCCGAAACAGTCTCAGAGAAGATGAAGGAGCTTATGGTGACTAAAGAAAAGAAGGACAAGGTCATCCATGATGACCTGCACCAGACGAGGCCTGCAATGCAAGGCCTAATAAAGAAAATGGACAATGTCCAGAAAAGTCTTATTGTGCCGCAGGAAGCAGGGGCTGAAAGGAGGTCGGTAGGAACCTTGCAGCAAGGAAGCCAACAGCTAGCAATAACACTGTCGTCGAAGACTAGGATTTTCCATGTGGACCCATTGGCTGTTGCATTACCAATAGCAGAACAAGTGGCCTTGGACACAAAGGGAGTCGAGAGGGTAGAGCTCGAATTGGCCAAAATCCCATTACCAGGATTGCACTTTATCCACACGCAAATCGTGGAGGAGATGCATGAACGGACGGTTGAAGCAATGAAGTCACAGGCAGAACTCACCGCAGCAAACAGACAAATTCAGCAGAAGGCAGAAATACAACTACGCAACGAACAGGACTGCCGAAAGAATTTGGAGACCACCATATCTAATGTGGCGAAGGATATCAGAGACATAGACATCCAGGACGATCCTGCAGACACAGTTCTGAGGATCGGAGATAAGGTGAGATCCTTGCAGTCAGAGATGCAAGACAAAGAAATTTATTATGAGGCCGATATTGCTACATTGAAGGAGAAGCTAAATAAGTAGGCGCCATTAAACGAACAATAGGTCAGAGAGAAAGCAGTGAGCGCCGCATCGAAAAGCATCACGAGTGAGATGGCTAAGTGCCAATCTCTCCTGGATAAGGTTTCACAGGCAATCCCGACCATTGAAGAGGATCAGGGGTTGTTGCAAGTCAAGACTGTGGTACAAGAAAAACAGACTGCGCTGGACAAGTTGAACATAGAGGTGAAAGCTCTGCCACCTAGAGAAAGGCTGCCGAAATATAAGGAGATATCCAGCTTGAAGAAAGAAGTACATGATTTACGACAAAAAGAGACTGAGATGGATAATCAATTGCAGCAGCTCCTGGAGAATGCCATGGCGGTGTCGCAGTAGATTGAAGATAAGTTAATAGAATTGCGCGATAACCAGGAGCAGGTACAAGATCAAATTGGACAAGAAATAACTCCAACATTGCTTGAGGCAATCAAACAGGTTGAGGAGGATACAAGAGAAGCAGTGGTGCAGTTGTGTGGTACATATGACGAGTTCGCGACCAAGTTCGTCCCATCGGTCATGGCGCAAAGTGAGACCGCTGAAACAAACAGTGACTCGGGGATGAGCCACATGTAAGTGTTATAGGCATGTTGGGCCCAGGTTGAGTTAAAGTTTTGGGAAGCACCTTTTTGAGGCAAGCAGGGAAAGATGAGCTGAGCGCAACTCAGAAACACAATTATGGCTAAGTATTGAGGATGCTGCGAAGTTGCGCGCAGCATCCAACTTTTGACGAGACCGCGGAGTTGCGTGCAGCGTCGAAGTTTTGGCTGTGCTACGAAGACCAGTACTGCGCAGAAGCAGTGCTGCGAAGTTAGGAGGCCACGTGGAGCCAGCAAAGCAGTGTGCTAGACAAGTATCAAGTGTAGTTACCGACTAGACCAGTAGCATCCATTTTTGGAAAGATACTTCAGGATTGCCAAGCGACGGATGTGGGCAAAACAGGAAGGTGGCCATGCATGGTTTGTTAAGGAAAGCAACATTTGGCACGCGCAGAAGGTAAAACCGTTAGAGAGAAATGGTTTGACAGAAGTAGCCTGTAGGCACGCACGTGACAGGAAGGCCGATAGCCACAGAATGAGGATGTGGAGATCCGCCATGATCAAGCAGACGCTACATGACTGGGTTCAAGGAATCTTTTGTGAACCTTTCTGAACATGAATCACCCCATAAGGTGAAACTTGGGGATGATTATCAATATCCAATCAAAGGAAGTGGTGAAGCCTCCTACAACCTAGATTCTGGAAAATCATTGAAGATGAAAGAAGTACTGTATGTACCTGGACTCAAGAAGATTTTACTCTCCATCTCTGCATTGGATGCAAAAGGTATGAGGGTTTCATTTGTGGATGGCCAAGTCCTAATGTGGCCAAAGGGAAAGAACATAGATGATGCAGTAGTGATTGGAGAGCAAGAGGGAGGCTTGTATAAATTGGAGGGACAACCTGAACATGCCATGGTACATGAATCCATGGAGGCAAGTGAACTTTGGAATAGAAGACTTGCTCATATGCACTATAGGGCACTTCCAATTGCAAGCAAGGCAGTAGAGGGTCTTCCTGAAATCAAGACCAAACATGAAGGTGTTTGCAAAGGATGTGCAAAAGGTAAGAACATTAAGAAGGCTTTCCCAAGCAGTGAAAGCAAGGAAAAACACATTCTGGAAATCATTCACTCAGATGTATGTGGCCCTATGTCATCCAGTTCCCTAAGTGGGTATGTTTAC
This sequence comes from Larix kaempferi, assembly GCA_027924585.1. Lineage (NCBI taxonomy): Eukaryota > Viridiplantae > Streptophyta > Pinopsida > Pinales > Pinaceae > Larix > Larix kaempferi. The sequence goes on from BSBM01000292.1 coordinate 1,038,068, forward strand.
TATGTATCATTTATTGATGACTTCTCCAGGAAGCCTTGGGTATACTTCTTGAAGGGAAAAGATGAGGTGCTTGATAAATTCAAGGAATTCAAAACCTTGATGGAGAATCAAACTGACAAGAAAATCAAGACATTCAGATCTGACAATGGAGGAGAATTCACCTCAAATGACTTCAAGAAGATTTGCAGTGATTCAGGGATTAAGAGGGAGTTGACTGCTCCTTATAATCCTCAACAGAATGGAGTTGCAGAAAGGAAGAACAGAACTATCATGGAAGCAGCAAGGGCAATGTTGCATGCCCAGGATCTTCCTATGCATCTATGGGCAGAAGCAGCTAGAACAGCTGTATATGTGCAGAACAGAACACCCCACAAGATATTGGACAACAAGACACCAGAAGAGGTCTTTTCTGGTAAGAAACCTGACTTCAGCCATCTCAGAATATTTGGTTGTCTAGTATATACTCATGTCCCAAAAGAGAAGAGGACTAAACTAGATCCTTCAGGAAAGAAGGGCATCTTTGTGGGTTATAGTGAAAGCTCAAAGTGTGAGGCACCTGCAACAATTAATTAACAAGAATACGCGAAATAGCAGAAATGACAGAACTCAGAATCACTTTTGTATTGATCACAGGCCACTTCGAGGGGGCAACCTCCTTTGAGCAAGCTCAATACAAATAACTTCACGGTGTCTTCATAGGTCTCAACACACACTTATATACTAATTCTAGGCGCCAATACTATGGGTCGAAACCATGGGCCGTTACAAACCATGGATCAACAATACTACGGGCGACTTACAAAGCATATACGCCAACAACAATAACACAACTATTGATCAACAAATACTACGGGGCGACTTACAAAGCATATGCGTCCAACAACAACATACTAACAAAGTAAATATATGGGTTCCTAACATCCCCTCCCCCTTAAGAAAAGCTTTGTCCTCAAAGCTTCAAATGTGGAAATTGTTGTTGAATCTGAAGGAGTGGTTCCCATGTAGCATCCTCTGGTTGCATGCCATGCCACTGAATTAAGACCTCTGTGATAGAGAGAGAGAGAAGCTGACGTGTGCACCGATTGAGGATGGCCTCTGGCTCCAAAAGGATGGATCCTTCATTATCCAGTTCGGGTAAAATCGTTTGGCCGCTGATGTTGGTGCCAAGAACTTTATTCAAACAAGAGACATGAAAGACTGGATGAATGCGGGAAGAAGGAGGAAGTTCCAATTTATAAGCAACGGACCCAATCTTCTAAAGAATCCGATATGGCCCATAGAACTTTGGAGCAAGCTTATGACGCCCTTTGAGTTTCAAGGAGGATTGTTTGTACGGCTGGAGACGAAGAAAAACCATATCGCCGACTTGAAAAGTGCGCTCTGAACGGTGCTGATCCGCTTGTTGCTTCATGCGATTTCTTGCCATGTGAAGATTGTCCCGCAAAATGCGAAGAATCTGATCGCGGTTGCGAAGGACCGTGTCAACTTCCTGAACTGGTGAACTGGTGGGGGTGTATGGAAGAAGAGCTGGAGGTGCTTGACCATAGACTGCTTCATATGGGGTCATTTTAGAGGCAGTGTGGTAAGAGGTATTGTACCACCATTCAGCAAGAGGGAGCCACTTTGCCCACTGATGTTGTTGTTTTGAGGTGAAGCAACGAAGATAAGTTTCCAAGCATTTATTGACAATTTCAGTCTGACCATCTGTTTGTGGGTGATATCCTGAACTCATCTTCAGTTTGGTGCCAGTGTGGCGAAATAGTTCTGTCCAAAAATGACTAGTGAAAGTCGCATCACGATCCGAGACAATGGAAGAAGGGATGCCATGAAGACGAAAGATCTGGTCCATAAAAATTTGAGCAACTGAGGAGGCTGTGTAGGGATGACTGAGAGCACAAAAGTGACTATATTTGGAGAGGCGATCAACCACAACGAGAATCACTGTCTTCCCGCCAGATTTAGGGAGCCCTTCAATGAAATCCATAGAAATATCTGTCCAAATCCGTGTAGGTATGGGTAAGGGTTCAAGCAATCCTGGAACGAGTGTTGTTTCCCCCTTATTGCGCTGGCAGGTATCACATTCAGCCACCATCTGTTGAATTTTCCTTTTCATGCCCTGCCAAAAGAAGTTACGCCGTGCTCGTTCATATGTTTTGAGGAACCCAGAGTGCCCGGCTGATGGAGAAGCATGGAGTTCATAGAAGACAGCCTATTGAAGATCTGTGCTCTGGGGAAGCACCAGACGACCCTTGTATCGTAGAGAAGCACCATCCCAAGAGTAATGTGGTACAGCAGAAGGGTTGTTGGTCAAGCATTGGATGATCTGAGATAAGGAAGAGTCATTGACATAACCCTGTTGAACAGATTGCAACCAATTTGGAACAGGCATAGAAATAGCTGAAAGAGAACCTTGGGCACCAAATGTGCGAGAAAGAGCATCTGCCACAATATTGTCTTTACCCTTCTTGTAAGTGATCTCATAGTCATAACCCATGAGTTTGCTAACCCATTTCTGTTGTGTCGGGGAGGAGACACGCTGGTCCAAGAAATATTTCAGACTCTGGTGATCAGTCTTGATGCAGAAATGATTCCCTAATAGGTATGGACGCCACTTCTGTACTGCATGCAAAATAGCCATCATTTCCTTCTCATAGGTAGAGGCAGCTAAATTCTTACCTGAAAGGGCTTTGCTGGTGAATGCAATGGGATGTTCATCTTGAAGGAGAACAGCACCAAGTCCATTTCCGCAAGCATCACTCTCAATAGTGAAGGGCTTGGAAAAATCGGGCATAGCTAGCACAGGTGTAGTACACATAGCTTGTTTTAGTTTGTCAAATGCACACTGAGTAGCAGGTGTCCATGTAAAAGCATCCTTTTTCAATAGAGCAGTTAATGGAGCTGCAATCTTCCCATAATCCTTGACAAACTTGCGGTAGTAGCCAGTCAACCCCAAAAAACCACGAAGGCTCTTGAGTGTCTGAGGACGTGGCCAATTGTTCATGGCGTCGATTTTGGCAGGATCCACGCGAACCCCTTGTGCTGAGATAATGTGCCCGAGATACTCAACTTCCTTTTGTCCAAAAACACATTTAGACTGCTTGGCATGGAGATGATGGTCAGAGAAAAGTTGCATGACAAGATCCAGATGCTGGAGATGTTCATCCCATGTTTTACTATAGATGAGGATATCATCAAAGAATACCAGAATGAATTTCCGCAAGTAGGGTCGAAATATTTTATTCATTAAGGCCTGGAATGTGGAAGGAGCATTAGTGAGGCCAAAGGGCATGACCAAAAACTCATAATGGCCATCATGTGTGTGGAAAGCTATTTTAGGAATATCATCCTCATGAACCCGAATTTGATGATACCCAGAACGAAGATCCAACTTGGAGAAAAAGTGAGCCCCATGAAGCTCGTCAAGAAGTTCATCAACAACAGGAATTGGAAACTTATCCTTGATGGTGAGGTGATTAAGTGCTCGGAAGTCAATGCAGAGGCGCCATGACCCATCTTTTTTGCGGACGAGAATAACTAGAGAAGAAAAGGAACTAGTGCTTGGGCGAATAATACCTTGCTTCAATAAGTCCCGAACGAGCATTTCAATCTCCGTTTTTTGGTGGAATGGGTAGCGATAGGGCCTGATGTTGGGAGGAGCGCTGCCAGGAAGGAGCTGAATACGATGGTCTTCTGGCCTGGAAGGTGGTAATCCCACTGGTTCAGCAAAGACACCTGTATATCGATCCAGAATTTGTTGTAGATCCAAAGGAGTAGTGGAGACCGCTGATGGTTGCATCTGGATGGAATGGATCTGAGCGATGACACCATGTGAATTTTTCTTGAGGATTTTTTCCATGCGATGTGAACTGATGATGCTGAGAGAACCTGGTTGTAATCCTGTCAATGTGTGTTTGTGTCCATTGAGGGAAAACTGCATCCAAAGTTCGGCAAAATCCCATAAGATAGGGCCGAGTGTGCGTAGCCATTGAGCGCCCAAAACCACATCACATCCGCCTAAGGGCAAGGCAAACATGTCAGAGTGCAAGGTATAATATCCCATAGAGATACGCACATTTCGACACTTCCCTTTGCAAGGTAAGGTACCCCCATTGGCAACCATGAATTCAAAGTTGGAGCAAGGATGGATAAAACAATCAGCTTGTTTGGCAATCTGAGGGTCAATGAAATTATGAGTGCTACCAGAATCAATGAGGATTGTAAGAGGAAGCTTCTTGAAGTAACCCCTGACTCGCATTGTTTGGGGGGTGGTGATTCCAGCTAAAGCATGGAGAGATATCTCTGGCTGGTCATCCTGAGACGGAGGGTCAATAGGCGGTTCCTGAATGTCGACCGGAGCATCCAGTGTTTCTGGATCTTCGTCACCCATTTCAGAGGCAGGCGGAGACTCCACATCCAGGAGATAGAGCTTTTGCTGAACACATCTATGTCCCCGAGTGAATTTCTCATCACAATTATAGCAAAGACCCTTTTCTCTGCATGCTTGCATCTCTGTTTCCGACAAACGCTTGATAGGAGTCGGTCGAGGAGCCTGCGATATAGGAGGTCGCTGAGACCCCATATTTCGGAAGGGAACAAAAGTGGGCTTGGAGCGTTGTTGGGCTGCAATCTTGTCTTCTGCCAATTTAGCCAACCCGAGTGCTTCCATCATTGTGTTGGGACAGAACATTTTGACCTCAGAGCGGATGGTATCCTTTAGACCACTGATAAAACAACTCCGGTAAAATTCATCCAACAATCCTTCGGTGTGGTTCGCTAGATTCTCAAATTCGGTTTGATACTCTCTCATAGTGCCAGTTTGGAGAAGTTTAGTGAGGGCTCCTGTGAAGTCATCAAAAGCACTAGGACCAAATCGTTGCAAAAGGAGCTGGCAAAAGTCTGGCCAGTTGGGCTCTGGATGAGCCTTGATGTACCAACGGTACCATTGAAGAGCTTCCTGTTCCAAATGAAAGGATGCCAACGGAACTTTGTTGACATCAAAAGTATTATGCAGACTGAAATACTGTTCTGCACGATAGATCCATCCAGTTCGATCGGTACCATTGAAGCGAGGAAAATCAAGCTTCGGACCACGGAAATTGCTGGAAGAAGAGAACCCATTGTCTACTGAAGACTCGGACTGCCGTTTGTTGTTCATAGCTGAATGTTCAAGATGGAGACCAAGAAATTTTTCATCTAGATACTGGAGTTTGGCTTGGATGGCTGCAAGGGCTTCCTCCATGGTTTTTGCTCCTGCACGGGTGACAACCATAACCAGGGATTTTTTTTTTTTTTTTGACTGGGTAGGAAAACAAAAACAGGAACTACTTCAGTAAAAGAAAATTTGGATTTGGGAAAAACTCAGAAGGGTAATTGGGGTTTGACTCGTTTTTTGGACACTGTGGGATAAACAGGGAAGCAAAAATGAGGATTTCAGCAGCGGGGTGAAAGGATGGGAAAATTTGGCAGAGGGGAACAAAGAAGCAGAATTCAGAAAGGAACTCTGTGGTAAAAATTGAAGGTGATTGGGTGAAATCTGAGGAAGTTATGGCAAACCCTAAAAATAGACAAATGTGGGATTTCGGGCTGTAGGAAAGGGAATTGAGGATAGGGTCCTCAGGGATGAAATATGCAGAATGGAATGACAAGGGTTCCCTGAAATTTTCAAGGAAAACAGAGGTAAAACAAGGGAGATATGGAGAAAAAAACAGAATTTTATACTTTTTTTTTTTTTTTTTTCATACTGGAGCGGCTACGGCTCAGTGTTTTTTTTTTTTTTTTGACAGACTGGAGCGGCTACGGCTCTGCTTGCAAAATGGGATCTCTGGTTCAAAGGATTCTGGAACAACACCGAACGGATGGATCTGGAACGGTTTGCAAAATGAATCTGAAACGGCGCAGCAGTGATCGACAATAGTTCAGCTGAAAGTAGATATGGACCCCAGGTATGTGCGGCTTCCTAACAGTTCAGGGTTTTCACTCGGCCACCAATGCTGTCTGACGACTTGCGTATTGGGGCAGTACCCCTCACTCCACGGCTCAGGTAAAACTGATAACCGCTTTGCCACAAACGACAGCTCTTGGTTTACCTCACGGGTGGGAACTAGTCAATTAGGTAGGGGTCATTGCCCTTTTCGCCGGCAGGTCCTCTCAATGGGCCAGCTACTTCGGGGTTCCTGTGGTACTCCTCACAATGAGTTTTAGGGCTTATGCCCAAGTACTTCCCACAGTTAAGCGGATAGGGATTATTCCCAAATCCAAACCTGCAACAGATGTGAAAAAAAAATTTTGGTAGAAATTTCACCCAGCGAGCCCAAGAAAGTGCTCTGATACCAGATGTGAGGCACCTGCAACAATTAATTAACAAGAATACGCGAAATAGAAGAAATGACAGAACTCAGAATCACTTTTGTATTGATCACAGGCCACTTCGAGGGGGCAACCTCCTTTGAGCAAGCTCAATACAAATAACTTCACGGTGTCTTCATAGGTCTCAACACACACTTATATACTAATTCTAGGCGCCAATACTATGGGTCGAAACCATGGGCCGTTACAAACTATGGATCAACAATACTACGGACGACTTACAAAGCATATGCGCCAACAACAATAACACAACTATTGATCAACAAATACTACGGGACGACTTACAAAGCATATGCGTCCAACAACAACATACTAACAAAGTAAAGATATGGGTTCCTAACACAAAGGCTTACAGAATATACTTTCCAGGGTTCAAGAAAATTGATGTTAGTAGGGATGTAACATTTGATGAAAACTCAGCATTCATCAAATCAAGAAAGACACCTACCGAAGTTTATGAAGAACCTAAGGAAACAAGATTTCAGGACACTACCATGACTGAAGCAGTTCCAGAAACTGTTCGTGAGTTTGAAGATCCACAAGAACCTGTAGATCCACCCCGTGAGGATAACTCTCCCAAGAGGAAACCTGTATGGGCTAGAGAGCTCATTCATGATGCAGAAAGATTTGGCATTCCAGAAGAAGAACACAGAGCAAAGAAGAGAACCAGATCACACACCAGTTATGTTGCTTTACTCTGTGACATTATGAACAAAGAGCCTTCCAGTTATGAAGAGGCAGCAGAAAAGAAAGAATGGAAGGATGCTATGGTTGAGGAATACCAATCAATAATGAAGAATGATGTTTCGGATGTTGTCCCAAGACCTAAAGAGAAGTCTATTGTGACTTCCAAGTGGATCTACAAAATCAAGCACGCTGCAGATGGCAGTGTAGAAAAATACAACGCAAGATTCGTAGCTCGTGGTTTCTCTCAGAAAGAAGGAATAGATTATGAAGAAACCTTTGCACCTGTAGCCAAGTATACTTCCATCAGAACAGTACTTGCCCTGGCTGCAACAATGAAATGGAAAATACACCAGATGGATGTCAAGACTGCTTTTCTGAATGGTGTAGTAGAAGAGGAAGTATATGTGGAACAGCCACTTGGTTTTGAAATACATGACAGGGAATCATATGTATGCAGATTGAAGTAAGCCTTATATGGCTTGAAGCAAGCTCCCAGAACCTGGTATGGTAGGATGGACAGTTTCCTATCTAGTTTGGGCTTTACCAAGAGTAAAGCGGATTCCAACCTTTACTACAAGGTTGAGGAAGGGAATCCTGTGATTCTACTACTGTATGTGGATGACCTATTTGTGACAGGAGATGACAGACTGATTGCAGATACTAAAAGGAAGCTTGCAGCTGAATTCGACATGAAAGATTTGGGAATGATGCACTATTTCCTAGGAATGGAGGTGTGGCAGAATGCAGGTGGGATCTTCCTTGGTCAAGGGAAGTACATAGTAGATATCCTGAAGAGATTCAGGATGATGGATTGCAAGGCCATGGCCACACCTATGGCATCGAATCTGAAGCTTCTATGTGATGCTTCATCTGAGCCGGTTGATATCACTATGTATCGTCAGATGATTGGGTCCTTGATGTACCTGACGAACACGAGACCAGACATTTGCTTTGCTGTGAACACATTGAGCCAGTTCCTGATGGATCCGAGGAGTGTTCACCTGGTTGCTGTAAAGCATGTTCTGAGGTACCTGAAGGGTACAGTGGATTATGGGCTCAAGTATGAAGCGAATCAAAAGTTTAACCTATAGGGTTATGTTGATTCAGATTGGGCTGGCAGTGCTGCAGATAGGAAGAGCACATCTGGGTGCTGCTTCAGTATGGGATCAGGTGTGATCTCTTGGTTTAGCAGGAAGCAGTCCTGCGTAGCACTGAGTAGAGCTGAGGCAGAGTATGTTGTAGCCTGCTCAGCTAGTTGCGAGGCAGTATGGCTACGGAAGCTACTGTATGAGTTATTTGATCTCCCGTTGGAGGCTACTGGTATCTTCTGTGATAACCAGAGTTGTGTGAAGCTGTCCGAGAACCCAGTGTTTCATGACAGGTCGAAACACATAGAGATCAAATATCACTATATCAGGGATATGGTGCAGAGAGGAGCTGTGAAGCTCCTGTATGTTGCGACGGATGAGCAGATTGCAGATGTGCTGACGAAGCCAACAGCCAGAGTGAAGTTCGAATACTTCAGAGAGAGGCTTGGCGTTCTTCGGATCGAGGACACTTCGAGGAAGAAGTGATAGACACATTTGCTGAAGCCATTCCAAGCATGTTGGAAGGAGGATCCTTCACATGGCTGTGGATGTAAGCGTTGGATGATGAGCATCAGGATGATGTTCTGGTTTCTGCTTGATATGATCAGTTGGATCATTTTTATGTATGTATGTATGCATCATGTTGGATGTTGGATATGATCAGTTGGATCATTTTTATGTATGTATGTACGCATCATGTTGGATGCTGGATATGATCAGTTGGATCATTTATGTATGTATGCATCATGTTGGATGCTGGATATGATCAGTTGGATCATGTGTACGTATTTTGTATATGCATCATGTTGGATGCTTGGACCATGTATCTGTATATGTATCAGGTGGATACATTGTATGATCAGGTCGATCATGTATGGTGATATGTATCATGTATTTGTATCAGGTGGATACATTGATGATCAGGAGGATCATGTATGATGATATGTATCAGGTAGATGCATTGATGATCAGGAGGATCATGTATGATGATATGTATCATGTATTTGTATCAGGTGGATACATTGATGATCAGGAGGATCATGTATGATGATATGTATCAGGTAGATACTTGGTATGCATCAAGTAGATGCATTGATGATCAGGTGGATCATGCAGCAGGATGTTGCAGTGATGATCAGGATGATCATAGATGACGAGCTTCAGGATGTTGCTCCAGATGACATGCAGTAGGATGTTGCAGTGATGATCAGGATGATCATAGATGACGAGCTTTAGGATGTTGCTCCAGATGACATGCAGCAGGACGTTGCAGTGATGATGATCAGGATGATCATGGATACATCAGGATGATGTATGGTGAGTATCAAGTTGATACTCTATGGCCGTGGATCAGGTTGTGCAGATGAGCATGTGATCCGGTGCCCTGGGAGATTTGCAGATGGTCTTTCGAGGTTTTGCCTATGGCATGTAATTCGGTGACCTGGGACATCTGGCAAATGCTCTTTCGAGGTTTTGCTCTGGGAGGACATGTAATTCGGTTCCCTGGGAGATCTGTAGATAGTCTTTCGAGGTTTTTCCTATGGCATGTAATTCGGTTCCCTGGGATATCTGGCAGATGCTCTTTCGAGGTTTTGTCCTATGGCATGTAATTCGTTTCCCTGGGAGATCCGATAGGTTGGGCTGAGTGCCCGTAATCAGTCCTGGGATGCTCTTGCGAGGTTTTGCCATGACCACATGTAATTCGTTTCCCTGGGAGATCCTATAGGTAGAGCTGTGTGCTCATAACATCCTGGGATGCTCTTGCGAGGTTTTGTGGTGAGGTCACATGTAATTCGGTGCCCTGGAAGATCCTATAGGTAGAGCTGTGTGCTCGTAACAGCCTGGGATGCTCTTTCGAGGTTTTGTGATGCACGTAATAAGTCCTAAGGATTCCACAGTATGGCCAGTGATGATGAAGACCTGCAGGTGGTGGGCCTACATCCAGTATGAAAAAGGACTGGCTCTGTAGAACTTCCTATGACGAGTAGAGTCAGAGATTGGTTGAGATAGTAGCAGCAGTGACGATGATGATGACAATGCATCGATGACGATGATCCAGAGAAGAAGACTTGTCTAGCAGATCTGTGTCGAGAAATACCTTCCTAGTTAAGAGGGAGTGTTGATGTATATGTAACTTCGGAATGTATTTCATCTATATATTATATATATATTTATTGTACCCTTATAAGAGATGTGTTATTCCTCTATAAGGAAGTGTCAGCATGTGGATTGACAAGTGTCGCAAGTGTGTGTACTTGCCGATGGGTTATTAGACCACCTTATGGGGTCGGCCCTGATTAATATATATAATATAATGTGGGTGTATCAAAGTAGACAAGTCGGCCCCAGTAGGTCACTGGGAAAAAAGGTGAGTATAAATAGAGATAGGAGATCTCTATTTTACTCACTCGGAAAAGTAACTATCTCTCTCTCTGAAAAGTGGCGCACTAGTGAGGAGGAGGAGGATCATCTGCTAGGAGACTATCTCAGTGTTATTTGGTTGTATTTTGGTTGAGCCATTGCTCTCTCTATCTCTGAGGAAGTTGTGGGGTTTTTCACCTTAGGGTTTTCCCCACGGAAACTCTGTGTCTCTTGTCTCTATGCTTTTGATTCTTGTGATGCTTGTGATGCTTGTCATATTATGATTGTCATGCATTGATATACTGTAGATGTTATTCTCTCAGCAAAGATCCTATAGTATTGTGATTTAATACTGAAAATTTAACAATAGGTAGCTGGAAATGAGTAAAAAAATTCATAGCAAGAGAACCAAAATCAGGAAAAGAATGAGGTGGTAGTTCAATGTACCACTTAGCAGCCGAACTAGTGAGAGTCCATTGGAATAACCAAAGATGGATTGAGTCGTCCATTAGGGAGTTTGATGAACACCATAAGTGGTAAGTCATCATGTGATTTTTAGGATCCTCACTCAGCTTGCCATCAAATTTTGGGATATCTTATGGAAGTTTTACCTGAATGGGTGGCCAATTAGTTCCATGGTAAATGGGGTCATTAGTTAAATGAGACAGGTCACGTAGATCCAAAGTGGCCAAAAAGGGCAGCTATGGATTAGGCTGTGAGTACTGATAGTACGGATAAGGTGTGTAAGGACCTGTGGGACCTTGTATCGATTGACCATAGGGTGTTACAGGAGGAAACTGGCCATAGGGGTACTGTCCACCTGGACCAAATAGAGGTCCGCCGCCATAGTAAGGTGGTCCATAACCATAATAAGGTGGCCCGTTACCATAAGGTGGGGGTCTGCCTCTGTCGCTGGGAGGGGGTGGGCCACCTCCAAATGGTGGGGGTCCGCCACCGCCACTAGGGTAGGATGGGCCGCCACCTCCTCCGCTGGGAGGAGGTGGTGGTCCACTACCACCACCGAAATAGGATGGGCCTCCACCACCTCCGCTGGGAGGGGGTGGTGGGCCACCACTGCTGTCGGAAGGGTAAGATCCTCCTCTGCCACCTCCACCATAGTAGGGTGGTGGTCCACCACCACCGCCACAAAGATGAGAAGGCCTCCACCACCACAACTGGGAGGGGGTGGTGCTCCTCCGCCACCACCGAGATGAGATGGTCCTCCCCACCATCGGGAGGACGGGGTGGTCCTCCACCACCTCCGCCAGGGTGGGGTGGGCCATGATGACTGAAGTGGGGTGGTCCTTCGCTAGAAGGTAGAGGTATGCCTCCTCCAGAGTTATGTGGGGGCCTGTCGCCTCCAATGGGAGGTGGGGGTGGACAAAACGGGGGTGGAGGGACTTGAGGGACTCTAAGTGGGGGTCCATGTTGTAAAACATTTTGCTGTCCCCATAGAGTGTAAGGATTACTGGGGTAGGGTACCCCGTAGAGTGTGTTTTTGCGAGTAAGTTGACCCGGCATAGGGATAAGATGACTTGGATACGCTTGACTCGATGGAGGTTGAATTACGTTGGATGGGCCGCCGATATGGGATAGTCCCGAAGCGGAAGGTCTAGGAGGTAAGGATTTTTCGACGAAAGGCCCGATGGGAACTCCTACTGCAGTATTATGGTTAAGAGACGGGGGTTTCCCCCCAGCAACAACTTGCTGACCACTGGGTACAGGTTGACCCAGCACTGGCTATTGATTATTCACCGTAGTATTACCACTACCCGTAAAGAAGTTAGGGGGTAAAGCGTATCCTCCCCATGAAGTTTGGGGTGGGGGAGGAGTAGGTGACGTAACTGTGATAGTCACAGGTGTGTTGTACTGGTGTCCTTCAACAGGTTGGGTAGTGGGAGGTACCGAACTGGTCTCCTGAGTAGGGGATGCATGTGCAGGAATGGATGGTTGACCAGCTTCAGCAGTGGTCACGTGTTGCATGGATGATTTCGGTGACTCGAAAGATAAAACATGACTTGGGATTGGTTGATAAGAGTATAACGGAGGGTCTTCTACCCTTTGTGAAAGACCCTGTCTTCTAAGTTCATCACCCCTAACACGTAATTATTCTAGATGATCATGAATAGGTGCGAAGATTTCTTCAGAGGTAGGACAACTGGGTGGGGGTGCAACGGAAAAATGGGCCACTGGGTGGCCTAGAGAAGATGTCCAATAAGCTACTGATGGACCAACAACGGCTGTAGGGTCATCTTGGGGTTGATTTATCCATTCCAATGATCCAGTCTCTCCCGGTGCAACGGGAGGTGAGTCTTGTGAAGTGGGGATTTGTGCTTCTTCACCCTGCGGGGGATGAGAGGCAGGTGAATCTGGAGGAGTATGTGGAAACAAATGTCCTCCAATATTCAAAGTGGGGTTTTCCACTTCATGTAACCCAACCCTGGCTTGTGGATCCATCCTTACCCTCGAGATTACCTCCTGATTATGGGATATTCAGGTGGCAAATTCTAAATCCTGCGAGACCTTCTCCAAGGAAAGTCAGCCAAAGTGACTAAAACAAAAAGTTTCTCCTAAGGAAAGCTAAAAGAAAAACAGACTTGAAAAAAATATACACAAACTAAGTCCACAAGCAAACTTATGTTATAAGAGTGGATTCAACGGTCTGGAACCTCACAGGATTGTCAAGGTTTTGCAACTCACGATATACTGCAGGGTCCAATAGTAAAATACAACAAGGATGATTGGGACCGTACCCTTGCCTGAATACCCGATTACCTGAACAGTATGTGCATAGTGGCTCCTCGAGTGCTGTTCTCGGTGTAGTGCTCCACCAAGATGGCCAAAAGGTTAACTCAGCTGGTTTAAAGAATCCTATGGGTGTCTCCCGATATATGCAAGGTATGTGGGAGCTCAAATCTATAGTGGTGCTATATAATGCACAACCGTTCGGCAAGAGGCCTTCCGATATACTACCGAGTACGTGATACACCCTTCGATATATGCCAAGTACTAAAGGTGACTTGGTGGGTATGTGAAGGAGCTCGATATACCGATAAGTATGTGGAAGACTACAATACCCCCAAGATACAATGCTAGCAAATAACGAGAGCTGCCACGCTTAACGACGCCAGAACACGTCTCTAACTTACACACAATTTACTAAAAATTTTACCCTAGTTCTACCATTAATTTTATCTGGACGGTTAGGTGAATGCATAAGGTGAGTACATAATTGTAAACATAATGCAGGCCCTAACTACATGCAAAAAATACACTTTTATTTCAATGAACTCTATGTATGGGAAGGAGGAAATTTATTTTTCTTTCCAACAATTTTACCAAAGCAATGCAATGCAAGACAATCCCTAGTCTACCAAAAAATGACTATGAAGTATTCTTTTTCCTTTTCAGCGAAGCATAAAAGACACAATACTACTGAACCAAATCAAAACATGTGCTTTTCTTTTCTTTTATCTTTTCAAAACGAAAATGATGCTAAGTGATGAAAAGAGAGAGTTTCTAAGTAAGGTGTGTAAACTTTTCACTTTCACTATGATGGTCTAAAAGCACAAAAACCAAAAGATACAATGCAATTTCCAAAGAACAGAATTACTTTTGCAAAACTTGATCTATATTCAAATTTTTCAAGAAGATGAGCAACTCATAATTCATGAAAAACACAAATAATGCAATTTTCTTTCAACTTTTCCAAAAGATTCATAAATGAGACATTCCAATGCTTATGCAATTCTTAAAATGAGCTTGAAAATTGATGGAAATAAAGTACTTTTGATCTTTCAATGGATGTTTCAAAATAACATCTTGACAACAACAATGCTCTTAAACATAAATACTGAACTGAAAAGATTATTTGCATCCCTCTAACAATTCAAAAAATCTCAAGAAGAGATGAGCACTCAAATAGATTGAAAGTACACACAAACACTCAAAACAAATCAGCAACAAGCAAGACTAAAGCAAGCAAAGCTCATAAAATGATTGCAAGTGAGGTCTGGAAACTGATCCAATACAATGATCAGATCTGGAAAGGAGGGGAGGGAATGTAAGGGTGAATGGATGCAGGTGGGGGAGACGAGAGTGTCCGCCACTACCAAATCTCAGACTTGTCCAAGATGGAACCCAAAACAAATCCAAACAAAAAAAACCAAACGACTCAATCACACAAAGCAAAAAGGGATCTCTGATTGGATCACACAGTACAGAGGGAGTCTACACACAAACCAACATCAAGACAAAACTGGAGAGGGCATGCCTGTATGGAAAAAATGGCAGATCGACACACTCTGTGCTTGTACACAGTGCGACGTCGCAGTTCACTAGTGCGTGAAGTGCGACGACGTCGTAGTAGACCAATGGAAGGGCTGCGATGACAGACTAACAAGAAAAGGACAGAGATAAAAAAACACACAGTGTCACTTTGGGTACACTGACCAGGTGCGACAGGCGAGATTTGAGTTAAAAAATGAACCAATTCTCCAGATAATGAGCATAAAAGGTCTGCAAATGAGAAGTACAAACTCACAGGAATCTAATTAGACTCTTCAAAGTGAAGATCTGATGGTGAAATCAACTTCAAGAAGGAAATGACAAAATAGAATGGCTTCGAAAGAAATCAATTGAAAAACAACATCCAAATTGACAACTACAAAGCAATGCTCTTCCCCAGTATGGTCGCCAGGTTTGTTTGATGGACAATCCACTCGAGCGGACGCGAGTCGGATCTCCCTAGCCCAAAGCGAGTCTAGAACAAATAATATAGATTACAAACAACTTTCCTAGATCTACTTACGGATCAAGTACTAGATGCCTTACCTCAACTTTGCGATCCTTTCTCCCGGATGCTGCTCCACGTCCCGCCGTCGTCAAATATCAGTTGCAAAACTTGTCAAGACACATAGAACAATGCAAGCGAGTAAATATCATCTATACAATAAGAAATATCAGTAAACAATTAAGCAGGTAAAATACACAATATCATCACACATAAACAGTATTGGTGAAAGGGTTTATATTACTGTAAATCAGGAAAGTACATAGATGAGAATAGACTACAACCAAGGCTTAACGTAGTAACCCTTCTCCATCCAAGCCAATCTCCATCCTTCCAAGGAAGTGTGAGTCTCTCAATGGATGAGTTAGAGATCTCTCCAATGTGATTTCACCAGCATGTAGACACTATAGACTTCCTCCCTTTGGAGAGGGGTAGAGCTTCACTTATATAGGGCTAAGTGGATAGGGTATGGATAGGGTAGGTTGAGATATGGTAGGAGAGAGATAGGCGATCCTTCCAAGAGATTAGGAGCCGAGTTCCAGCTCCCCACTACAAGAAAAAAGGTCATTGGTGAGGGTCAACAAATGTCACCATAAGCTCATTGGTGATGGTGAAAAGGGGCTTCGTCACTAAAACCCAAGTGTCGCCAAAGGCACCATCACCGAAAGTGGAGGGTATGTGGTGACAGTCAAGGTTCGTCACTAATAATGATTATAATGACGGATAGAGACCGTCACCATTGCATATGAAGAACAATTATTTATGGTGATGGACCTTTCATGGCCCTCACTATTGCTATGGTAACGTTTGTTGACCATCACCATTACATTATTTATGAGGGTTGAAAAATGTCACAATAATCTCATTGGTGATGGTCAAAAGTCTCTGTCACCAAAATCCGAACGTTACCAAAGGCTATGCCACCAAAAGTATAGGTGATGTGGTGACATTCAAGGTTCATCATGAATAATTATTATAATGACAGATAGTGACTATCACCATTTATGAACAATAGTGATTTATGATGATGGACCTTTCATGGCCCTCACTATTGATGCATATATATGGCAATGTTCGTTGATGGTCACCATTTCATATATAAAAAAATGACTTTTGAGGATGTCTTTTTAACAAGCCTCACTATTGACACATATTTAGGAATAGATAGTGATAATCACCATTCCCTATGAATATTAGGGCACGATGGAATCGAACCACCAACCTCTTGCTTGAAAAGCAGGTGCTCTTCCATTGAGCTAGCACCCTTCAAAGAATTCTAGACCTTGAAATTTTGTAAATTCTAAATTCTAAAACTTTCAATAAATTAAAAACTTTCCTTAAATTATAGAACTTTCGTTAAATTGTAGAACTTTGTAAAGTCTTCGCGAATCTTTTACTAAACAAGTAGGATAAGTAGCATAGTTGCTTAGTACCCGCCTCTTATGTCTATAAACAATGTAAAAAAAATCAACTATTTCATTAAAAAAAATCAACTATTTTTACAATCATAGTAGAAAGGGGCTAAGGCACATGGACATCTTCATATATAATTCTT
Source organism: Larix kaempferi (assembly GCA_027924585.1). Lineage (NCBI taxonomy): Eukaryota > Viridiplantae > Streptophyta > Pinopsida > Pinales > Pinaceae > Larix > Larix kaempferi. The sequence continues at coordinate 1,054,917 of BSBM01000292.1, forward strand.
CCAAAAAAATCATTGAAGATTTATTATCCAATTACAAGATACATAAAATACCCACTTGAAAATTTGATTTTGGGATTATTTCTGCATATTACAATTGTGCTTGAATCTAAAGTAGTTTGTGGATCATCTGTTGTAAATGAAAGAATATTTGTGTAGTTCAATCAACATCCATCCATTTCATTTGTAGTGACAGTGGATAACTACAAGTTGCCTCGAAGACCAATGTTTTATGGCCATTACTCTTATACAAACCCATTGATCTAGGAGAGAAAGCTTCATGTAACCTTTTGAGAGTGAAGAAGGAATTATATTCGTTGGGGTTAGTGCAACAACAATGACCTTCAAATCCCTGACTCTAGTAAAATCTCAATCTCACTCTTCTTTCAAATGCCAAGAGAAAATGGGTTTGGATGAAAGTAGAATAGAGGAGTACATTAGAATAGTGCTCAACTCATTTGAAACAATTTAATACAAATTGAAGATTGAAATTATAGAGAACTAGTCAAGTGGATCATGTGTAGAAGATTTTAATGAAATGTTGGAAAAGTGTTATGCTCTTGATTTTGTTTCCCACAACATTCTTGTAAATGGATTTTGTAAGGCTAGTAGAATTCATGATGATCAAGAAGTCCTAAATGAAATGTTGGAGAAGGGACATGCTCTGAATGTGATGACCTACAATGAAATAATAGATGGATTATGTAAAAATGAGTGTTGATGTCACATTACTATACCATTTTAAGATGGTTATAAAGGCAAGGCATCCAATTTCATTACTTATACGACCTTAATAAATGGATTTTTCAATGCAAGGAGAGTTGCTCACCACTGTTAATCTAAATACATCATGCATTACACTGCTCAGTGCGCAATGAAGCCACCCCATGAATTTTTGGAGGAGCAACATGAGCCCTTTAGGTTAGAGTACAATCTCTTGGATAGGCATTTTTGCATCAAGAGAGACCCAAATGATCATATTTCCAATGAGAGCTGCAAATTTCTCACAAAATTTAAACAAAGTTGCTCAAATATTTGTGTTTTGTGTACTGCTTGATTGTTAACAAAGCCTTGAAGACATGCTTAACAAGTCTTCAAAGCTCGACTGTGTACCACTTGACTGTTTTGTGTTTTGTGTACAAAGCCTTGAAGACATGCTTAACAAGTTTTACAAGTACACAATGTGGTGGACATAGTTTTTCAAGGCTACTAAATATTTGTTGTTTCAAAGTTTCATTTTCGATAAAATCTTTGATTACCATGTCCAGATCCCTAAAATTTTCACAATCAACTGCACCTTGTACCAAGAACAACTACCTATTTTCATTTTAAGGAACCCAAACTGCTAGCAATTTCCACTCCCAAGATAATAAACCAATATCACAGTATTAAGAGGATAAATCTCAGAGATTTTCATCATAGAGCCATTTGTCATCACACATGATTCTCCTAAAATGATAGTGAATACCATAGTGAAAACTTTTCGGAGGACCAACATAGCTTCTAGTAAACAAATATTAGAAAAACCTTACAAGTAGCTTTCAATTGGGATGAACAACTAGAAAATAAAGAAATGAAAAAATTGAAACCTCCCTAATCTAATTACAAACCATGAAGACTATTGGTTCTATTTGGCACATTTGGTAAATGGGTAATCTTTTAGATGTGGGAAAGAAATGAAAAGCTTATTTCAACATGGTTCATTTCATACATATCAAAGGCTTTTAGGGCAGTTTATCAGAGGCATAAAAGATTTGAAAGTAGGGCCATGTTGGTATTATAAAGACACTTAAAATACTATCTAAGTACTATTCTAAAGACACTTAAAATACTATCTAAGGAAAAAACTGCAAGGACTATCACAATCATTCCTAATAATTAGTATTTTATGACTTTTGAAAGCATTTTTTTCCAAAAGAAAAAATGTGACTACATGAGTAATTTGACTATATGAGCAATTTGACTAGAAATTCTGTTCAGTACAGGTCTCTTGTTGATGCTTGCTTATCATTATATATTTTCTTAATTATTATATATGGTTTTCACATGGAAGGCAGTGACCTGTATAAAGTTCAATCCTATCGATGAGAGATACTTCATAAGTGGCTCACTGGATGGAAAATCCCGAATTTGGAGCATTCTAGATCATTAGGTTGTTGACTGGAGTGATCTACGTGAAATGGTCATTGTAGCATGCTACACTCCTGATGGACTGGTCTAGTGCCTTTTTCTCCCTTTGTTATTGTATTGGCCAGTATATCATGTGATTTCAATTAATGTGGTTCAGACTAGAGTGATAATGATTGATCTTGAACTCTTTTATTGCAAACTCTACTGGGAAAGCAGAGAGGACTAGTTGGATCTATCAAGGGAAGTTGCAGCTTCTATAATACAATAGGTATGCTTCTTTGAAAACATGGGTAATTTTCATAGCTGTTGGGAAATGGTTATATTAGAATAAAATGAGCTAGGGGAGCATTCATTTTTCTTCCTACTAGCATTCATTATCAAACAATGGCACCCATCTTACTTATCATAAAAGGATGTCTAATTGGCTACAGCTTATGTGACCTCACAAGATATTTTCTAATCTAGTAGATTGTAAGTAATGCATGCAATGCATTTATAATTAATACCATTCATCTATGAGAGGGTAATATCTCATATAGTGGCATGCACTAAGATTCCATGACAACAGTTCATTACCTTTAGAAAAAAATTGTAACCATTTTTACTTAAGCTTGAAGCACTATACCTGTTCCTTGTCAGCTCTTTTCCAGAATAGCAACATTGAGCTAATTTCCTGGTGCACATTGATGTAGCCTTGTTGAGGCCTCAGTTGTGTAGGTTAGATGCAAAGGTGCTGGAATGATTCCAAGGCTCCCAACAGAGGAATAAAACCCAAGTTGAAAGGCTTCGAAAGACCCTGTGCAAGGGCAGTTCTATCCCCAACCTATTTGGTATAGTAATCCCCCATGGATATTTGGCCTCCGCTGGCACTCTAAGAGTTGGTGAATTTGACCAATTAGGTTAGTTTTCCAATCAAGGAAAACAAAGGTGTGAAAAAGGTAAAACTAAGCTAACCTAACCTATTTCAGAAGAGGAAACTAATCTGAGTTAGTCCTATTCTAAAGAGAGCTTGTTCATGTGTAGATCAGTCTTGAGGTGTGATAAAAACGTAATTGAACACCTTTTACAGAAATGTCTTTGGTTGTATTACTTGTTGACTTAAATTATTACCAGTTAATCAAAATCAAATGACAATCTGTCAAGTATTTGAGCTTGTCCAAGATCCAATCTATAATCACTCTGATAATTTAAAAATTAACATTGATTATATGTGTATGCAACGAATCATTTGCAGAAATAGAAAATGAAAGTATTTGAATCGAAGAAACTCAATGAAATGCTTAGGGACATAGACCAGAGAAACCAATATAACAAATCTGTGCATTAATAAATGTTTAGCAAAAGATCAGATGCATAACAGATGACAATTTGAAGCATAAATCATAAATTCTCAAAGAAACTTGAGGAATAATAGAAGATAGATCAAAAGATAACTTTACTGTATTAAAAGAGGTGTTGTACAAAAATTACAAAAAGCTATGCTAAACAGAGTATCTCCAGTCTTGTCTCCTGCTGACTTGCAACTCCAAAATTACCAACCCCTAACTACGAGAGGTCCTCTTTCTTAAACACTAAATTACAACAAAGTCCAAAAATGGAGATTCCTACAAAATAGAGATTACAAAATCGAATCAAACTAATGATCCAAGGAATCTTGCCATTTCTTGTTTTACATGATTTCCGTCACCTCTCAAAATGATTTTCTAAAGATTCGTCCTTTAATCGAAGAGATCTTCACGCCACAACAAAAATTCAATCCCAAATTATTGACTATCGGCAATAGGTGGTTTGGCTTGCGGAGAATCTACTGTGGAAAAAACGGAAAAATCCATTAAAGGATCTACTTTAGAAGAAGTCGGCAGGACATCAGGTTCTTGGTTGATTATAAAATATCGTATAAAATCATCGTCACGGTCAGCCAGTTCCTTGGGAGCTTTCTTCTCTTTCTCATCAAGGAAATGCATGCAGACAGACAGAGCCTCAGAATCTTCTTCACCGCTATCGCTACTTAAATCAGGAACACCTGCATCAAAAGGTGGTGACATAGGTTCTTGATATAGTAAGGGATAGAGTTCTTCATCTTTAAAATGGGCATTGGGCGATTCATTACCGGTCTGCATATTGCTTTTATTAGATAGGTTCAGAAGGAGGCTTACAAGATTATCACACAGAATTTTTCCCCTTAAAGAATGCAAGGGACAAGCTAAAGGTTTCATGTTTGTTGCCAATTTAAGGTCAATCGATAAGATGACAGTAATTGGGCAAGACAAGTAGTAATGATTCAAATTATACGACCAATTCATTGCAATTATCCAAACTGTAATGAAACGAGTGAAGACATGCATCAGTTGGATCTAAACCCTTGTGAAAGTACACAACCAACCGAAGCTCGCATGACTTACACTGCTTACAAAATCTCATTATTACAAGTATTTTCACATCAACAATCATGACTTCATATTTGTGACCAAAATGGAAATTATGGCTAGGAAACTGACCGTGAAATGACTCAAACAGGAGCTTCAGTACACAAACTAGCAACCCTTTTGCACGTATCAAATCGGATCTGGGTGACCTAATTTAACAGAATAACCGGAACAACCTTTCAGATCAAAACAAGTGGAATGATATGGAATATTAAGGAGTCAAAACAATGGAAAAAGGATGTCAAATACAAAACCAGAACTAATGAACATAGTGTGCAGTAATGGAAACAATCGAACCTAGAGTAACTGAAAACCAGTAATAACGTCTTTTGATAGGAATTCCTGCAATGAAATAATAGCGCGACGGAACAATCTTTCAACATTAAAATAAAACAGAAAAATTCCTTATTTATTGGATTTACTGGATTAAGACATGACCGTGGGATCAAAATAAATGGATGGCTGAGATGAGCCGGAGCGGGATGTAGGATCAGGTTCATAATTTATTTTTGAAAGTTTATTTAAAAATCCCGAAAGCCAAAACCCGAAAGTGTCGGGTTCCAGGTTTCGGGATTGCAAGAAAACAAAGGCACAAAAGAATTCCCGAAAGCCGAAACTCGAAAGTGTCGAGTTGCGGGTTTCGGGAATGTAAAAATCGCAATCGAAAAACTTTTCCCGAAAGCTGCAACCCAAAAATGTCGGGTTGCGGGTTTTGGGATCACACAACAAAATCAAACTTAAAAAGAAATTCCTGAAATCCGAAAGCCGCAACTGCAGGTTTTGGGATAAAAATTCCCGAAATTATTTACAAAGAAAACCCGCAACCAACAACTATCGGGTTGCCGGTTTCGGGATGACGAAAATTATAGGTTGCAAAATAAAATCCTGCAACCCGCAATTGTCGGGTTGTGGGTTTCGGGTTTCCTAAAATTCATGAAAAACAGACAAATCCCGCAACCCGCAACTGTCAGGTTGCGGGTTTCCCAAATGTCAGGTTCCAGGTTGATGGAAGTAAATGATAAAATACTCAAAAAATAAAGCTTCCTGCAAGCCCAAAATACTTAGAAATTTTCAGATCAAAAGGAAAACACACAGGACAAAATTATGGGTAAGGGATCTTAGGGATAAAAACCAAAAACTCATATTTACAAGAAAACTCACCCAACTACCTTTGTGTTTATTAGGAATGGGGCTCCCATGCTTCAACTAAGCATGGGATCTGTTGTGGCCACAACAAATGGCGGCTAGCTGGGACGAACCAATTATCTCTGCAACAAATTCAGCTAAAGAGAATAAGTTAGCCAACCGATATTTTCAACCTGAATTTTAGAAAATGCTCAACATAAGGATAGTTATCGAGTAAGAAGTATAAGATTAATATATCCCCAGATATGACCATTTTAAGCATAATGCCAATTTGATAAGGAGGCACAAGGAACAACCAGGGTTCTTTACCTTGATGTAGTCATGGAAAACTAGCTTGTGTTGAACCTTGAAATAGACTTAGAACCGCACATGGATATCCCAATTACACATCACCTTGGTTTATTAAAATTTTATTAATGTATAACAATTTATTCAATTATATACACCTTCTCTCTCTCTCTTTTTTTTTTAGATCAAAGAATAGATCTTGCATATATAAGACCACTACCCTGACTTGGTGATCAGATATCAGCAGTGCCATTCACAAACCTAATTCAGAACCTGATCAAGCCAGCTTGGTAAGGAGACTCTTTGTCTTCCAGTTGAGATACTAAAAGAAACTACCATGGCTTGGTGACCACATTGTGGTAGTTTCAGTCCAAATAAAGCCCATGATCATGGCAGTGATGGCTTGTAATAAGACCCCCCCTGTTCTTATATACAACATGTATCTTACAATAAACAAATAAATATTTTATTGAATTGTAAATTACAAAGGCACTACCATGGCTTGGTGACCATATATTAGTAGTGTTACTCACCAGTGCTTTGCAGATCAGAATGGACCGACCTGTGATGGGATCTTCCAACTCCCAGTAAAACTGAAATTCATCTTCCAAGTGTGGTGGCTTGATGTGAAGATGTCATTCCACTAAGCACCTATGAACCTAATGGGATGGCTTGATAGCAAGATCCCCCCACCTTGCAATTTACATTTATCAAGGAATTTATTACCAAGGTGATTGTAAAAGGATCGAGAGCAGAACAAGCTATGTAGGTTATTATAATATGTTGTTTGAACCATGAAACATGAGATCAGAAAACTCGGTTATCACCCAGACCTCAATTAAACAAATGAGACATGTATAAGATGATGATCATCATGGAAAGGTATCAATCCAGGTGCTGCAATCATTAATTGTGTACCCTTTAATGAAGAAATTCTAACATAGGTCGAGGAAACTGTGGTTGGCAGAAACTTCTAAAACCTTAGCTGAAATCATCTATGAGAAAAAATGATTATTGATCATCACCAAATGTGTAGAATTTTAATCAGCAGAATAAACAAAAGAAAACAATCTAAATCATGAAAACTATGAAAAACAGAAATAAAGAAACCAAAAATATATACAAATGCATCATCCTGATCAAACGAAATACTTTTTGAGGAGTGAAACATTCACTGGATAAGTGTCTACTACTCCTTCCAGTGTCTGTAAACGAACTGTACCAGGACCCATATTTTCTGTAATAATGAAAGGTCTTAGCCAGAGGCATTGAAACTTGGTATACTGGTTCTTACCTTTGTGCTGTTTGTCCCATCTTAAAACCAAGTCGCCAACAGAAAATTCCCTGTCAGATGAAGATTTTTCATCAAACCACCTTTTCACCATCTGCTGATGATGATATAACTTGTTTCTAGTCGTTTCTCTATCTTCCTCCAATTTAAGTAGAGTGTCAATTATCTGCTGGAGGGAAGAGGAATCATCTTCTTGGACAGATTGGGCTAACTGTATTGAAGGGATGGTAAGATTAGAAGGAAGAATGGCTTCCTTTCCATACACTAGACAGTAGGGAGAATTTCCAATTGTTTCCTTTGGAGTAATTCAATCTGCCCAAGAGCATTATTGAGTTGTGTATGCCAATCTCTATGGTGAGAGGATACATTCTTCTTTAGAATGTTGATCAAATTTTTGTCTGAAGACTCAGCCAACCCATTACCCTGTGGGTAGTAGTTGGCAGAAAATTTTAGTTTCATCCCCTTTTCAAAAGCATACTCGGTTATGTCAATTGAGGAAAAATAGGATGCATTATCGAAGACTAGGTACTATGGAGTGCCAAACCATGAGAGTATCTGATTGTTTAAGAAACAAATCACTTGGTTGGAATTACATTTCTTAAGTGGGACTACCTCCACCCATCTTGTGAAGTAGTCAGTTGCCGTGAGAATGTATTTGTGTTGGAGGGATGAGGTAGGATTTATGGGTCCAACAAAATCCAGCCCCCATTGCTGAAATGAAAACTGAACAGTGACTGGTTGCAAAGGGAAAGAAGGTTTCTTGAACTTCCCTGTGCATTTATGGCATGGTTCACACCTCCTTACATAGGCATAAGGATCTTTAAACAACGTAGGCCAGTAATACCCAGCTCTGAGAATATTATGAGCTGTTGTCTCACCCGAAAAATGACCTCCAGCTGGTCTTGCATGAAATTGAAAAAGAATGTCATTAGTTTGGTCCTTTTCAAGACATCTAAGGAAAACACCATCATAATTTTTTCTAAATAGAACTTCATTTATAAACTGATAAGGAGAAGCTTTTAATCTCAAAGCCCTGCGTTTCTTGAAGTCTGAGGTTTCAGGGGCAAACCCATGGTTCAGAAAAAAGTTGATATGGGCATACCATTCCGATGTTGGGGTATCAATAGCATGGACAAAACCTGTTGGAAAATATTCCTCTTGCTCCCATTCAGTTTGCTGCTGTACAGGATCATTGGATTGAGCAGTAAGAAGACGAAGGCCTTGTCCTTTGACAATTTTGGCTGGTCTTATTTCCAAATCATACTTCTGCAGAGCAGTCATCTAGTGGGCCCTTTTTTCGCCCAACTCTTTCTGGATCAACACATTTCTAATAGCAAAATATGGGACGATGACCTTTGTTCGAGATTTTAACAAATAAGGCCGGTAATGTTTGACAGACTTGTAAACTGCATAGGCTTGTTTGTTAATTTGTGAATAATTGAGCTCCGCACCTTTGAAGGTTGAACTCATAAAAGAGATTGGAATCTCTTTATCACTGTCTTGTTTTTGTGTCAAAACAACTGCATAGGAAAAATCAGTGGTGAAAGTGTAGAGAATAAAATCTTTATCAAAATATGGGGACATAAGAGTGGGAGCTTCAGCAATGGCCTTACGAATTTCAACAAATGCATCCTTTTGTTATTGTGACCAGGTGAACTGTACATCTTTCTTAACTAAATGCTGTAAAGGTTCATCTATCTAAGCAAAGTTAGGTACAAACCTACGTACAAAGTTGATCTTACCCAAGAAGGACTGCCTTGCTTTACGCGAACCCAGTAAGCCAATTTTTGAAATAGCATCTGTGCGTTCGGGGTCGATGATCATACCTTCTTTTGAAACAATGAAGCCCAAAATCTTCCCTTCTGTAACTACGAAAATGGATTTCTTAGGGTTTAGGGAGATACCAAATTTCCTGCAACGTTCGAAAACCTGTTTCAGAGAAAATGGATTTTCATGTCGCCTCTTTGAATATATCGTAATATCATCTAAATAGATCATGACAAAATTATGCATCAAATCTTGGAAAGCTATATCCATAGCTCTCTGAAAAGTGGCCCCTGCATTGATCAGACCAAAAGGCATTCGTCTGTAGGTGAAGGTGCCCCAATGGGTTCTAAAAGCTGTCTTTAATTGGTCATCCGGGGCGACCATAACCTGATTGTACCCTGAAAAACCGTCCAGGAGAGAGAACATTTCCGACCCCACTATTCTTTGGAGAATCTGTTCCATAGGTGGAACATGGTAGTTATCCTTTTCAGAAGCCAGATTCAGATTCTTGAAATCGACGCACAATCGGATTTCACCACTTTTCTTGTGTACAGGCACCAAATTGGCTATCCACTGTGTATGCCTCACCGGAAAAATGATTCGGGCTGTGAGTAGCTTTTCCAGTTCTTTTTTCACAGAAGGTTCTAAACTAGGATGCATTTTCTGTAGTTTCTGTTGATACGGTTTCACTTCTGGCTTCATGGGTATGTTATGGTAGATGATGCTAGTGTCAAAAATTTTCAATTTGTCATAGGTCCAAGCAAAGACATCTTTATATTCTTTACATAATTTAATGATGGCTCGCCTTTCTTTTGGAGTACAATCAGTTCCTAAATTGATAAAACGGGGTTCTTGCTTGGTCCCTAAATTGACTTGCTCATAGTTAAGTGAAGAGCTCTGTGTTTTACAATTGGTTTTGTGTCTTTGTCTTGCAAATCATAGAACTTCTCCAAATTGATCACGGACTTTGGGATGACATTGGAGGAATCAGAGAGAGACTTTTCATGTTCATCCTTGTCTATAGCCATATCCTGGAATGTATCCTGAGCTGTCAGAAAATCAAGTATCTGCTGATCATCATCGAACACTTTCCAGCTTGTCACATTATCTGGTATGGAAGGCCTATACATCAGTTCTATTGAGAATGTTTGAGGAGATAGGCCCTCTGGTAGAATCAATCTGGAAGTTTTATTTGCCAACAAGTCAGTATTGAAGTTCTGAGACCTAGGGACTGAATTGATATTAAATGTAGTAAAGGAGTTGGTAAGATCTCTTACCAATTTCTGATAATTCAACATGTGGGGGGACAAGCAATGTATTTTATTCCTCACCCATTTCACAATGATTTCTGAATCTCCGAAGCAATGGATGATCTGTACTTTCAAATCAATAGATTTCTTAAGCCCCTATATTAGGGCCTCATACTCAACCACATTGTTAGTACAATCAAACTCTAATATGCATGCAATCATAGTTTTTATCCCTTTTGGATCTATGAGAACACATCCTGCACCAGCTCCATCCTTATATTTAGAGCCGTCAAAAAACAATGTCCAAGCAGTAGGGTCTAATCTAAAATTTGTATTTACATTAAAAACATTATGTACAATTTATCCTGATAATGGCATAGAAGTGAGATGAGTTACCTGAGATTCGTTCTGTGCATTCTCCTGTGGTGAAATGTCAGTTGGCAAATTCCCAAAGAAGGTGTCAAAGGTAAAATGATCAATGTGTGTGTTGAAATAACCCGCAGGCTCACTTGAGTCATTTAAGTCTGTGACTGTCTATTTCATGTAAGGCTCCCTACTGATATTGATCTTGTTTGGCTTCCCATTGTAGGGTAACCACAAATGGGACCAATCAGTAGCAAAATAACCTTTTAGCTTCTCTGACCAATCTCTACTAAGCCACATACCATATGCTTCTGGAATATCAACAATGACTATATCAATTGTTTGATGGATCTGAGGATCAGCTGATAATGTAATTAAGACATTTATGAGTCTCCCTACTACTCTAACCTTTGATCTATCAAATTGTACTATTTGAGTAGGGCAAGGTTACCATGTGGCATTCAACTTTCTACAAACAGACATAGGCATCACATTTGATGACGCACCAGAGTCTATCATGCAGTTATGTATGTTTCGATTGAAAATCTCAAAAGTAAGCAGAAAAGGAGGTGTCATTCTGCTACAAGACTTTTGATCATCTGGTTTAGTGAAAGAGTTAAGGTTATTATTCTGCAATTCTCTTGGCTATTTGACCACCATACTTTTGGGTGAAGTATCCCTCATGGAAGGGATTCTCAACAATTCAAACAAAGAGATGTTTTCCTTAACTCTTTTAAGATCTTCAACTAAATTGTACTCCATTTCAGGGATGACTGTATCCTTGTTGGGAACAGTCCTGCCTTTATTAGGAACCGGCATGGAGGATGAAGGTTCCTGAGGGGGTTGAGGTTTAGACCTTGTGTTATAAGGATGTTGAACATTAAACACAGTCTCAGGTTCTTCTTCTTCTTCACACATAGGAAGCTTTGAAAAATAGCTTACAGTGTTGATTTGTGGATCCTCATGTTCCTCTTCTTCTTCTTTAGGTAATTGTCGGTCTGGATTAGTTTGATCATTGGGAACTTCATAGGTGTTTTGAGATTCTGATGTTAAGGCTCTAAAAATAGAATAAATTTCTTCATTCGTGAGTCCTTCTGTTGGATTAGGAGGCAGTGGATTTGGTGGAGGTTGATAAGGTCTCCTAAAAGGTGGCCTCATAAAACCTCTATTATGATTTTGATTTTCATTGTTAGTCTTTTTTAAATCCACCATCTTGTTTGACATTTTCTGGATGAAATTTTTCATGTTAGTCATGTCAAATGGATCCTTGTTTTGAGCAGTGGGTTTGGGGACACTATCATTCCTTTTCTTGGAAGTGGAAGGCTATTCTTCTGAGGTTTCCAGACTATCCTTCAAACAAAAAATGTCTTTTTCAACCTGTATTACTTCATCAAACACTTCCAACAAAGTTCCTTTGCGTGCTCGTTTCACCCACATTGAAATAGGAGCAGGCAGGCCTTTTTCATAGTAGGCTACCAACAATTCTTCAGTAGGAAGAAGGCTGGTAGGAATTCTATTCTTTAAGTATGAGAACCTTTGATTGAAATCTTTAACCCTTTCTTTCCCTTTGATTTTCATGGAGGATAATTCCAAAACAAGATCTTGTGGTGTTTTGTCATCTACAAACTTTTGCATAAATAATTTCTCAAACTCATCCCAAGAAACGATAGACCTTGGTGGTAACGCAAAATACCATGCAGCTTCCTTTCCTTCAAAAGTATAAGGAAAGAGTCTGCAGATGACATCCTCATAAATGACACTTCTAAGTCTAATAGCCTGCATGAAGGTTTTAACATGATCTAGTGCAGGTGACTTGTCGTCTGGGTTAAACTTGGGTAACCACTTCTCAGGGTTTTTGGGTAGTCTATGTTGGTCTCCAAGCACCCATACTGCATCTTGGTCGAGCCATGGTCTGTTTTGGCCTTCTCCAGCCATTGGTGGTTCTTCTTCTTCTTCTTCTTCTTCTGACGAAGAGCTTGAAGAATGTTCACTGTCCAAGGAAGACGATGAGGATGAAGGAGGAGATGGTGGTGGTCCACTAGCTCCAAGTTTTGGTGGATCTAAGGCTTCCTGAAAAATTTGATTAAGGTTGTATTCAGGCGAACCTGAACGATCAAATGATTCTCGGTGTGGTACGTTTTGATCATCTATCTGTTGATGTTCACTCTTGGGATCAACTGAGTGTTGGGCTAGTTGATCACTGGTCTGTGTAATCATGTTTAATTGACCCTCTTGATGACTGGTCTGCAAAGCATTATCTAAATTGAGACCTGCCAAACCACGGCTTCGCTCAATAGCGATTCTTTGTTCCAATCTAGTTACATTGTCACGGGACTGGTTCAAAATGTCTTCAAGGAGAATTGATCCTCTTGTGGGAGATATGATTACAACATCCCTTCCAACCTGTTGTGTTGTAGGTGCAACAACAATAGTAGTGACCTAAGCAGGTGTAATAGGAACAAAAATGGATTGTGACTCAGTGGATTGTTCAGATGTTGAAGCCCTTGATTGGATTCGAGTTTGAACCATTGAAGTACTTGGTGGAGGAGGGTTTCTTAGTGGCTTGTTTAGGCATGTTGTACTAGTGGCACTCCTTCTAGCGCCATTTGTTGAGGCCTCGATTGTACAGGTTAGATGCAAAGGTGCTGGAATGATTCCAAGGCTCCCAACAGAAGAAGAAAACCCAAGTTGAAAGGCTTCGAAAGACCCTGCGCAAGGGCAGTTCTATCCCCAACCTGTTTGGTATGGTAATCCCCCATGGATATTTGGCCTCTGTTGGCACTCTAAGAGTTGGTGAATTTGACCAATTAGGTCAGTTTTCCAATCAAGGAAAACAAAGGTGTGAAAAAGGTAAAGCTAAGCTAAGCTAACCTATTTCAGAAGAGGAAACTAATATGAGTTAGTCCTATTCTAAAGAGAGCTTGTTCATGTGCAGATCAGTCTTGAGGTGTGATAAACAAGTAATTGAACACCTTTTATAGAAATGTCTTTGGTTGTATTACTTGTTGACTTAAATTATTACTAGTTAATAAAAATCAAATGACAATCTTTCAAGTATTTGAGCTTGTCCAAGATCCAATTTGTAATCACTCTGATAATTTAAAAATTAACATTGATTATATGTGTACACAACGAATCATTTGCATAAATAGAAAATGAAAGTATTTGAATTGAAGAAACTCAATAAAATACTTAGGGACATAGACTAGTCATACAGAGAAATCAATATAACAAATCTGTGCATTAATAAATGTTTAGTAAAAGATCAGATGCATAACAGATGGCAATTTGAAGCATAAATCAGAAATTATCAAAAAAACTTGAGGAATAACATAAGATAGATCGAAAGATAACTTTACTATATTAAAAGAGGTCTTGTACAAAAATTACAAAAATCTCTGCTAAACATAGTATCTCCAGTCTTGTCTCCTGCTGACTTGCAACTCCAAAATTACCAACCCCTAACTATGAGAGGCCCTCTTTCTTAAATACTAAATTACAACAGAGTCCAAAAATGGATATTCCTACAAAATAGAGATTACAAAATTGAATCAAACTAATGATGAAAGGAATCTTTCCATTTCTCGTTTTACATGATTTTCGTCACCTCTCAAAATGATTTTCTAAAGATTCGTCCTTTAATCGAATAGATCTTCATGGCACAACAAAAATTCAATCCCAAGTTGCTCACTATCGTCAACAGGTGGTTTGGCTTGCAGAGAATCTGCCGTGGAAAAAATGGAAAAATCCATTAAAGGATCTACTTCAGCAGAAGTCGGCGGGACATCAGGTTTTTGGTGTATTATAAAATCTCATATAAAATCATCGTCACGGTCAGCCAGTTCCTCAGGAACTTTCTTCTCTTTCTCATTAGGGAATTGCATGTAGACAAACAGAGCCTCAGAATCTTCTTCACCGCTATCGCTACTTAAATCAGGAACACCTGCATCAAAAGGTGGTGACATAGGTTCTTGATATAGTAAGGGATAGAGTTTTTCATCTTTAAAATGGGCATTGGGAGATTCATTACCTGTCTACATATTGCTTTTATTAGATACGTTCAGAATGAGGCTTACAAGATTATCACACAGAACTTTTCCCCTTAAAGAATGCAAGGGATGAGCTAAAGGTTTCATGTTTATTTTCAATTTAAGGCCAACCGATAAGATGACAGTAATTGGGCACGACGAGTGGTAATGATTCAAATTATACGACCAATTCATTGCAATTATCCAAACTGTAATGAAACGAGCGAAGACATGCATCAGTTGGATCTAAACCCATGTGAAAGTACACAACCAACCGAAGCTCGCATGACTTACACTACTTACAAAAGCTCATTATTACAAGTATTTTCACATCAGCAATCATGACTTCAGATTTGTGACCAAAATGGAAATTATGGCTAGAAAGATGACCGCGAAATGACTCAAATAGGAGCTTCAGTACACAGACTAGCAACCCTTTTGCACGTATCAAATCGGATCCGAGTGACCTGATTTAACAAAATAACCGGAACAACCTTTCAGACTGAAACAAGTGGAATGATATGGAATCTTAAGGAGTCAAAACAATGGTAAAAGGATGTAAAATACAAAACCAAAACTAATGAACATAGGGTGCAGTAATGGCAACAATCCAACCTAGAGTAACTGAAAACCATTAATAACATCTTTTGACAGGAATTCCTACAATGAAATAATAGCGCGACGGAACAATCTTTCAACAGTAAAATAAAATAGAAAAAATCATTATTTATTGGATTTACCGGATTAAGACATGACCATGTTATAAAAATAAATGGACGGCTGAGATGAACCGGAGCGGGATGTGGGATTGGGTTCATAATTTATTTTTGAAAGTTTATTTAAGAATCCTGAAAGACGAAACCCGAAAGTGTTGGGTTGTGGGTTTCGGGATTGCAAGAAAAAAAAAGGGGCAAAAGAATTCTCGAAAGCTGAAACTCGAAAGCGTCGGGTTGCGGGTTTCGGGAATGTAAAAATCGCAATTAAAAAACTTTTCCCCAAAGCTGCAACCCGAAAGTGTCGGGTTGCGGGTTTCTGGATTACACAACAAAATCAAACTTAAAAATAAATTCCTGAAAGTCGAAAGCCGTTGTTGGGTCCAGGAAATGCTCTTTTTGGCTACCTCTATTACACCTTTTTGCCCTAATTCCATCCTATTTTCATGAGCTATATCGATGTCTTTCCAGATCAATCTATAACATTGACAAGTATAATTTGTTATTACTTTATTTGTTTTTATGCCTAAGACTGTTAAAGATTATGGATCTTAGTCCTTGGTTTATACTAATTTATGTGACTTTATTTAGCCAAGGTCTAAAGCGCAGGTGTATCAGTCCAGCAGTGCCAGTTGTGACTCTTCAACGTCAGCTCCTCATACTCTAAGGGGCAGCGCATCCTCCACGTGAGCTGTAATATATTTCCACTGTAACAGATCTCATTGAAGAAGAGCTTAGCTGCAACAGATAGGTGGCATTTCAGATTTCAAGTTTGTTGATCCAATTTCCATCGGGACAACAACATCCTTCAATATTAACAGCACTATTCAACATGCTGTATGAGTTAGTTGTAACTGCACAGCATGAAGATCATAGATCTTCATTGCTACGCTATTTTTGTGGATTTGAAACTGTCTTTCTTTTTGTATAAATCCCATAAGGCTCTTGTGGCTTGGGGTTGGACAATCATTACTGGTGTACGCTGTAACAAAGCATTGAAGCTCATGATCTTCCATTAATAATATGAGAGCAGCATTCTTCACTTCTGAGTTTTAATTAGCTGTGACTCTTGGCATCTCTGTTAGAAGGCCAGGGCCTGCCTTCTCACAGCGATATCCGATTTAAGTAGGTGGAAGAGTTTACTTTCATTTCTGTTGTGTGGTGTGGAAAGTTGCAGATATTGCTGATAGCTGTAACATAGATTAGCTTCCTTGCTGGTAATTTACAATTCTTGAATAGCTGTAGCAGAGTGGTGTGACAGTCGACTGTGTGGAACAATTCAATTAAATTGCATGTGTGTTTTAATCAACTGTAACAACCAAGCTCGATCCTAATCAATTGGTAGTTATTTATACTTTCTAGGACTTCCAGTAATCATTAATAGAGTTCAAGCTTGTATTTCAATTCTGGTTGTTGTTGTATCTTTAACTGCATACATAGATTAGACAAATAATGTTGGAGTTACAGCAGTCACTGGATAGATCATTTTGGTAAAGGTTAATTGGTGTAGTTTGATGATCATAAGGATTTAACTTCTTGCAAAAGTAATTTCATTTCATTTCATTATTAGATCATTAATTTTTTGGATTGATTCTGTAAGAAGGATTGTTTCAATTGGGATTGGTAGATGTGTGAATCAAATTAGTTGCTTAGGGAATGAGTTGGCTGAGCATCTAGGTAGGATCATTTCTTACATTCATTAATCAACTGCTTAATCTATTTATGCATAGATTGTGCTCATTACCCTTGAAATAAAAGACCTTCCTCAGTTTGACAATTCATATTGATCATTCTGTGTGTTAGCTTTAATTAACCAACATATAGAGTGCCCAACATTTTGGCGCCGTTGCCGGGGATGGTAATAGATAGACAGAGTTAGTAGTTGGTTTCATTTGATTTTACTTTAGTTCAATATTTTTACAGCATGCATGAATACAAGAAAAACAAATCAGGAACCCCCTTTGAATACTAACATTGCAGTTGGAAGAGGTCGAGGTCGTAATACAGGTCAGGGAAGACACACTTATATTGATGAGATAATTGCTAGAGCTGATTCTTTCACTAGACCACAGTGGAACTCTACAGGCAGGGGAAATTCTGTTCCTCCTAATCTTGAACATTCATCATCTACAGTGGAGAATACAACGGGACCTTTAACGCCTATTGCAGAAAGCAAACCTCCTGAAGATAAGGTAAGTGTTGTAGGTGCACTAGATAGAGAGGAGATTTATCATATTGACGGAACCAGAGTTACTAAAGAGGTGTGGTTGGAGACTCGTAAAATAGCAGAAGAAGAAAGAAGGCAAAAAGAAGAGAGGAGAAAAGAGGAAAAAGCCAAAGCAGAGGAAGAACGCATAAAAGAGACTATTGAATTTTGGACCAGAACTATGGCTGATAGAGAACAGGGGGGTGAGAATGAACATGAGGACTGCTGGGAGGAAGAAGGAGAAAATAATCAGCCTGGTAATACTGTGGCTACATTAGAATTCCCTATCCTTCAGACACCTGGAGCAGCTCCTATGAAGAATATCTCACCATCAATCCTCCCTAATTTCCATGGTAAGTCCTCTGAGGATACATATGAGTTTCTTTTGAGTTTGATATTCTCTGTCGTAGCTATGATTACACCTCTAGTGCTCAGAAGCTGAAGTTATTCCCAGCCACCTTAAAAGGAAATGCTCTGCGTTGGTTCATGAGTTTGGGTCGTGAGACCATTACCACTTGGGACCAAATGAAGAACACCTTCCTTTCTAAATATCAAGAATATTGCAGAACAAGAGATAGAAAGGAAGAGTTGTTCAAAATGGTTCAAAAGGATCAAGAGAGTTTGGAAGACTTTGTGGAGAGATTATTGTACAATTTGCAAAGATCTGGTCATGCTGATATTGGAAAGGATGTGCTCAAGATCATCTTGCTAAGAGGAATCAGGGAAGATTGCCTTGAAATGTTGAATCTGCTTGGTAAAGGGGATATCTCGAAGGAACCTTTTGAAAAAATTGTTGAATTATGCCGAAGGTACTCCAAGGGATCTTCCAGAACCAGCAAATGAGACAAGGATCGAGATCAGGTTGTTTTCACCAGGACTCAGAAGTCAACTAGTGGAGGAGCCACTCGAGCAGAAATAGGAAACCTACTGGAGAACTTTAAAACAAATATGATGAGTTCCCTGTCCTCAGAGCTGGATGCCATGAAGGCAAAACAGAGACAAGTAATAGAAAATCTTACACTTGGAGTATTCTGTCCCAAATGTAGAAAGAAGCATCCACTGAAGGAGTGCCCATTGGACAAAGCACAGGTATGTAGGATATGTGAACTCGAGCATGAAACTAAAGAGTGTCCTTCATTACCTAAGGTTAAAGCAGTCCTGCAGGCGTCTATTCCTGATGTAGAGCCAACATACTTTATGGCATAGAAGAAACCATGGCAACCTAGAAACCAAGGTATGAATCCAGATCCAACATTTCTTCTGCATAATATGAATGGAATGAACAACATGCATAATATGAATACACAATTTCCTTCACATTTTTCCAACAACCAGTGGCATCCATCTCAGAACCCAATGCAAAATTATAATTCATGGACACCTTGGCCACAACAGTCAAACCAAGCTCCTTGGAACTCTAACTAGAGGAACCCTTACCAAGGAAATAACTTTCCCCATCACCAGACTTAGTATCAACAATACCCTCCTCAACAGTATTAGCACCAGCAGTATCAGCAACCACAACTTCCGTTCCAAAACAATGCCGCACTCATGAATGCACCACTTTGAACCTAGCTACTTGCACAACCTAACCCGAACCCAAACAATAAAGCAGTCCATCAGTTTGAGACTACCAACATGCCTGCATACTCCATTACTTAGATTCCCTGCAATGATATACAATCACAATCAGGGAGGGTAGTGGAGCCTATTATCACTAAGGATCTGTCATCCCCAGTGACTGAAACTGGAGTAAATCAGCACTATTCAGCAAGCCCCATTATTGAGGATGCTGATACTCCTACTAAAGCAGCAGCTGAAACTCAGGAAGCAACACACAATCTGCTATAGCCTACACAGTTGAACAGAGAACCACCATATCCTGAACGATTGCAGCTGTAGAAGACAATGGAACAGCCCCGATTTGATCTCGTGGGAGAGTTGAAGAATTTATATGTTAACATTCCATTGTTACAGGCCCTTCATGATGTTCCTATTTATGCTAAGACAGTTAAAGATTTGTGTGTTAAGAAACCAGGGAGAAGGCCCAGGGATCCTCCCACTGTCCAAGTGCTGGGAAAATTGTCAAAATTAATAATGGGAAAGGCCCCTATGGCAAAGTATGATGACCCTGGGAACCCGACTGTTACAGTTCACATAGGTAACACACGGATTCCAAATGTCTTGGTGGATTTGGGTGCAGCTATTAATGTTATGACCATAAAAACTGTGAAAGAATTGGGACTCACTAATCTTCGGCCAACCCCTACTATTTTGGAACTTGCTGATAGATCAACGATCAAGCCTGAAGGAATTTTAGATGACCTTGTAATATCAGTGGACTCATGGGAATATCCTGTAGACTTTTTGGTGTTACAACCAAAATCTCAGTTGGGGGGGACACCCACTAATCCTGGGAAGACCATGGTTGGCCACAGCTGATGCCTGTATCAGCTGTCGATCAGGTTCTATGACCATTTCAGACGGGATTGAGATCAAGAATCTAACCCTATACCCTCCATCTCGACCAAGCACAGAAGTTGATACTCCATTATGGGTAGATTTGGAGGAGGAAGAGGGAGTTCAACCACTATTAACCATAGGGAGATCCTTGAAATTTAAAGATGAAACAGAGGATGATGCCATTAATAGTTTCATCAGTGAGCCGACGTCAGTCAATAAGAATGTTTATCAGATCTTGGACAGTACTTTAGCTGCAACAGAATAAGAAAAACTTACAGAAGAAACTTTGATCAGTGGTGACAATGTAATTCCAGTACCTAAGAAGTCGAAGAGTGTTCCAGTGGAGGTTGAGCTAGGAAAAACGTACCTAAGAAGTCGAAGAGTGTTCCAGTGGAGGTTGAGCTAGGAAAAACATTGAATATTAATCCTAATCTGGCACCCAGTGAGCTGGAACAGCTAGTCACTCTGTTGAAACAGCGTAGGGGATATTTTGCTTGGGAGTACACAAATATGAAGGGGATTCCCTCTCATCTGTGCACTCATCACATCTATATTAAAAGTGAATCTAGGCCTGTATGCCAACCCGAACGAAGGATGAACCTGAACCTGAGAGACATAGTGAAAGAGAAAATCCAGAAACTATTGGAAGCTGGATTCATATATCCAATTTCAGATAGTGAGTGGGTTTCTCCACTTGTGATCGTGCCAAAGAAAAATGGGAAATGGAGGGTCTGTGTGGATTACAGAGAATTGAACAAGGCAATGCAGAAATACCATTTTTCCTTACCCTTCATCGATCAGGTCTTTGATACCTTGTCTGGGAAGAAGTATTTCTCTTTTCTGGATGGCTTTAGTGGCTACAACCAGATTCAGATTGCTCCAGAAGATCAGGACAAAACCACTTTCACTTGTCCTTGGGGGACTTTTGTATACCGAGTACTTCCTTTTGGGTTGTGCAACGCACCAGCTATATTTTAGAGAGTAGTGATTGGAATCTTTTAAAAAATGGTGAATGATTGCATGGAAATATTTATGGATGACATTAATCCATATGGTGACAGCTATGAAGAAGCACTGAAGAACTTAGAAAAGGTGTTGAAATGTTGTGAACAAAGTCAGCTCTCTTTGAGCACTGAAAAGTGCCACATGATGATGAGTGAAGGCATAGTGCTAGGGCACTTCATCTCTTCTGCTGGTATCCAGGTAGACCCATCTAAAATCAAGGTAATTGAAAACATACCAAGTCCTGGAACTCAGAAGGATGTGCGTAGCTTCTCGGGGCATGATGGTTATTACAGAAGTTTCATAGAAAAATTTTCCAAACTGGCTTCTCCTTTGTTCACTTTGTTAATGAAGGATGCACAGTTTATCTGGAATGATGCATTCCAAACAACATTCACTGAGCTAAAAAGGAGGTTGTTCACTGTTGATGTATATGTAACTTCGAAATGTATGTCACATATATGTATATTGTATTCCTATAGAGATGTTATTATTCCTCTATACGGAAGTGTCGTCATTTATATTGTAAGTGTCGTAACTTATACTTGATGGGTTATTAGACCACCTTGTTGGGGTCGGCCCTGTATAAGTCATGTGGGTCGAAGGTTTATTAGACCACCCTATTGGAGGTCGGCCATGTGGGTCAAAGGGTTATTAGACCACCCTATTGGGGGTCGACCCAGTCAACATTATGTTATGTGGTTAAGTTCGAGCCTACATGAGTTAGGTAAAAAGGCAAGTCAAGTCTAGTATAAATAGAGTGTGGGAGGCACTCTATTTGCTCACTCACTTCTCACTCATGCACTCAAGGAGGAGTGGCGCACTTATGGAGGAGGAGGATCTGCTGCTAGGTTATGTCTATCTCTCTTGGTTGGTTGTATCATTGCTCTATCTATCTCTGAGGAAGTTATTGGGGTTTTTCACCTTTATGGTTTTCCCCAAGTAAATCTTTGTGTCTCTTGTGTGCTTGCATTATTGTCTCCATGATTGATATGCTGTACATGTTGTTCTCTCAGTTAAGATCCTAGATCATATTGAAGTAAATTTCTGAAAATTTAACATGGTATCAGAGCTAGCCTGAAAGAAGGCATGATATGGCATGTATGACACTTGTTGCACTTACGATGCTAGGGCTTGATATAGCAAAAACCAGTCATCATAGTACTTTCTCTATAAATCCGTTTTGACGAATTTTTCGGATCTGAAATTGTTACAGGACGAAGTGAACATCTCCAGGTACCTTGTGTCCAAAGGAAAACCTCTAATTCATTGTACTTTGTGATTTATGATCTGTACAATATAGGGTTTCTGCCTCTTCCAGATCTGAGTCAAAATCAGGTGACCTTGGGAAAAAGGTCATAACTTGGGCTAGGAAGCTCCAAATGAAATTTCGTGAAAAGTGACAGGTATTACACAGACTGTACTATCTCATAAAACTTTTTCCGAGGCCGAAGTTGAACCAGTGACACGTGGCACGTTGTACAAGTTCGCTCTCCTGTATTATCCCATAAACAGGTCACGTTGCGACACTTGGCATAACTCTCTCTCAGAGAATCCAATTGAGGTCATAGCTATCAGGATGGAAAGATAACAGGTGGAGATATCTTAGAAAATGTTTTCAGAGGCCGACGGTCAAACAGTGACACGTGGCACGCCGTACAAGTTCGCTCTCCTGTATTTTCCCAAAACAGGTCACGTTGCGACATTTGGCATAAATCTCTCTCAGAACATCCAATTGAGGTCAGACCTGTCAAGATGGAAAGATAACAGGTCAGGATATCTCAAAAAACTTTTTCAAACCCTGTAGATAAAAAATTTCGGAGTTACACCAGAAACAATCAGGTACATATTTCTGTCAAAACAGAATTATTTTTTGGTACCTTCATTCATGGCTTCCGGAATTTAGGGCTTTGAAGAAAGTTGGAATTTTTGTAATCGGAGACCACGGCTGGATGCTACTCATCAAAATAGAAATTTAGAGACCAAGATCAGAATTTTTGGTTGGGTAGAAGGCCGGGCTTGATCAAACCCTAGTTCGGGACTTTGATCAGAAAAGTGGAAAATTAGGGCTTCTGTAAAAATCGGAATTTTTGAAATCTGTGACCATGGCTGGAAGCTCCTCAGAAAAATAGAAGCTTAGAGCTTTGGATCAAACATTTTGATTGGGCAGAAGAGTGGGCTTCATCAAACCCCAGTTCAGGGTCACGTCCAGTGAATCCAGAAGTTTCAAAGGCAAAATTGAGGAGTGAAACTTTGCAGTCTTCAAATTTTGAATATACCAGCTTAATCAGCTCATCAAGACACATATTTCTATCCTGTCAGAAGGTTGAAATTCAAAGTTTGAATTTTTTGGGGTTTCTCTGACAAACCCATATCCAGTTCGAAGTCCAGTTCTTGCAAATCAAGTGGATTGGGTTAATCCTAGAAGAAGATGGATTGGTCACCTGCATAAGTGAAGGAGTTCCTGTTTCAGAGGGAGATAAGGCTAAGGCTTTACATAAGAAGATTACAAGCGATCTCAACAGGTATGACTCATCGAGGTATGTTTTGAGATTTGTTCTTGATTAAGTTTATGGTATGTTTGTCTTCATGTTATTATGGTTAGTACAATTTTGATTTTAGATTTGTCGTATCACCTTAACAAAATTATGAATGCATGATAGAAGATATTCATTGGTTAGGGTGTTGACACTTATGATTGTACTAATGCATTATGGTGTTGTATGAGGTTTATGTTGTCTACTAACATGAAAGGTACACCAAGAAAGACAAATCATGTTCTGGTCCAAGAACATATGGTCATGATAACATGAGGACAAAGATTCATCCATTGTCATGGATCTCATAGAAGATCCATTTACGAGGTATGTATAACTTAGTTTTGTAATGGTTAACATATGAGACATGCAGGTTACTAGCACAAGTCACTGAAGAGAACCAAAAGACATTATGCGGGTATGTTAGACATAAACTAGCTAGCATGCTAATCCATGTATGTTTTTCCTATATCAAGCTAGAATCCTACCTTGGTTTAGGATCTTATACTGTTGTGTTGTTGATAATGATTATTCATGAAGTCATAGGTTTGAATAATCATGGTTGTATGCATATTATGTTTCTTACCATAATTGATGATATGACTAACCAGAAGAATCATGAAGGTATAGGTTTGAATAATCACAAGTTTTATGCATATTATATCTCTTATCTTGATTGATGATTCAACTAACCTGAAGAGTCATAGGTTTGAGTAATTATAGGTTTAGACATGTTATGCTTCTTATGATTTGACTAACCATAAGAATACTACATAAACCTTGAATGCTAATGCTTATTATTTTCTGTTTGAAATGATCATGATTATACATGCTTGAGATTATTGTGTTTTAATAGTATACTAATGAAAGTATGATTTTATATGAGATCACAAGAATAACTCAATCATGATACTAATAAGCATGCATAGGGACCAAGGATGAATATGAGTTCAAGAACAGGTAATTCAGGAAGCAAAGATCAAGAGGGAGCACACTCCAGTTGCTCCTGCAAGAAAGCAAAGGAGCACACTCCAGTTGTTCCTACAAGAAAGAAAAGGAGCACACTTCAGTAGTTTCTGCAAGGATGCAGATATTCAGAGGGAGTTGTCCATATCTCTACATTCCACAACAGAAAGGTGTAGAAGAAGCTACTTCAGATTAGGACTCCAGCAGCTCCTGTAAGGAAGCAAAGACTCAGAGGGAGTCCACCCAACGAACAAACAAAGATAAGTATTTTAATTATCATTTCTTGCATATGTGTTTGTTTAAATAAAATTGTTCAATGATGTATATGCTCATGTTCCTAGACTTAGGATATGAATAGTTGCATTGATGAACAGTATACTACTAATATACATGGGTAAGTGGCCTATGGCACTGTACAACATTCCATTGCTACTTATCTAGAATGAAACCTCTTTGCTGACATGTTGGGAGTTGTGCACACTCTTAACAATGTTCTGGTAGAGATTGGAAGGCATCTAGAAAGTTACGGGATATGGATAAATGTTGTATTGAAGCATTGGCTAAGATAATTGCATGACTGTATGACATATTTCTTTATGTGTAAGAATTTGTTCTGAAAACTATGAGGTGTTTCTAATCATGCAATTTAACCTGTTTTGTAGGAAAGATCGCATATCTTCACATACAAAAGGACTACAACATTTGTTCCAGCAACAAAGATATTTATTGAAGATATTGAAGTTCCCAGGATCTGGGATGAAGAAATAGAATGCCATGATCCGTCGATCATGAAGAATGATGTTTGGGATGTAGTCCCAAGACGTGAAGGGAATTTTGTTATGACTTCCAAATGGAACTATCAGATCAAGCAGGTTGCAGATGGCAGCATTAAGAAATATAAAAGTGATGAAATAGAAGATGCACTAGATGGATTTCAAGACAGCATGGTGTAGTCATACATGTGTGCAGAACTTGGTATGGTAGGATAGACAACTTTCTATCCAGTTTGGGCTTTACTAAGAGTAAAGCGGATTCCAACCTTTACTACAAGGTTGAGGAAGGCAATCCAGTGATACTACTTTTGTATGCGGATAACCTGTTTGTTACAGATGAAGATAGATTGATTGCCGACATGCGGCGGAAGCTTACTGCCAAGTTCGAGATGAAGAACTTGGGGATGATGCACTATTTCCTAGGTATGGAGGTGTGGCAGAATGCAGGTGGGATCTTCCTTGGTCAAGGAAAGTACACAGTAGATATCCTTAAGAGATTCGGGATGATGGATTGCAAGGCCATGGCTACACCGATGGCATCGAATTAGAAGCTTCTATGTGATGCTTCATCTGAGCCAATTGATGTCTCTATGTATCGTCAGATGATTGGGTCCTTGATGTACCTGACGAACACGAGACCAGACATTTGCTTTGCTGTGAACACATTGAGCCAGTTCCTGACGGATCCGAGAAGTGTTCACCTGGTTGCTGTAAAGCATGTTCTGAGGTACCTGAAGGGTACAGTGGATTATGGGCTCAGGTATGAGGCGAATCAAATGTTTAACCTGCATGGTTATGTTGATTCAGATTGGGCTGGCAGTGCTGCAGATAGGAAGAGCACATCTAGGTGTTGCTTCAGTATGGGATCAGGTGTGATCTCTTGGTTTAGCAGGAAGCAGTCCTGCGTAGCACTGAGTACAGCTGAGGCAGAGTATGTTGCAGCCTGTTCAGCTAGTTGTGAGGCAGTATGGCTACGGAAGCTACTGTCTGAGTTATTTGATCTCCCGTTGGAGGCTACTGGTATCTTCTGTGATAACCAGAGTTGTGTGAAGCTGTCCGAGAACCCAGTGTTTCATGACAGGTCGAAACACATAGAGATCAAATATCACTCTATCAGGGATATGGTGTAGAGAGGAGCTGTGAAGCTCCTGTATGTTGCGACGGACGAGCAGATTGCAGATGTGCTGACGAAGCCACTAGCCAGGGTGAAGTTTGAGTACTTCAGAGAGAGGCTTGGCGTTCTTCAGATCGAGGACACTTCGAGGAAGAAGTGATGGACACATTTGCTGAATCCATTCCAAGCATGTTGGAAGGAGGATCCTTCACATGGCTGTGGATGTAAGCGCTGGATGATGAGCATCAGGATAATGTTCTGGTTTCTGCTTGGATATGATCAGTTGGATCATTTTTATGTATGTATGTATGCATCCTGTTGGATGCTTGGACCATGTATCAGTATATGTATCAGGTGGATACATTGTATGATCAGGTGGATACATTGTATGATCAGGTGGATCATGTATGGTGATATGTATCATGTATTTGTATTTGTATCAGGTGGATACATTGATGATCAGGAGGATCATGTATGATGATATGTATCAGGTAGATACTTGGTATGCATTAGGTAGATGCATTGATGATCAGCAGGATCATGTATGATGATATGTATCAGGTAGATACTTGGTATGCATCAGGTAGATGCAGTGATGATCAGGATGATCATAGATGAAGAGCTTCAGGATGTTGCTCCAGATGACATGCAACAGGATGTTGCAGTGATGATCAAGATGATCATAGATGATGAGCTTCAGGATGTTGCTCCAGATGACATGCAGCAGGATGTTGCAATGATGATCAGGATGATCATAGATGACGAGCTTCAGGATGTTGCTCCAGATGACATGCAGCAAGACGTTGCAGTGATGATGATCAGGATGATCATGGATACATTAGGATGATGTATGGTGAGTATGAGGTTGATACTCTATGGCCGTGGATCAGGTTGTGCAGATGAGCATGTAATCTGGTGCCCTGGGATATTTGCAGATGGTCTTTCGAGGTTTTGCCTATGGCATGTAATATCGGTGCCCTGGGACATCTGGCAAATGCTCTTTCGAGGTTTTGCTCTGGGAGGACATGTAATTCGATGCCTTGGGAGATCTGCAGATAGTATTTCGAGGTTTTGCCTATGGCATGTAATAGCGCCCTGGGATATCTGGCAGATGCTCTTGCGAGGTTTTGTCCTATGGCATGTAATAGCGCCCTGGGAGATTTCAGGTCGGAGTTGTGTACCCGTAACATCTTGAGATGCTCTTTCGAGGTTTTGCCATGACCACATGTAATAGCGCCCTGGGAGATTTCAGGTCGGAGTTGTGTACCCGTAACATCCTGAGATGCTCTTGCGATTTTTTGTGGTGGACCACATGTAATTTGTGCCCTGGGAGATTTCAGGTCGGAGTTGTGTACCCGTAACATCCTGAGATGCTCTTGCGAGGTTTTGTGGTGGGGTCACATGTAATAGCGCCCTGGGAGATCCTACAGGTCGGATTTGTCTACCCGTAACATCCTGGGATGCTCTTTCGAGGTTTTGTGACGCACGTAATAAGTCCTGAGGATTCCACAGTATGGCTAGTGATGACGAAGACCTGCAGGTGGTGGGCCTACATCCAGTATGAAAAAGGACTGGCTCTGTAGAACTTCCTATGACGATTAGATTCATAAATTGATTGAGATAGCAGCAACAGTGACAATGATGATGACTCGATGACGATTATCTAGTGATGATGATCCAGAGAAGATGACTTGTGCTAGAAGAACTGTGCTGAGAAATACCTTCCTAGTTAAGAGGGAGTGTTGATGTATATGTAACTTCGGAATGTATTTCACATATATGTATATTGTATTCCTATAGAGATGTTATTATTCCTCTATACGGAAGTGTCGTCATTTATATTGTAAGTGTCGTAACTTATACTTGATGGGTTATTAGACCACCTTGTTGGGGTCGGCCCTGTATAAGTCATGTGGGTCGAAGGGTTATTAGACCACCCTATTGGAGGTCGGCCATGTGGGTCAAAGGGTTATTAGACCACCCTATTGGGGGTCGGCCCAATCAGCATTATGTTATGTGGTTAAGTTCGAGCCTACATGAGTTAGGTAAAAAGGCAAGTCAAGTCTAGTATAAATAGAGTGTGGGAGGCACTCTATTTGCTCACTCACTTCTCACTCATGCACTCAAGGAGGAGTGGCGCACTTATGGAGGAGGAGGATCTGCTGCTAGGTTATGTCTATCTCTCTTGGTTGGTTGTATCATTGCTCTATCTATCTCTGAGGAAGTTATTGGGGTTTTTCACCTTTATGGTTTTCCCCAAGTAAATCTTTGTGTCTCTTGTGTGCTTGCATTATTGTCTCCGTGATTGATATGCTGTAGATATGCTGTACATGTTGTTCTCTCAGTTAAGATCCTAGATCATATTGAAGTAAATTTCTGAAAATTTAACATCCACAGCACCCATCTTGAGAGGACCCAATTGGGCTCTGCCTTTCCATATTTCTTCAGATGCTTCAGACACTGCCATTGGACCAGTTTTGGGACAACAGGAAGATAATGCTCCTTATGCTGTTTATTATATTAGCAAAAATCTGTCTCCTGCTGAACTGAATTATACTGTCACAGAAAAAGAATTCCTTGCCATTGTTTATGCCATCAATAAGTTTAGGCGTGATATTACTAGATATTCTACTTTGGTTCACACTGATCATTCTGCCATAAAGTATTTAATGAATAAACCGATCACAAATGCTAGAGTTACTAGATGGCTGTTACTGCTACAGGAATTTGATATCACAATTATTGATAGACCAGGGAAGGAAAATGTTGTTGTAGATTTCTTATCTCGACTTACTAACAGTGATGACAATTTACCAGTCGAAGATTCCTTCCCTGATGAACATTTGTTCGTAGTATCAGCTCATTCCCCATGGTATGTAGATATTGCTAACTTTTTGGCTACAGGTAATCTTCCAGCACATCTTTCGAAGAGAGAAAGAAAGAAAATCATACAACAGAGTGCTAGGTACTGCTAGATTGATGGCCATCTTTTCTACATTGGGCTTGATTTAGAAATCAGAAGATGTGTTATAGAGGATGAAATCTTTAGCATTCTTAAAGCTTGCCATGATGAGCCCTGTGGGGAACATTTTGCTGACAAGAGGACAGGTCATAAAGTTTTGAGAATGGGCTATTTCTGGCCTACATTATTTAGGGATGCAAAGAAGTATGTTCAAGCATGTGATAGATTCCAGAGGATGGGCCAACCCAACAGATTAGATGAGATGCCTTTACATCCACAGCCTGTGGTTGAACCATTTGACAGGTGGGCCCTATATTTTGTAGGGCCTATCAACCCTCCCTCAAAGAAAAAGGTTCATATCCTGGTTTGCATAGACTATATGACTAAATGGGTGGAAGCTGTAGCCTTGGTTAAGGCCAATGATCAGGTTGTGATTGATTTCCTGTATGAAGGAATTTTTACTCGCTTTGGAGTACCCAAGGAGATCATTACAGATGGTGGACCATAGTTTGTATCTCACAAGCTGGAAGCATTGTTGCAGAAATTTCATATTCAGCACAGAATAACCTCACTATATCATCCACAGGCTAATGGGCAGGTGGAGAGCACAAATAAGGTTATTGAGGTTATTTTGACAAAAAAAGTGAAGAGCCATCGTAAAGATTGGGCTGAAAGACTTCCAGAGGCACTGTGGGCCTATCATACTACTTGGCGTAACACCACTGGTTTTTGCCCATATGATCTATTATATGGCAAGAATGCTGTTTTCCCAATTGAATTTGAAATCAGAACTTTGAAAAAAGCTCTTGAAGCAAATCTAGATTTATCAGAGGCTCAGAGGAATCGACTGAATCAGCTCAATGAATTGGATGAGAAACGCACAGCTACAGTGCATCATACAGATTTAATCCAACAACAACGCTCTAGATGGCATGACATATTTATAAAGAAAAGAGTCTTCCAGGAAGGAGACTGGGTCCTGTTGTATGATTCACGGTTTAAGAGGGATTTTAAAGGCAAATTGCGCACCTGTTGGTTGGGACCCTATCAGATAGATCAGGTATTTAATAATGGAACAGTCCGATTGATCACCATTGATGAGAACAAAGTACCATTATTTGCAAATGGTCATCGACTGCAACTGTATCACAGGCCAATCTCAAGGGAAGCTTTTATTTCACAAGTTGCATCTGGTCCAGAGTATCAGTTAATGTCAGGACAGGGATTTTTAAACCCTGTAAATTCCTAAAAAGTTGCAGTTTCCACACATATCTTTGTACATAAATAATCGGTTTTTCTTTCACTCTGTATTTTATCTATTTTTAATTTTTTTTTGCACTTGATCGGTTTGATTTTAAGAACCGTGTGTAGGAACTTATTGGAGGAGCAGTAGCCGTGATTGGGCCAGATGACTGTAGACACCCCATATTTGTTCCTGATCTAATAAAGCTCTTTGAAGAAGATGGATATTTCATGGTCTGTCACAAATAAAATTGACTTCTACTATAGTTGGACGCAGCTGCGACTTCGTCACACTTGCCTATTCTGCCAAATTCGCAGCTGCGACTCTGCTACACTTGCCTATTCTGCCAAATTCGCAGCTGCGACTCCGGCACATTCTCTCATTCTGCTAAAATTCATAGCTACGACCCTGCCACTTTTGCTCATTCGTCCAAATCTCACGGGTGTGACTCTGCTACTTCTGCTTATCTTTCTAATTTGGCAGATACTACTTCGCCATTTCCGTCTCATTTTTACTCCTTCCCAGCAGCTGCGACTCTGCTACTTTTGTCCATTCCGCTAAGTATAGCAGCTGTGACTCCGCCACTTTTTTCCGTTCTGCTAAATCTAGCACCGCGGCTCCATTCTTTCCACTTCATTATAGCTCCTTCCGTATAGCTGCGACTCCACCATTTTTCGTTCATTTTGCTAGATTTAGCAGCTGATACTCTGCCAGTTTGTCTGCTCTCCGATTAATGATGCCAATAACGATGTGACTAAGCATCAATTTTGGTGCTTGCTCCACACGGTCCAACCATGATCCACGACGAAGGACAATCTAGATGCCTTGAGTAGCTGTTAGCTTGGGTGGCAAGTGCCACGCACTTCGGCACATGTGCATTTACATCCGCTGGGATGACGACCGGCCGCAATGATTGATTCATGGCTCAAATTCATAAACAAAAGGTAGGGTTCCTATCTTTTACATGATTTGGTAGAAGAATTAATATGGTAATAACGATTGTGTCCTGTCATAACTCCCGATCAATGAACCAAATTGAATCACACTTTAAAGATTAAGTTAAACATCATAATTGTGATTATTTTTTCGTCACCTTACCTGATTTTGCACTTGTTACTCCTATCTTCCAACCTCGTCGCTTTCATAGAACGTTCATACTATTATAGACTATCCTGAAAACATGATTCTTGAACCCCAGCGACCCTTTGCATGTTCGAAAGCTACAACTCTCCACTTCTAAACCAGAAATTGTTGAGGTCTGAACCTTGAGGAGAGGTTAAAATGGGAAATCCAGTCAGACATGAACCTGTGAATACAGATGCTGTGCATGCCAATGCAGAGGTTCTCAATATTTTTATAGCAGCAGGTTGGATGGAGTATTTCAAATGGTTGAATGGTTTTCATACCGAAACCGCATTGCAATTCTCCCTCAGCCTGACTGATACTCATGCCAAGGTTAGAGGACTGCGCGTGGATGTTACAGAAGAAATCATAGCTGAGGTTACTGGTTTTCCCATGGTGGGAAAGAATTCATTTGGGTGGAAAGTACATAATGCAAATGCAGTGAGGGAATTTCTGTCAGTAGGAGAACAGGTTATTCCAAAGCTATGTGGGCTGGAACTGGCGTCCTTACCACCACCCTGGAATCAAGTTGCATTCTTTGTGAAGAGATATATTTCTTGTGGAGGTAGGTACCAAGTTGTTTCATTCTCTGATCTTCCCTTACTGTCTCATTTACGACATGGTATCTTAGTAAATATACCATTCTATCTGTTTAAAGCCCTACAAACCATGGCTGGCTATGCAAGAACTACCCAACACCCAGTTTCCTCCCTCACTAATCACGGTCTAATCAAATTATTGGTCCTAAGAGCCATTGCAAGTCGTCATTTAACTTGGGACCAATTTTTGGCTGAGGAGGCATCAATCAGACAACCTGTATTAGAAGAGGGAGGTGTTGGTGAGGGTAGCGAGGACCGGAGTTCCTCAAACCCAGTTGGGGGGGAGGTTGGAGTAACAGAAAGTCAGGCCATTAATGAAGGGGAAGTAAGTAAAGAAGAGGCTGAAGTAGTAGAAAACCCTATAATTGAAGGAAGTATGATGGAAACCCTGGAGCAGGAGTTAGAAAAATTGGAATCTGTAATTGTAGAGTCAAGTACTCAATTGAAAGAAGCTAAAACTGGAGCAGTTGTTGAAGATGCAACAGTTGAAGCTGCAATTGTAGAAGTAGGGATTCACAAGGAAGGATATTGGCCAGAAACAGCAGCAAAAGGGACTGTGGAAGTCTTGGAAGTAGATTTCTCTTCAGAAATAAGGGGCACCATTATTGAAGAAGAAGAAACTAGGGTGAACACCCCTGTGTCAAAGAAATGAAGAATAGAATCAAGGAACAGGGGTAATACACCCATGATAGCAAAGAGGAAGAAGAGTCGGACTGTCAAAGCATCAATAGCAGCAAGTGGTGAGGAACACTAGTGGGATTGTTGAGGAAAAGAAGAACTCGGTCAGCAGCAGCAGCAGAAGCAGCTGTGACAGTGGCAGCAACAGAAGTAACTATAATGGCAACAGAATTAACAAGGACAGCAGCAGAAGCTGATACAGTGAATGCTATTGGGGGTAACAGTGGAACACCCCTATAAGAGATGACAGGAGAAGTTAAAGGGAATAGGGGGTCACTTGCGTTAGAAGAAGCACATACAGTAGGGGTAGATATAGAGATTCCTATTTTGAACCCCAAATTGCCTACTGCTATACAGGAACCCTCCAGGGAAGAACCCCAAATTGAAAACCTCCTATTTGAAAGCGAATTATTAAAGGAGGAAGTGCATACATTAAGAAAAGAATTGGAAAAGTGGAAGGGAGCAGCTGGGAGACAAGCAGAGAAAAATTTGGATACATTAGAAAATGATGCAAATTTGCTGGAAAACCCATCTGTTGCATTTGAAAATGAGAAGTATGGGGAGACTGTTTGCCCAGAATGTGGAGATATATTTGCTTCAGCAGGACACAGAGTTGTTGTGTTGAGACTTGCATCCCAGAGTCATGTACAGATAAAGTAGGTGGAAGAAGGAATGCCAAGGATCGAATCGATAGAGGAGAATGAGCCAAGAATGGAAGAGATCCCTGCTTTGAATTTAGAGGATGAAATGGTACAGTCCCATCCATCAGGAGATACTGAGCTCCTTCAGGACCAATCCTACCAGTCAGAAAGATCTGATAAAAATCAGAAACAATCTCAGTAGTTTAAAGAAACGGAGGAAAAGGGGCTGTTACACGAGAACCAATACCCTTGAGGATGTTTAAATCTGCAACTCGGATAGCAACATTTGATGTGGAGAATCAGGAGGGAAACACTACTACACAAGAACGAGTGTTTCCAAAATAATTTGCTATAGTGGCAACACAAATTGAGATGGTTGAGATTGAAATGAAAGACTTGGGTGCTGTTACACAAGAACCAACAACCCTAAAAATACTAACTGAGACTATAGCATTGACTGAGGAAGCTGAGATGGATATGGATATGAAGAATACTGTTACACAAGAACCAACATCCTTAAACCCTATGGATGATACTGCACCACATGCACAGGCCATTGCAATCCCGATAGAAGATGAAGCTGTCATAGTGATGAGGCAAGACAAGGAAGTCATTCATCTAGATTCTGATGATTAAAAGGAGGTAGAAGACAGAAAAATTCAACGACTAGAGAAGAAAATTCTCTGGTTAAACCTTGAACTAGATAAATGGCTCAAATGGATGGAACCATTCAAATAACGTATGATCTCTCTCCAGGAGCATAGGAATGTCATTAAGGGACTAAGAGAAAAATGGTTTGAGGAGCTATTCTTCCAGAAGGCCCTGGTGGGAAAAACTCCAAGAAAAATTGGAAGGTTTGAAGAAGCTTGAGTTCCTACAGCAGGACAAAAAGCAAATGTATAATCTTTCTATAGAATTAATGAGTTGCAGAGCTCCATCCCCCTCTTATCATGTCTTCCTCTATGAGCAGACAACCTTATTTAAATTGAAGGCTCTCAAAGATGGAAGATCATTTGAGTTGGCAACAACTGATCAATTTCTGGAGACTTTTCTGAAGAGTGATTTTGAGGATCAACATTTGTTATGTGAGTTATATTTGCATGATAGGGCTTGCTATGTTTCTGTTCCATCTGACCCTTTACCTGTTCTTGGGGATGTTCATCTGAGGGAATTTGCCTCCTTTGTCATTAACCATGTAAGATGGAAGGATGCTTTCCAAACTATCCTCAGGAATGAGGAGAATTCTACTCTCTGGATTAGGGAGGAACCTCAGAATCCATCAGTATTCATGGCCTATCATTCTAAATCCCTCAGGGTTCCTTCAATTGCTCAATATTTTGAGAGCCTACGAGATAAAATCCTTACTACATGCTTCCCAATGATTCCTAATATGTAGCAGGATGCCCTGGAAGGCAATGAATATAGACGGTTATACTCATCCTCATCTCTGAAGGAAATGGATCCATATGGCTTCAAAAATTTCAGGAAATCCTTCACTAGGGTGCCTAGATATGTGCAATGCATGTAGAGGTGTGGACCTTGGTGGATTGGTTTAAGATTTAAGTTCCCCCTCATTGGTTTCTTATAAGGAATTCTTACAGAACCAATTATGATCTAACATTAGAGGAAGAAGAGAGTTGGTGGGAGCATTGGGTATACTGCTATGGGTTTGTTCCTCGAGGGGAGGCACCAGAATTTGCTTATAACATCACCAATCTCCACTGGTTTCACTCAGATTCAGATTCAGACTAAACGAGGTTGTTGCATGACGACATGCAATTGGATAGTTGGGGGGAGATGTTGGGTCCAGGAAATTCCCTTTGTGGCTACCTCTATTACACCTTTTTGCCCTAATTCCATCCTATTTTCATGAGCTATATCCATGTCTTTCCAGATCAATCTATAACATTGACAGGTATAATTTGTTATTACTTTATTTGTTTTTATGCCTAAGACTGTTAAAGATTATGGATCTTAGTCCTTGGTTTATACTAATTTATGTGACTTTATTTAGCCAAGGTCTAAAAGTGCAGGTGTATCAGTCTAGCAGTGCCAGCTGTGACTCTTCAACGTCAGCTCCTCATACTCTAAGTGACAGCGCATCCTCCACGTGAGCTATAACAGATTTCCACTATAACAAATCTCATTGAAGAAGAGCTTAGCTGCAATAGATAGGTGGCATTCCAGTTGTCAAGTTTGTTGATCCAATTGTGTTATAGCTTGAAATGACACCTCTCCGTCCGTGACGACACTTGTTTCCCTTGGTCGCATGACGACACTTCTTGAGATCAAGTTCAGTCACACAACAGGACAATTGTGGATGGAGGAGTCATTTGGGACACTAAAAATGGTTGAAATTACCTCATTCTTGACCCATTTGATGTATATGACCCTTAGGAACATTTTTCCAGACCAAACCATCTCCTGAAAATGAGCAGAAAAGCCTGTTTTTGGCCATTTTTCACTATGAGCGCGACTCTACTGTTATAATAGTAGCGTGTGTACGCGACTTTACCTCATTCATAGTAGCGCCCATTGCCATATGTACGTGACTTTGTATACTATAGAGTAGCGTACACACTTGTTTTGGTCAAAAATCTCGAAATTCGAGTAAGTTAAGTTGGTTGGGAAACCTCTTGAGTGGTTGTAACTTCTTTTCCTCTTCCTCACTGACTATATAAGGAGGGTAGAAGGGTCATGTGAGAGGACCAAGCCCAATTGCAAAGTTATGCTGGAGGAATGGAGACCCTCATCCCCCTCTCTTGTGCTTAAGTTTTGGTAAACCCTAGTACAATTGCTTAGAGGCTGGGATCCTTGGAGAACGGAAGCAGGAGATCTTGAATCTAGGTTTCGTGAAGTACCAAGCTTGAAGGAAGGTATAATTGTATGTACTTGCTTTCATTCATTAATAAAGATCAGACGTTCTTCTCTTTCCAAATATGACCTATTAATGTGTCTCATATTTGATTACTGTTTGATTATAGTTTGATGCCTCTTTCTATTATAGATATCAGTATTATATATGTAGTCAAATGTATTTGAGAAAGGTATCAAGTTGTTTTGCAGGTTTGGGCATTGCGACATTGGATAAGCATTGAAGAGCGAGGGAAGCAAAGCTAGGATTAACCTTCTGAATGAGGTGCCTACATCTCTAAACCCTAATCTCTTCATTTATTAATTATACTTGCAGAATGCTTGTAAGTCTATCTTTATCACCGTAAGTTGGTAGTTTCTCCCCTGAACTATAGGTGCATTTTCCCCACAACAGAATGGCGACTCCGCTGGGGAAAGCCTAACTGCTTAGGGGTATCCAAGGTCATTTCTTCAGTCTTGTTTGATGGTCTTTGTTCATTTTCTTGATTAGGATCAGTTAGTAGGCTCTGTTTGACCTTCCTGGGCTTTTTACAGACCCTTCCCAACCCTTGCAAACCGTTGTGGACCCAGTTTGGGGGTTTTAACCCCGTTTTTTAGACTTTTTTTTCTTGTACGCTACTGTTTGTACCACACAGTAGCGCCCATACGCTACTTTTCCTTTGCACAGTAGCGCCCATACTGCTATGAGCGCTAGTTTCCTTCATACACAGTAGCGCTCAAAATCTGGGTTTGAAATTTTTGAGTTTTTGGGTTGTGGACCCAAATTTGGGGGCTGTGGCTGCATTTTTTGGGGTCCCTGATGACCTTAGGTCTGTGTTAAATCCCTGTAAGTGGTCTCCCATCCTTGTATTGATCCTACATTCATGATTTGAACCTCTTTTGATCATTTTGGGCTTGTTTGGAAAGTTTTGGGGTTTGTTGACTTAAGTTGGGGGGTTGTGGACCTGTTTGGTGTTTTGTACCCTAATTTGAGTCTGATTGAACTTGCTTACCCCATTTCCACTGGATTTGAAACCTCTTGAGTCTTTTTGACCCTGTTTGTATCTATTTGAGTGAAATTTCTCTTTTAGGTTGGTTTCTTGTCCTCCCTTATGCTTTTAGTTTTTCTTTTGTAGTGAAAGCTCAAGTGTTTTGGCTGTTGTTCAAGACCTTGTTTGCATTGTTTACGTGCAGACCTGACTTTACCAAACCATACTTCTTCGTAGGTCATTTGCTTCGTTTGGGTCTAAAAGTAGTTTTTGTACTCTTTTCCCAATGTTTGGCATGCTTACATCAATAAGAATTTGAAAGTCATATTTGGTAGCTTTTACTGTTTCATAAAGAGAACCTGAAAGTTTCTTTGCTTTGCTTTGATAGTAGGTTAGTTTCAGTTTTTGTTTCTTACCTTTGAAAAGCATAAAGAATTTTAATTCATTTTCTAAATAGAGTACCTTGCAAGTGGCTTAAAAGATTTTAGAGTGCTTTGCATCAAAAAGAACAAGTTTTCTTTTGCATACTTTTTGGTTTGAGTAGCTGCATTTTTAGGTTTTGAGTTTACTTTTGTACATTTAGACTTTATTTTTACCCTTTTTGCATTCAAAAGATTAAAAAATTGCATTTGCACATGCATTCTAGATCAGAATTTTAAGACTTGCATTGAAAAGAAAAAGATTTGTTTGGTGGTAAATATTTCATTTTCAGTACTCTATTTCTGTTATAACCACTCTCACACACTCACTATCCCCTTTGCGTAATAAAAGCCCTTAAAATTTATTAATAAAATGAACTAGAAACCTTTTCTTTTTTTAGGGCACACTACACCAACTAGTCTTGGTTAGGGTCTTGGGTTTAAATCACCTTAAACCACCCAAGATCACACATTGCGCAATAATCGTAGTGAGATTATCATTTAGGCAAATCCACTACACTCAAAAATTGCCTGGGAGCATATGCAGTAGGTCAATGTGAGATCGGTTTGTGGGAATACCTCTCCTACTTTCTGATTGAGCATACGCCAGGATCGGATAGCGTATTGGGGACTCTTTCGAGTTTCGGGCTTAGCTACCCTGCCCACGCTTTCTGATTCGACCGGTGACTGTTCCCCCAGGATTTTTCGGTGTTTTGGTATCCTTAGTATCAGACTTTTAGGTTCATACACAGGTGACAGCGGAGGGTATATCTGCTGTACCTAGGACAGACGTGGGAGGAAATCCCTTGCAGGTCTTTGGGAGGGCGGTTGGGTGATTCCAGCGCTTGCACCCTTAGTCATTGTATTGTGGACCCCGGGTAACTGTCCTTCATCCTTCGTTGATCTGTTCTGGGCCCTCATCATCCCAGACTCTTCTCCGGAAGGCATCTGTTTGCCTGGTTTGATTTACTTAGGACCTTTTTTAGTGGTGTGCTCTTTGTGCTACTTGTTTTAGTTTGCCTTAGGGAACTTCTTGTTCATTTGGGCGAGAAACTATGTCTAGCATTCCGGTGAGTGCCAATCAAGGTACCCCTGTTCCGGGGGATCCTTGTGCTGTTCCATTCATTGGAAACATTGGTGCTCCCTTAATGGCTACTCTGAATCTTCCTGGATTCACTATTGGGCTTCCGGTTTGGTTGTTTTCCACTCCGAATGCCTTGCATGCTCCTGACGCTTCTTTTGTGAGCACCTCAAATCAAGAGCATAAGAACTCTGTGCCTCCTTTGCCAGTAACATCTTCTCCTCCTCCTTCTACCTCATGTGGCGAAAGTAGCAATACTAGTAACCAGCAGTCTAAAAGGAATAGACGGGGGAAGAATAGGAAGAAGATGCCAAAACAAGGGGGCAAGCACCCTGCCTCTGCAAATCATGCAGGGGGCACCCACCCAGCCTCTGGAGGTCATGCTGGGAGAAAACTTTTAGTCGCTGAAAATCATACTGAAAGTTTGTCTTCAACCACTGTCAGTCATGTTGAGGACACGTCATTGATCACTGCTAGTCATATTAATGACAAGTCACCAGTTCCTGTGAGTCATACTGGAGATACCAGATCAGCCACTGCAAGTCATGCTGAGGGAGTTGACATTGTCGACAAACCCAACAAACAGAAGCTTAAGTTCCCTTGTAAGTTTTGCGAGGGAGACCACCTTACTTACTTGTGCCCTGTACTTCCAGAAGTGCAAAAAGTGTGGTCCTTAGTTCAAAAGTCTTCTGCTTCTGAGCAACCAGCCTCTGTGAGTCATGCTGGGGGCAAGCTGTCAGCCAATGCTAGTCATGCTGAGAGTACTGACGTTGTAAAGGAGTCTAAACCTATAGGACGGAAACCAAAGTTCCCTTGTAAACTTTGTAAGGGAGATCACCTTACTCACCG
Organism: Larix kaempferi; assembly: GCA_027924585.1. Taxonomy (NCBI): domain Eukaryota; kingdom Viridiplantae; phylum Streptophyta; class Pinopsida; order Pinales; family Pinaceae; genus Larix; species Larix kaempferi. The sequence continues at coordinate 1,094,813 of BSBM01000292.1, forward strand.
ATGCCCTGCCATTCTAGAGGTACGAAGAGTGTGGTCCATGTCTGAAGGAACCTCTGTTCTTGAGTTGTCTATAGATTCCCTGCAGCCAGATCAACTTTTGGTTGATAAAGTGGTTGAACCAATGCAATCTTTGGTCGACCCCACTCTTCCTTCGGAGAGTGAAGTGATTGAATCGATGCAATCTTCGACCGATCCCATCAGTCCTTCAGAGATTGATGCACCTACTACTGAAGTCTTCTGCATTACCAGTTTGGATGTTCCTGAAAAAGGGGGCACTTCATCTGTGCCATGTGAACCCCTACCAAGCCCTAGGATTGTTTCCTTTGATTGGAATAGTCTAGCCGAGCCTCGTCTTCCTTCTTCGACACCTTTTCAGATAAAGGTTGATATCTGGAACCATACGGTTGATCGATGTATTGTTGATGAAGGTGCTTCTGTTAGTATCTTATCCGCTTATGCTTGGAGAGATTTGGGTTTCCCTAATGTTATTCCAGCTGTTAATTGGCCATTGACCTTCGATAGAAGACCTAGTGAACCGATCGGATTCCTCCGTCAGGCACCTGTTACCTTGGGTGGAAAAACAGTCTTAGTTGATTTTATGGTTCTAAAGGACCCTGTGGACTTTGATATGATCCTTGGGCATGATTACGTTTATGCTATGCATGCTGTGGTGTCTACGCTTTTTCATGTGATGCATTTCCCTCATAACGAAAACATTGTCACCATCGACCAGCTTGCATTCGTTGATCCTCCTTATTACCCAACTGTAGACCAGTCTGATCCCTTGTCATTAGGCACTACTATGTCACATGCGCCTCGTGTGGCATATTGTTCCTTGAGTTCAACTGCTACTGAGAAGAAGTCTCTGAGTTCATGCTTACCTTCTCGGGACTTGGTCCCAGCTTTTGACCAAGTCACACCTCCATCTGAATGTTTAGATATGTATTCTATCTGGGATGATATACTTCCTTCCGATGAAGTTTTTCTAGAGTCTATAGTACAGTCTGCCATTCATTTGGATGTTGATCCAGTTGCAGTTATGTCCAACCCCGGTTTGACCTTAAAGTCTGATCTTCCTACTGTTAAGTCTTTGGACTCTCCTATAGATCAGCAAATCGGTGTTCCTGCTGAGTTTGATTATGCTTCTAGAATTTTCAACTCCCGTGATGATGAATTTGTTTCTGCAGATTCCATCATGTCCTTCAACTTTGATCTTCATCCTGAATTTGATCTTGTTGATTGTAAGTCCTCGGGCTTGGGTACCATAGAGTCTTCATTCGAAGACTCTGCCTTGTTTATGCCTGCTGTTGATGATAGTGAAGTTGAAAGTATTTCTACCACAGTGACTTGTATCGGGTCTTCCTTTACATATGTTTTAGATATGATCCCGGTACTAATGTTTCTTGGAGACAGGATTCTTAGCTGGATGTATACTTGCTTACTGGTCCTTTTCGACACCTTGTGCGACCATGTCAGGTATATTCAGAACCTTGCATATAGGTTTAGGCTTCCCCGCTGTTATGTTGCATTTGAACCTTTTGCCATCCGAATTCGCCATAGGGTCGAACCTGTTGGATATTGGTGTGTTAGCCATCTCTTTATGCATTGTGCACCAGTCCGACAGCAGAACCTACCTAACATGGGTCATCCTAGTCAGCACCCTTATGCCATTCTGGTGCCCATACTGAGTTTTTCTCATAGGATCGGGAGCCTTTTTAGATTTACCATGACTTTGAGAAGAAGCCTCATATATTTCTTCCTCACATATCTCTGGCCATCCCTGATAAGGCTCCCATCTTTGTGTTCAAATTGCATATGCATCTATTATGATCCCGCTTGCGCTAATGAGCCTGAAGCCGGCTTCCACGCTTTTAGCCCGTTGTATAAGCCTCCATCTCTGATCTCATTTCCGCTAAGCCCTGTATCATTTTGCCTTTTCAATTTGACACCTTTTACCTGGAGGAGACACACCCTGAGTGTCCTTATCTTGCTCATGTTCCTTGCATTAGGCATAGCTTTGTTCCATGCGCTTGGAGCTAGTTTTGCATGTCCCTAACACTCGTCTCCTCCCACTACGAGCATTCTTCTTCCTTTACTTCGAGCTCGTTAAAAACAGTAAGTAGGTTTCGAGCATCCTTCTTTTACTTCGAGTTCGTTAAAAACAGTAAGTAAGTTACGAGCAGTCTTCCACCTTTCCTTCGAGCTCGTTAAAAACAGTAAGGAGGCTACGAGCATTTCTTCCACCTTTCCTTCGAGCTCGTTAAAAACAGTAAGGAAGTTATGAGCATTTTCCTATCTCCTTTGAGCTCGTTAAAAACAGTAAGGAGGTCATGAGTTTACTTTTCCGGACTCGTTAAACCTTTACGGAAAAGATCCCTATGGAGTTCTTTTAAGCCCTTTTCAGACTCCTTAAATAGGAAAAGTTTGCCGAGCATAGTTGTCTTTTCGGGCTCGTTAAAATAACTGAACCGACATCCACTTAGGTATAGAATTACCCCTTTTCCGGGCCTTGGTGGATAATTTACGGAAAAGGTATACTCTAGGTATACTCTTGTATGCGCTAGAAGAGTTCTTCTTCCATCATTTTACACTTTTTCGGGGAAGGAGACTAACTTTACGAAAAAGGACCTTTGGAGTCGTCTTTAGGGTTTTCAGACTCTCGAAATGTGAAAACACCAAGCGAGCACATACCAATCCGGGCTCGATATAAAATCCACGGATAAGTGTATAGAGGACTGTTTAAGTTTTTCAACTCTATAAGCAAGAAAACACCGCCGAGCACAGACCAATCCGGGCTCGATATAAAATCCACGGATAGGTGTATGGAGTTTTCTTCTAGGTTTTTCAGACTCCTTAAATATGAAAATACCGTCGAGCATGCTCTAGTTCTTTGTCAAGCTCGTTAAAAAATGACAAAGGAAAGGGAAGGGAAGAATGTTAAAATATCTTTTAATATGATGGCAGCAAGTCAACTATCTCCTTGAACAAAGCACCTGTTTTGAGTCTATCAAACAAGTTGGGTTCTAGTGCTGGCCTTAGGATAAACCTGATCTCAGAGTTCTTACTCCTCCGTTTGGTTAGTCTTACAATCATATGGAGAATCTGTTAATGTCTCCTACATTGCAGACTTGCATCGTGGTCCCTTTGTGTTCAAAGCTGCCTAAGTCACTCTTGTGTCGTGCTCACTGTTCAAGGATATAACCTGTGTCGGCCATTCTGCAGTTGCCTTGACCTCATGTGTCGACCATTCCTTGGTGTCAGTATGTTTCATCCTGTGTTCCGTCCTACTCCAAATCAGCTCATACCTTTTGAGTGTCCCTCGTGTTGGATGATGGAGGATGCATTAAGGCCTCCCTTCCAACGAACTTCTTCCCATCGACTTCAGCTCATTGTGCTCTGGGAATGAAGTTTAGAGTTTCGGTTAGTACCTTGGGGATTGCAGTCATTAGTGGCAGTTTCCCTCGCTATTGGATAGATGGGAATACATCAATGTCTCCTATCCGATGGATTCTTCAAGTGTTCGACGGCAAGACCACTTATTCGCACTTGCTTGAATGTACTAGGTACCTTGGGTTCCATTTTCATTATTGGTGGACACCCTCGCGTTTGTTAACGGTATACATCAATGACCGGTAATCAAACGATACCTCCCATGTTCGACAACAGCTCATTTATTCGCATGGATAGGTTTGTACCTTGGGTTGTTTTTGGATGAAGACCTTGGGATCCTCGATAGCATCACCTCATTTATGTTATCGCCCAAGTTGCGCAAGACTGAGCCCCACTCCTTTTGGCTCTTGATGAGACATAGATCCAGCTTGTTCTCTATGGCTATGTTTCGACTTATGTTCCTCATGGATCCACGCTTGTATTTTAGTGGCCATGATATATGCATCAGTATTTTGGATCATTATTGTATCCTCTTGGAGGTCATGTTCCACCATTTGAACATGGACAATTACCCCAAGGATAAGTTTGTCTGACATTGCCTTTTCTTTCAGGTACTTCATTTGAGCCTATGATTCTTGGTTTCTCCGTTCCTCCACGATTCAACTCTTTTTTATTTTTTATAATGTATTTCGGCCATCGTTTCCCGTACTCCCTCTGACCTCATACATTAGGGGGCATCTGTTATAGCTTGAAATGACACCTCTCCGTCCGTGACGACACTTGTTTCCCTTGGTCGCATGACGACACTTCTTGAGATCAAGTTCAGTCACACAACAGGACAATTGTGGATGGAGGAGTCATTTGGGACACTAAAAATGGTTGAAATTACCTCATTCTTGACCCATTTGATGTATATGACCCTTAGGAACATTTTTCCAGACCAAACCATCTCCTGAAAATGAGCAGAAAAGCCTGTTTTTGGCCATTTTTCACTATGAGCGCGACTCTACTGTTATAATAGTAGCGTGTGTACGCGACTTTACCTCATTCATAGTAGCGCCCATTGCCATATGTACGCGACTTTGTATACTATAGAGTAGCGTACACACTTGTTTTGGTCAAAAATCTCGAAATTCGAGTAAGTTAAGTTGGTTGGGAAACCTCTTGAGTGGTTGTAACTTCTTTTCCTCTTCCTCACTGACTATATAAGGAGGGTAGAAGGGTCATGTGAGAGGACCAAGCCCAATTGCAAAGTTATGCTGGAGGAATGGAGACCCTCATCCCCCTCTCTTGTGCTTAAGTTTTGGTAAACCCTAGTACAATTGCTTAGAGGCTGGGATCCTTGGAGAACGGAAGCAGGAGATCTTGAATCTAGGTTTCGTGAAGTGCCAAGCTTGAAGGAAGGTATAATTGTATGTACTTGCTTTCATTCATTAATAAAGATCAGACGTTCTTCTCTTTCCAAATATGACCTATTAATGTGTCTCATATTTGATTACTGTTTGATTATAGTTTGATGCCTCTTTCTATTATAGATATCAGTATTATATATGTAGTCAAATGTATTTGAGAAAGGTATCAAGTTGTTTTGCAGGTTTGGGCATTGCGACATTGGATAAGCATTGAAGAGCGAGGGAAGCAAAGCTAGGATCAACCTTCTGAATGAGGTGCCTACATCTCTAAACCCTAATCTCTTCATTTATTAATTATACTTGCAGAATGATTGTAAGTCTATCTTTATCACCGTAAGTTGGTAGTTTCTCCCCTGAACTATAGGTGCATTTTCCCCACAACAAATTGCCATCGGGACAGCAACATCCTTAGGTATTAACAACACTATTCAACACGTTGTATCAGTTAGCTGTAACTGCGTAGCATGAAGATCATAGATCTTCATTGTTGCACTATTTTTGTGGATTTGAAACTGTCTTTCCTTTTGTATAAATCCCAGAAGGCTCTCATAGCCTGGGGTTGGAAAATCATTACTGGTGTACGCTGTAAAAGAGCATTGAAGCTCATGATCTTCCATTAATAATATGAGAGCAGCATTCTTCACTTCTGAGTTTTAATTAGCTGTGACTCTCGGCATCTCTGTTAGAATGCTAGGGCCCGCCTTCTCACAGAGATAGCCGATTTAATTAGGTAGAAGAGTTTACTTTCATTTTTGTTGTGTGGTGTGGAAAGTTGCAGATATTGCTGATAGCTGTAACAGAGATTAGCTTCCTTGCTGGTAATTTACAATTGCATCTTGAATAGCTGTAGCAGAGTGGTGTGACAGTCGATTGTGTAGAACAATTCAATTAAATTGCATGTGTGTTTTAATCAGTTGTAACAACCAAGCTCGATCCCAATCAATTGGTAGTTATTTATGCTTTCTAGGACTTCCAGTAATCATCAATAGAGTTCAAGCTTGTATTTCAATTCTGGTTGCTGTTGTATCTTTAACTGCATACATAGATTAGACATATAATGTTGGAGTTACAGTAGTCACTGGATAGATAATTTTGGTAAAGGTTAATTGCTGTAGTTTGATGATCATAAGGATTCAACTTCTTGCAAAAGTAATTTCATTTCATTTCATTATTAGATCATTAACTTTCTGGATTTATTCTGTAAGAAGGATTGTTTCAATTGGGATTGGTAGATGTGTGAATCAGATTAGTTGCTTAGGGAATGAGTTGGCTGAGCATCTAGGTAGGATCATTACTTACATTCATTAATCAACTGCTTAATCTGTTTATGCATAGATTGTGCTCATTACCCTTGAAATAAAAGACCTTCCTGGGTTTGACAATTCATATTGATCATTCTGTGTGTTAGATTTAATTAACTGACATATAGAGTGCCCAATAGCCGCAATTACGGGTTTCAGGATAACAATTCCCGAAATTATTGACAAAGAAAACCCGCAACCCGCAACTGTCGGGTTGCGGGTTTCGGGATGACGAAAATCATAAGTTGCAAAATAAAATCCCGCAACCCGCAACTGTCGGGTTGCAGGTTTCGGGTTTCCTAAACTCCACGAAAAACAGACAAATCCCACAACCCGCAACTATCGGGTTGCGTGTTTCGGGTTTCCCAAATGCCGGGTTTCGGGTTGATGGAAGTAAATGATAAAATACTCAAAAAATCAAGCTTCCTACAAGCCCAAAACACTTAGAAATTTTTAGATCAAAAGGAAAACATGCAGGACAAAAGTATGGGTATGGGATCTTAGGGATAAAAACTAAAATCTCATATTTACAAGAAAACTCACCCAACTACCTTTGTGTTTATTAGGAATGGGGCTCTTGTGCTTCAACTAAGCATGGGATCTATTGTGGCCACAAAGCCTTTATTAGCTTCAAGGACCGTGAAGATCTAGCCTTAACCTGAAAAATAAATTCACAGACAGATGAGAAGATACATATGTGATTCAAAGTATAACTACTTAAATCATTTAAAAAACCGAGTTTGAAACATAGACATGAATACTACAGTTGACATATTTGAAAAATCTTAAAAATTCAAAATATATCTCTAAGATGTTGAATATCATTTTCACCAGCAACAAATACAAATGTGGACAAATTATAGGAGTTGGGATTAGGGTAACCTTAGTTAAAGTCCTGTGCAAAGCATATATGGTATGTTCTATAGAGATTTTAATATACCTCCTTTTGGCAATATTCTGCAAAAATTTAGCATCATTTGACTGTTTTCTGTGATACAACTGGAAAGTTTTGTGGTGTTTTGGCAAGTCTCTTTTGAAAATGTTGGCCCAAAACTTTCCAATTTTCTCAGCATTCTCCCTTTCAACCACAGATGGATCTTTCTGTATGGGATGTTTCTTGGGTAGCTTACGTTCAATAATCTGTATACAACACAACCACGAGTCAACAAGGTTGTCATTTCAACAATAAAAAGGTATAAATAAATAAAATGGAGCATTTTCTCTCTGCTTCAGAAGAGATACCAATCAATTATTGTAGAAAAAGGGTCTGCCATAGTGATCCCTCCAAGATGGGCTATACTGCTATAATTTTCTTTCCATATTTCCAGGTGCTCTGTTTCCAAACTCTTTGCCACCTATGACCATATTTGATCCATACTTTTATATATTTTAATTAGAAGGATATAAGATATAATCGACAACTTTGGAGCAATCTTTTCAGCTTAGATAACTGGCAATGGTGATTCTATGCACTTTCCTCAAGTTCTTTTAGCAAATTCCTAAGGTGAAAACAAAATTTTGGAGCAGGTCTCAAGAAAGAAATGTAATAAGAAGGTATTTGAGTGCATCTAAGTGATAAGAAAATTAGCCCACTATTGGTGTATGCATCAACCACTGCAGTAACATTCAACTTACAAACACTTTAATCGATTATAATGGTAGGAACATCAACTTTGCAAAACATTTCATCGACTTTGAACCTTCAGGGCCATAGCAGACTTCAACCTCATGTCAATAGCTATATTTTTAACTTCTTTATCATCTCCCATAAAAATTAGAAGAGCTATATATACAAGGGCCATCTCCAATTGAAATACTTCACAATGTAGACAAAAGAACTGCACAAAACAATCGAGTACAGATGACATCCAAGCAACTTTCTCAATCCTCAAGTGAATTTAACTTCACATAGTGATGGTTGAAGGTAAGAACGGCTGGCTTCCCTCGATCATCATGATATGCTACTGTTCATTCTTTGCACTTAGATATTATGCCTCAGGCATTTGAGCGCTTTTCTGTTTTTGCAGGCATGCTTATGACATTAGTGTTATTATATTTGTGCTCCCGTTATGTGCTTGTAAAGACTTGTAAATACATGGGAAACACCTCATTGATTGTACTTAACTTCAGTGAATATCAATTACCTTGATTCCAACATATCTGAGATACTTTGGAGATGATCCATCTTCAGGAAACTTGCATCTCCCATTTGGTGGAGCGTTTTATAGGTCTCCATATTTTCCAAGGAGGACTAGCCTCAAAATAGACCCTCTCCAAATGGAATCTTCCAAAGTAGCATTTCATTTGACATTTGGATGCTCATATGCTCTCCCTTGACAGGTGGGCTCTTCCCATGACACTTGGCTTTGCATGGAAATGACCAGAGTTCGCCATGGTGCACTCATTGTACAGACTCTTGTGAGTAATTGTAAGTGTTTGATGGCGATTTGGCCACTTGGGTGATGCTACTTTGAACACTCGCCTCTACCCTTCATCGGCGTTTTCAAGTATTTAGCAATGGGACATCTCATGAGATTCTTGTATAGGTGATTTTCCATTTGACCTCACAACATTCCCATGACAGCATGCTTGAAAATGCGTCATAATTTTTTATAAATGGATGCCTATGATCGAGCATCCAAAAGTTTGGTGAAAAGATGAAAATATGTTGGGTTAAGATCTTCCGGTAATGAGAATCCAGTAGTGAGAATCGGCCAAGGAAATAGGTTTTAATACTATTACCTTACCTTTTACTCTCTACCTTTTATTGATTGTCTGGTAGGGAAAGGCATTCCCGAGCTTTAAAATGTTTTATTTTGTCCCAAAGGGAAAGGCTCAATGAATCTCTGGAGGCCTTACGTAGATTAAGGCTGACGGGGACTAAAAAACTATCCCGCAGGATTTGCTGGATCTCTATGTCTTGTTAATATATGATGTAGTCATATCTAATAGAGCTAAGAAGAACTACTCTTCTAGTCTCCATTATTTGGATTTGGTGCATAGATTTCTACTAGTGTTAATATACTACGATATAGGCATCTCTACCTGGTGATGCTGGTGACGAACCAGTCCTACCTTTGCAAACTATTACTATATGATGTTAGCATAGATACGTGTTCTTACCATGCATGCTGTAGGAATATAAAAATTTCATGGGGTAGATGGTTGTTCTGGTGACAACAGAAGGTTCTCCCATTCCAGCACGGTTCTCCAACATAGCAAACAAATATCTCAAATCTATCCTAGCCTTCAAAAAACTCTCCTTGATTTGAACATCTGTAAAGTTTGGCAAGTTAAGAGATGGTGCTAATTTGTGGTATACAGGTGGAATTTTAAAAGTAACTCCCTCTGCTCGGAGTAGATTATAACCTTTATAACATCCAACTCTCGTTGTTAAGTTTTATAAAAAAAAAATTCCTGGACTTGGGTTCCATCATTTATTCCCTCCATTAATCCGTTGGGCAGTTTTACAGGTGAGGAAGGCAACCATCACCCAGATGTACAGGAGATATTAAGGAATGGGCAACGAACTATTCGTTTTTCATACGAGATGAATACTTTTAAGTATAACTTTATAAGGCAACAGGGTTTTAAGTAGCTAGTACCAATACAATATTGTTCAGGTTAAGTTCGGGAAAGCACCAACTCATAAAGGGATTCTTAATCCTCCATATAGCTTCGGCCAGGGCCTATCTATCTCTATTATAGAGGGATAAATTGAACAAAGAGATCCTGGCCAATGTGAACACAAAAGAAACTTAAATACAATGGCCATGGCCAGGGACAACTCTCGGTACAAAAATTACCTGAAAACAAAAGACAAGCCCTGATGAAAAACAAAATATTAAATGGTACTAGATGTGAAAAGATGTTTACGTGGATCTGGTGTTGCTGCTCCCTACGGGCTTGAGATCCACGAACTGCACAACTATATTAGATGGCTCTGAGGGCAAAGGATTTACGATCACATCCTCCAGGGTGCCCGGGGTAATCATTTCCTTCTCCATCCCTCTTGTGTCCCTACAATCCTACGCAGAATGGAGCAGGAATAGCGACCGATAGGCAGCGGTGCGATTCGATCTCGGGATGTGGGATGAGGAAAAGATGGGAGTGGAAGCATAAAATGAAATGGAATGTAGCGGAGACTAGATTAGGGGGTTTGAAGTAGACGAAGGTGGAAAAAAATGAGGTAGAGGCAGAGGCAAGAAGAAGGGAGTTAAATTGCTAGGATAAAAGATAACCAAAACGCCTAGCTTTTCGGTGGTTTTGGGAGAAAAAAATGTTAAAATTTTGGTTGGAAATTGATATTATTCAATTTTGGTAATTTTAGCTAATACACATTATTTATTTGGAGTTGTCTACCTTATTCCTCTTACCCAGGAATAACTGAGCATTGGAGGTTTATTATTACTCTGCCTTATTCCTCTCACCCAGGCACAATTGAGCATTGGAGGTTTATTATTACTCTGTTAGCCGGTTTTATTTCAAATGAGGTGGAATTTGGAGGGATTGAGCTGCTCCATATTTTAATGTTGTCCCCCAGCTGCTCATAAATGAAGAAGACAAGATCCCTAAAATTATGCTTTATTTGTTTCTTGATTGAAATGCTTGGAGTTATAAAGGTGATGCGAAGAGTCCCCTCATTGATGCATGGCCATGGGATGAACTCTAAAGTAATTAACCAATGCTAAAATAAGCCTTTGATTGTCAATAATCATGAGTGCATATAATTCAAATCAGATAATCAATCTCCCAAAAGCACTCAATACATCAAACATAATTCATATTATTTTAAAAGAAGTTAAACTCATTCATTAAATAAACATGTGTGAGCAAACATCTGGTTCACCATTAAACAAGATAGATTTGAAAAGTATTTAAGTTCATGAGGCTAATGTAGCAATAATATATGGCAAACAAGGGGATGTAAATAGATGGAAATCTAGGGTCCATTAACATTGGCATAGAGACCAAAGGAATGGATAAAAAAACCAATCCTATTCACAACTCTAATGGAAAAACAAAAGGGGATACCCCTCCTAGATGATGTAGACTAGATTAATTACCCAATTTTAAAACTAATCAGACCGTCGAAATTACGATCCGAGCACTCCAAATTGCGATTTTGGCCAGAATTGATTTATTGGATTCCGGCGAGTCGGGGGCATTTTAGTTAGCTTTTATACAACTCCGTTTAATTTTGAGAAACCAAAAAATATTTCGAGAATTGGCGGGAGTGTAACTGGAAGAATTATTCGCGTAGTGTGCATGATTTTTAATTCTCAACAAATTAACAATAAATAATATGCCATGTTTCAAGGATTTACCATGGGCGTGATTGTAATGTATATTAAATTCACTAATAATGATTGGAGTCAACTAACCTCGCATTAACATGTAACGTATTGAAGATGTGAGTCAATGAAAGATGTCGTTTTTAGGGTTGAAAAGTAGTGTTTCTTTAATGATTATATGTACTAATGTTTATAAAATAGATCAAGGGGATTACTTCATTTTTTAATCTTTTTTTTCCATGGAAAAATATTGCAATTCATTATATTAGTAAATGAGCTACATTGTTTATAGGCTAAAAATGGATTAAATAGGATGTGGTCTCGAGTCTAGTTTTGTGATAGTGCCATCAATTCCTTCCCACATATGCCATATTCCTTCACCAACTTGTAGCCCCATCTTTGAAAGTTGGTATGCCGACATATTCCTTTCTGTGTATGTGTGCTGATATGATATGTCATGAAATAAGCAAGTCCTATTCTAATGAGTTCTTCATATAAAGGCTTCATCATGATGTTCTTTCGAGGCCTTTTCATGTTTAACTAGTCTATAACTAGCATAGAATCCCCAAATATTTGGAGCTTCAAAACTCCTTTCGAGATAGCCAAAATCATAACTAACTTAAGAGCCATCAATTCAGTATGGTCATTGGTACTCTTCCCAATACCAACTACAAACTTGTACCAATGAGTATCAAATATGAACATATGCCCCCCAACTCCTCCCATGCCAGGCCTACCTTGGGAGGCACCATCGAAATAGGCCCAACAGCTAATTTTGTCTATACTATCCTCAATAACCCTTCTTTGCTTCGGAGGACCAATAGTATGAGGAAAATGATCAAATATTGTCAAACATTTAGTTGCATATACCTATGGGGGGTATGTGTATCTTGAAAAAGTGATCTTATGGGGGGTATGTATATCTTGAAAAAGTGATCTTATTCTTGGCCATCCATACCCCCCATATCTTGAGAGATGGAAGAGCCCTACAATCAAAGGAAGCTACATATAAAAAAGGGCTTTGTATCCTAGCCACGTCATAACCCAATCTTTATTTCAAATACATAGTATTCATCTTTGGTTTTGTCAATGATGTAAAACTATATTTGGGCGTTGATCTCCAAGCTAATATACCTCCACGTAACCAAGCAATCACCAAGTTAAGTGTCGATTCAATTCATGCAAGATCCCACACATCAAGACTTGTGCACTATGTGTTGTTCAACAATGTGGAAAATTGTGTATTTGAATGGTTTAAATTCTTTTTGCTTGTTGTATATGGAACAAATATTTCAGATGCAAAATAAAATATTGTAGATGCTAGTTCCTTGTCTAAACCTCGAGCTCTAGTGTATAAAGCAATTAAAGGAGAAGAAAGATCTTAACATCAGTTGTTGTGGCCACTAGATTTCAGCAGTTGGGAACCAAATGTCAACGTAAATGTCTAAGTGCATTTACAAAGCACTCATGCTGCTGCGATCATCATGTGACAAGCATCGAGCAGCTAATACTCTGTCCAAGCATTGGTGAAGGGATAGATACTCAGTGCACATGTTAAGCTAAGTTTTATGAATACTAATGTTAACGCCCAATATGAAGACTTTGTTGATTAAGGCTGACAAGTGTCAAAAGGATTATTTTAATGAGTTCTTATGAAATGAATTGGTATGTTACACCAGATCATTTATTAGTCTTTGTTCTTGGAATAAAGGAAAACAGCTTTTAAGTCACCATGGTTTGAAAATGCCAAGCACTCAAGTAAAGACCTTATGGACGTCAGTGGCAGAGACTAACCGTGGTCTTTGACTAAGCACGCACAATTAGGAATGTTTTCAAAAGAAATGAAGACACCTAATGATAAAGAGGGAAATTTTGTACCACAAATGGTATCGATCCATATTTTAAGGTAGAAAATCATCCAGAGATTTCGAGCATTTTTAGGTGGCAAGCAGTTTATTATGATGAGCATTTCCAAGTAGTCTTTTAGCAAGTAGTAGAGCATCTAGAGAATCCAAATCAAATAAAATTTCGTGTCAAACAAGTTCTTTCAGAAACATGGTACCAGATATCTCATCAGTTTCTGATTTGTCTAGATTATATTTTAGAACTATTTTTGGAAAGAGGATCATCAATCCTGTAGGATTATAGTATTCTGTTGTGATATGAAAAACATAGTATTTGTGTTGATATGAAAAACATAGTAGAGTTAAGTCTTGAAATAATCTTGATGTTTTTTGTATTGGAGAAATGTGTTAGATACCTTCAAAATTTTGGAGACTCAAACTTGGTTTTATCCAAGCTAGAAAGATCTATCGCTTCTTGGAATTAGAACCTCTTGGGGGGTATTTAGAGAATGATGAAGTCAAAATATGAATTACGATCTATCTGTTTTTTCATGTCAAGAGAGAATACAATCAAGAAGCAGACATATCATCCAAGAGGGCATGGAACTAGAAATCAACCTCCCTATTGGTTATTGGATAGAGGGAAGGTGAAGAACTATCTAAGGTTCCTTCTTTACAAGATGGATCCTCTCTCACTCCATTCATCATGACTAGGTATGAAACTATCCCATCATGCAATTTGTCCTTGTTGGCTCCTAACATAGAGGGATAATGCATTTGCAAGGGTATAAATATTTCCCAAACCCATGCTTGTAGTAATTAAATGTAGTTTGTTCCTCCTTGTCCTACATATCTCATAGTGATCAACTCATCATAAACTCGAGCTAAGACAAAGACTTCCTAGTCACACATCTCTTACTACTCTACTTCCACTACTAGGGAATTTTTCTATAATATCAAAAGTACCCTTGTGAACTCTATAAGGAGTATCCTCCCTCCTACAACCATAATGATAACTTATTTTGGGTTGAAAACCCTCACGTAAGTGTGACTCATGAGTCTAACATTTCCCTTGAATTTATCTATATGTTTTGTCAGTCTTAGCCTTGGTAGAGCATCCCAAGTGCATCATTGTCCACCTTTTTCTATGAGAGAGTATATTTGGTACTAGCCATCCCTAACGATATTTGGGTGTCCTCTAGTGTGATGGTCATGTGTTTCCATGTGAACTAAAATAACGAAGTTTGGAAGATTGAGTCAAATGTTATCTCGTAGGAAATTGGAGTTGTGTGTGTAGGATCTTCCAAGATTTGAATCACTCTTGGAGGTTTGACATAAATCTCATATTTAGAATAAGGATATTTATCATATACAATAATGAATTTAAGGTGAGTTATTTCCTTTTTTTATCTTTTTATTTCTAGCATTAGGGTTTTTAGCTTATTAAAGGAATTGTAGGTTCATTAATGAAATATCTCATGATGAATGGTGACACCCAGTAAGGCCCTCGGTTAACCCTTTCAAGGGTTGGTCCTTCATTTATCAACCAAACCCATAAATATCCTTTTGAAAGGATAGGTCATCGATTAACTTGGAAACAAGGTCCTAACCAACACCTTTAAGGTATTGCGTAAATTAACCCCCTTTAAGGTATGGTCTTAAAAGGCTTTGTTTGGTCTAGTGTTGATAATGAAAGGGTTGAGAGTTTGACTAAGTCCATAATTAATTGATCAAATTGATGAGAGAGGTTCATTAAGAATTTTTTTAAGAACATACTTGTGAATTTGGTTGTTGTGTTTGATATGCATGTTAGTATAAAGGTATTGGTGCTTGATGCACATTTCAATGGTGAATATTCAACACAAATTAAACTTGGAAAGTAATGGTGTGTTATAAAAACACTGATATTCTTTGTCACACACTTGTGGTGTTGTGACCTATTGCATAGGCATAAATTTCAATCATGTGATATGCATTTCATAACATAGTGCAGTGATTCTTGTTGTAGACATGACATATTGATGTAGTTTAGGAGCTCAATAGTCTGTGCATGGAATGCCAATATTCAAGATGAATCATCTTCCTTGTTTGTCTCTTCCACTTTGGGAATTTGTGTGCTTTGTTCAATATAGACAATATGAATAGACTAGAAGACAAAACGTTTGTATCCCTTAACTAGATGATAAATGCCATATCATGAGAGTGTGAATACTTGAATAGTCGGTTGCTTGAATATTTTGCTCAACTTCAAGTTGTCCATACATTGTCATACATTTTCACAAACTTAATGGGAATTTGGAGTTGATTCATTGATAATATAGACATGCTAATGTTTGTGTGAATGAATATATTATTTTTTGTATGGGTTCACTAATATTTATTTTGAACAAGATAGTGAATAAGCAATCTATTTTTGGGTGTATGTTGTGATCCCTACTCATTGGTTGGCTCAGCAAGAACCAATATGTGTGTCTTACGAAAATGGAACAGGGATTTTTCCATATTAGTCAATTACACTAGAGATAACCATAGTTCCACTAAATGTGTGTGGATTTATTTTCACTTCCACACATTTGTTAGGGGAATGCAAAAATCCCCTAGGGTTGGCTCAAGTGGTTTAACTTGGCATGTTGAATTCATATTATCCAAAGAGGTCACAATTTCAAATCCACCTTAGTCCCTCAAGGTTAGGCATACATGTTGTATATCAACAACATTTACTCTGGGCACCATTCATGAAATGTGAGAGAGTTCCTAAAGAGTTTCCCTAAGGAATTTTTTCATGGAAAAATGGTATTGAGATGCATTCTACTAACTATGAAAGAACACACACTAACTACTAGAAAATCCCAAGCATGTGTGATGATGAGGTAAAAGGACCCAACCATCTAATATTTAGCACTACTTTTGGCATTGAAGCTCATAAACTAATCAATGCCTCATAATAGTTTTCCTTGATCATTTTGTGATCCCAAAAGGAAGAGAAATTAGCACCTTTTAACTGTCACCAAGACCATGGGAACTCATAAAACATGCTTCTAGTTTGATAGGAGAGGTCAAATTAATAGAAGACATTGGATGAGCTATTATAGTACTATTATCATGAGTTGTTATGAGAACCTCATCAAATGTATCCAAGCCATTTGCTTGGACATGCATGGAATCAACCTGAGAGATAAAGTTGTTATTCCAAATGAGCACTACTACATTTTTGGCATTTAGGGGGGGTTGTCTTCCGCCCCAAAAAGTGACCTACGGGGGGGGGGTTTGGCTTTGGGGGCGGTTTTGGCAAAACCTCCCCTAAAGGCACCGATGTTAAAAAATTTTCCCTTTAAGGGCGGTTTTTGACGAGATTGGAACCGGCTCCAAAACTAACTTTTGGGGGCGGTTTGTGACCCCCCCTCGTAGACGTCTACGGAGGTGGTTTTAAACCCCCCTCGTAGACCCCTTCATAGAGACCTACGGGGGCAGTTTTGGACCCCCTTGATAGAGACCTATGAGGGAGGTTGTGAAGCCCCCTCATACAAACCTACAGGGGCGGTTTGGAATGCCCCTCATAGAGGACTATAGGGGGGGTTTTAAACCCCCCTCGTAGAGGCCTATAGGGGCAGTTGTGAACCCCCCTTGTATAGTCCTATAGGGGTGGTTTGGAACCCCCCTTGTAGAGGCCTATAGGGGCAGTTTAGAACCTCCCTTGTAGAGGCTTATAGGGGTGGTATTGAACCCCCCTCGTAGAGGCCTATAGAGGCAGTTTGAAGCCCCCCTCGTAGATGCCTATAGGGGTAGTTTGGAACTCCCCTCATAGAGGCATCTAAAGGTGGTTTGAAACCCCCCTTAAAATTTCTTATTACAAACCTTTATGGATGGTTACAAACCCCCCTCGTAGGTACCTGTGAGGGCAGTTCTAAACCCCCCTCATAGGTACCTACGAGGGTGATTCTAAACCCGCTTTGTTGTAACATACAAGGGCAATTTCAAACCCCCTTCGTAGTGACATATGAAGGCGGTTTAGAACCCCCCTCGTAGCAACATACAAAGACAGTTTGAAAACCCCTCTATAGCCATAATAAATCATAATAAAATACATTTTATTAAAAATACCAATATTGCAATATCAATAGGGCACGGAGGAATCAAACCACCAACCTCCTGCTTGTAAGGAAGGTGCTCTTCCATTGAGCTATAACCCTTTCAGAATTGGGGAGAGGAGCATATGAACACCCAGATTGCATCATTTGTAATTCTAAGAAAAGACAATAATATCAAAAGACAACCATGCTTAAAACAACAAAAATGTGAGCGGTATTTGTTGTGCTATCTCAATCAAAGAAGAATATCCTCTCACAATCACATACACAAACCCTATATTTAGATATGTTTAAGACAACCAAGGACATGAGAGACCGAGTTACCTAAGATAGATTTCCTCCCCTATAAGTTCAACAAAAATATCTAGCGGATCACTAGGAACATTTTTTTGTATATTTTCTTCAATTCTTTAGAAGCATCAACCATAGGGGACATAACAATTTGAAAATGAGGACAATAATAACAAATCTACAACAGTCAATCCCATATGTCTTCCATTAACTAGAAGAAGAAAAATACAATGCAATAGCTCAAATACCTATATGTATAATCATATGAATGATGAACCCCATCTCTCCTTTAGAAAATAAGATGCCTAGGGCTTACAATTAATTCCAACCATCCTTGTGGTGTTCCTAGGCTAGGCTAGGAAACCCTCACCCTAAATCTGCATAGTGCAATGTGACCAACCTATATGAGAGAATGTCTAGAGTAGAGCATCCAACTAGAGAAGATTGTCTGCATGTATGCATCTTTTAGCATTGGGAAAATTGCCCCATCAAAATCTAGAAGAATCCTCTCTTGTTCATCTTGTCTAAAGTTAGAACAACTAACTAAATATTAAAACAAAAAAATTCAAGAAGCATGCATGTACCCTATACAAATGTCTACGTGACTGCACCCTTCTCATTAATGGGGCTTAACTAACAACCATCATGGTTGCATACATAAACTAAGAGAAAGATTTGTTGAAGCATGTCGATGCTAGAGGAAAATCAACAACTGAGCAAGAAGTAAAGCTAAAAATGTCACCACATCCTATAGTGGGTTATTGTTAACACCCAAAAAGTGCTCACTAGCTCATTTACCACATTATATGACTCATTTGTCCATTTTCCTACCATATTTCCATTAAAAATCCCAAAAAACCCATTAAAAAGCCTCCAAAAGGCCTAAAATGCCTCCAAAAGGCCAAAAAAACCATCAAAATAGCCTAAAAAAGGCTAAAAAAACCCCCTTTTCCTCCAAAAATAGCAAAAATCCCCTAAAAAGGGAATAAAAATATAAAATAATGAGGAAAAGGAGGAAAAAACCCTATACAGCTGCCGAAAACCATGTGTTTCCTAAAACCATGGGTCAGCACTCCACCACCAAAAAACTATAAATAGGTGATGGAGATCCCTTATTCCAGATCCACAATCACAAGCACCCTTACTCTGCCAAAATCTCTCTCGAAACCCTAGTTCACCTTTGGACTATTTTCCCCTTGAGAGCCACCTTTGGCCCATCCCCAACATTGGAGAAGGAGAAGGAGCATTCAGAAGCTTGGAGCATCCTCTTGGACACTGCAAAGGGCTTCACCAACCTTGACACTCAAGGTAACATCAATACAAAGTCATTCTTTCATTTTGGTGTTTATGCTTCATGCTTGTCTTAGAAATAATTTAATTTTTTGTTTTTGCATAATTAGTTTAATGTACTGAACTGCTACTAAGGAGTCCATTCTCCTTAGTAGGTGCTCATTGGCACAAGCTAGGGGTAAAACCCTAGCTACAGTTTTGGCTTTCTCCCTCTTTCTGCCTCTTTCGCGCGTCCCGACTGCGCCTGTTAGCCCTTTTGCCGCGACTCGACTGTGTCTTTTTCCATTTTTCCTGCGTCCCGACTGCCACTGTTGGCCCGATAGCCGCGACCCGACTGTGCCTTTTTCCCTGTTTCCTGCGTCCCGACTGCCTCTGTTGGCCCGATAGCCGCGACCTGACCGCCGCTGTTTCCCTTAAACCCGCGGTCGGCCTGTTCTGATCCGCCACAGACCCGCGGTCTGATTTCTGCTCTTTTCCTGTTTTGAGCCCAGCCCCTCTTGCTGCAATATTTTCTGCATTTGAACAGCCCTCTGTCCCACCTGCAGCCCACTTCCTTACAGCCTTTCTGCAACATAATTTCTGTTCCTTTTACAGAATCTTTTTAAAATTTCAGTATTTTTATTTCAGAAAATTTTGCAAATTAAAAGAATCAATTTCAGCATTATTGATAGATTGGAAGTTGCCCTCCCTTGTGGCACTTCTGTTTTTGGGTTCAACACCTCACGAGCACACACTCTGTCACATTAAATCAAGTGAGCCTTAAAAAGTACCTAACTAAACCAACATTCTAACCCCACTTGGGGAACACAAAAGAATCATTGTAGTTAGGTAGGATCAGGGGGATAGGCTTCCAATAACACCCCTTGGTTATTTCACTTGAGACATAGTTGTTGTCCAAATAGGGAACCAAAATCCCCTAGTACTTTTTGGCACGGTCACGACCAGTTTATCAGAGGGCCTCTCCCTTAGGAGGGTTGAAGTCGGGAGACTGGTTCCGGAGGCCTGAGTGGAATACCGCACTCCATTCAGTAACCGAAGGGCTACCTTTCGCGGTTCGCGGGATATCCCTGTATAGGGGTATTGCGGTCAACGAACTAAACGGCAGATTCACCTTTCTGGACGTGTCATGAACGGGGTATCTTAGTTGCCATTCTTCTAGGATTGACTACCCGGTGTCCCTCCCGGTAGGGGGATATCATAGCCACTTGGCTTTCCTACTCATATTGTCTGACTTGGATTTCATCACCTTGCAGAGGATATGTTTAGTTAAGTCAGAATACTTTTAGTTAGGTGTTTGCATGCTCCTTTACCTCCCTTTGGTCTAGTGAGTCCACCATTTTTTTTTTTTTTTTTAGGAAACCTGCTGCTTGTTGGTATTCTGACCATCTTTGTTGTTACTCCACCTATTGTAGCACAGCTGTTGCAGTGGGTGTTTTGAGTTGGTTGTTGGCCTGAGTGCCTTGCTTTTTAGCTCTCCTTCTGCACACTCGGTTGCATTAGGATTTTTGAGCTGTTTTCATACTCACCTCAACCCACAGAGACTTAGACACCATCTGTCACCATTGAGTCCCCGAGACATTCTCGGCGCCTCAGGGGCGAGCCCCCACAGCACGGTTCTCTCGACACCACTCGTCATAGATTCCGATCATTGTCCGTTGATACCACTCATCACAGATCTAGAGCCTTGTCACTTGACTCCACCCGTCAGCGACGTAGGACTCCGTCACCAGATAGTGACGCACCTTACTTTACCTCTGATTCTGACGAAGAGTCTGAGAACCCTATTTATACTGCCCCTACTAGCCCCATGGCTGGTACGACTTCCACTCCATTTGTCATAGGAACCATTGGTGGCACATCCACCACTACACCAGTTACTACACCTGTTTTTGGTATGCCCTCCATGGGGCAACCATCTACCGTTCCCCTCACGGTACCTATTCCCACAGCGGGAATACCTATCCCCACTACATCAGTGGCTCACACTACCCATGGTGGTGCTGGAACATCCTCCACTACCGCAGTTCCCCCACTTGGGGGCACCACCCTTAATTTTGTCCCTCCACTTGGGGGCACTGGCCCCAACTTGGTCCATAGCACTACTGTGTCACAGCCTTCTTCCAGTTTGCCGTTCATGGCTAGCCTCAACCTACCTGACCTGGCCAGATTGACCAACGATCCTATTCGACACGACCCTATGTGGCCTCATATGCCTACCAAACTACCCTCTGACATCCCTAAATTCGAGGGTAAGGCCGGTGAGGACCCACAGAAGCACATCATGTCTTTCCACCTATGGTGTTCCTCTAACTCCATAGTGGACGACTCTGTTCGCCTCCGTCTCTTACAGCGCACCTTTACTGGCTCTGCAGCCAAGTGGTATATTGAGCAGCCTCATGGGACCCACGCCACCTTTTCTTCCCTGGCCTCGACCTTCCTGCAGTTCTTCCAGTTGCCAGTCCGCTATGACGCGGGCGTTGAGATCCTTCTATCTTGTAGACAAAACACGGCTACCCATATCACGGACCACATCCATGAGTGGCGTAGACGCCGTAGCTTATGCAAGATTAAACTAGATGACCGTATCTTCCTCGATTGGTTCCTCAAGTCCCTACTTCCTGTCATCGCTAAGGATGTAGCTTCAGAAAGACCCCAGTCTGAAGAAGAGGCCATCCTTAACGCACAGCAGTTCGACCTCATTTACGCCCAGTCGGGTTACCTTTATACCATTATACCTGACGCCCCTCGCGGCGAGTCCTCCCATCATGATGCGCCGGGGGCATCCCACGCTGCAGATGGTATCATTGGCCGTGTTTCTTCGCATCCCCAACCATTTTCTATAGCACGTCCTACCCTTGGCCCCGACCTGTCGCGGGCTACTTCACAGTCTGGAGCAACCAACTCATATGCTCCCATGACACATCACCATTCCCATGGGCCCTCATGTCCACCACAGTGCTTCGGGTATGCGACTCCTGCTTATGCTCCTCCAGTCGCCCCTCAGCCTTACTACCATCAGCAGGCTGCCTCAGCTCCTGCGCCTTCACAAGCCCCACCAGCTTATTATCCGCCCCAGGCAGCCCCTGCGGCACATTCACAACCTGCTCCGCAGTCCTATCAGCAACCCCCTCAAGTTGCTGCACCTGCTCAGCCTCAACCTACATATCATCCTCCGCAGCCTGCTCCTGCACCTGCGCAACCTCAGAATCCACCTGCTGCCCAAGGGCAAGTTTACGCCCAACATAACCCGCAGCAAAACCAGAATAACCAACGTAACCAGGGCCAACAGAACCGCGGCAAAGGCCGTAATCGGGGAAATAACCAACGTAACCAGGGCCAACAGAACCGCGGCAAAGGCCGTAATCGGGGAAATAACCAACCTGCAGACCAAGCTGGTCAACCGGCTAATCTCCCTGACAACAACAATGCGGCCCCCGCTAATCAAAACCCTGATCGCCCGCCCAAGCAGGCTAAAAACCCCAACTTGCGAATGAACCACCCTTGTTCTATCTGCGGGGTCTATGGACACTATACCCATGCTTGCCCACACTTGGAGCGAGCTCGGCAACTCTGGGTTGACAAGGCCCATCGCCAAGGGCATGCGGCTCCCCAAGCGCCACCCAACCCCCCCCAACCTCAACAACCCCCTTTGGTGCTGCAAAACCCCTTACCGACCCAGGGCGTAGTGAACACTCAGCCGTTGGCTCCCCATCAGGCCAATGCGCCTCAACAACAACAAATCACCTACGCTGCTCCTGATCAACCCATGTTTGACTCAGGTACCCACCACTTACTGATGATGTCATCTGCTGACGTCAACCTACAGACCCGTCGGAACCAATATGGCTCCACCTCTGAAGCCCCTCCCACGGATAAACCTACTAACGCCCATCCCACCGATCAGGCGTTACGTATCCCTCCGCCGCCCATAGACGGCGCTGCGAAAGCACCTCGTTTCCCACTTCGCCGAATCAACAATAACCCTAACGCGCGTGCTGCGTCAAACTACAACATCGTAGACGACCTAGCCCAATCTCCCGCAGCCATGTCTGCATTGGAAGTCTTGAAGAACTGCCCTTCCCAGCGCAAGACTTTACTTTCCGCCATCGGGGGGATTGACCCAACTGATTCACATTTGATGGCGTTTGATTTAGACCAGTCTGAACCACGCCTACCTTCCAGCTTAGCCTTCCAAGTTACAGTCTCCGTTAGGAATCTTGTTATCCATCGGTGCATCATTGATGAGGGTGCCTCCACATGCGTCATGTCTACATTCGTATGGCAGAAGCTAGGATCCCCTCCTCTCCAGCAGTCCACCACTGCGTTACGCGCCTACGACGGTCGTTCGGCCCAGCCCCAAGGCCTCCTACCCAACGTTCCCGTCCAGTTAGGTGGTAAAACAGTTCTTATTGACATAGAGGTAATCAATGCCCAATTGGATTACAACCTTCTACTTGGCCGCAGCTACATGTATGCCATGCGGGCAGTTGCCTCTTCTGTCTTTCGCACCATGATGTTCCCCCACGAAGGACGCGTGGTTAAGATTGACCAGCTCACCTACTATGATCCCAGTGCTCCGGCGGCACCGGAAAACGTTCTCCCCATGGTTGAACAACCTGTTTCTAGTGCCACCACCTCGTTTGTTTCCTCTACGGGGCCTGGAGTCTACTCAGACGCGCCGATGACCTCCACCTTTCAATCCATTCCTCCGCCGTCATCTACGCCCGAAATGTCTGATTTATGTACCTTGTCTCACGACAACCTACCACCTAATACTCAACCACCCTTGTTTCCCAAACCACCACTGGTACCTAGCCACATTGGTGTTACACCGATCCATACGATCCCCTTCCTAGTCCCTCCATCGGGAGTAGTAAGCGCCCCGGTCATGGCTACCCTTAGCCTTCCTGGGTTAACCTTGGGATTACCTGTATGGTATCTTTCGCCTCCCGTTCGCCCGCCGACACCTGATGTCGTCCTCCAGCCGGTGCAACCCATGGCTACTACCACTCAGCCACCTCCCGGTGTCTCTACCCCTTCGTCCTCCACGACACCTCCTCCTACTCCCAAACCCACTGGGGGCAGAGGTCCACAACCTTACACTGCTGTCCCCCCTCCCAAGACAGTCAAGAACCCTCCAGTGTTTCGTGCTCCTCCCAAATGCTCGCTGTGTGACGAGTTGGGCCATGCGACCCACCAATGCCCACAGTTACCCGCATTGCAGAAGCACGTGCAAATGCTCGATGATGACCCCAACATCCCAACTGTCGAACTAAACCCCACTCCTAAGCCTAAAGATAAGTCCCTACGTACCAACCACTCCTGCGCCATCTGCGGTATTTACGGGCACTATTCACATCATTGTCCCGATCTCCCGGATTACAGAGCGGCTCTCTATGAGATGAACAATCTGGATCTCGAGACGGCACCACCTACCATTGAGGAGATCTACCCCCCAGATTCTTCACCTTCCGGAGAGGTTAATACCATCTATATGATCTCTTCCAACACTTCTCCCTCGTCAACCGATTTGACGACGCAAACTTTCCATACCGATGAGGAGATTCTTGAGGCCCTTACCGCCCCGGATTATCCTTGGGATGATATGCACCACCGTTCCTATTTCATCCCAGAAGAATCCTCCTCTAGCACCGCTACCCAATACGCGGTTGAATCCAAAGACTTCCTCCCCACTAAGGTTGACTGGTTCAAGGACCCTATTCCTGCTCCTGATGCCTTCGAGGAGGGCAACATGGCCAACATCTCACCTGTCATCCAAGTTGATATCGCTGCCCCAGGATGTGCCCCTGAACTCATCACTTTAGGAGCATTCTGCAGTAACCAAGAGATTGAGGACTACATAAACCTTTTTAGAGAATTCCGTGATGTCTTTGCCTGGTCCTATACCGAAATGCCTGGTCTTGACCCTGCCATTATCGAACACCACATTGACACATGGCCTGATGTACCCCCCGTTCACCAGAAACAACACTACCTTGACACCTCTGCGTCGAGGGGCATGATAGATTCCCTCGACCCTGGGATAGGGGGCATGATCAATCATTTTGAACCTTCCCCATCACATCTATCTCAGCACATCGATGAACCCATCGTTCAAACCAACACATATGTGATCCATAATCACAAACCCCATGCACATAGCATGGGGGCAAGCCATTAACCCTGCTCACTTTTTCACATTTGTGATCTCAACCATTTTTGAGGTCACGTGTAACTTTTATATTTGATTTGATTTGATATACATAGTTCTTTCCTTTGACCATTCTGGAGTTCTTCTAACCTCCATTTTTTGCACCATTTGCATCGCCGGATTCATTTTTCCAAACTGGTGAGGATGCTTGAGATCATTTCTCGCTCTCACCTCCAGATTTTCCGGGCATTTTTCAAAATGCCCCCGTCACCTCGGTTTGCGTGCCACATCGGCCGTTACCCGTTTTTGACACCCTTTATATCGCCGGATTCATTTTTCCGAGCTCTTGATGATGCTTGAGATCATTTCTCACTCTCACTTGGTACAATTTCACCATTGTGTCCCGACACCTCGCTGCCTCGGTTTGCGTGCCACATCGGCCGCTATCGGATTGTTCCACATTTTTACATGAGCCATTCACTCCTGTCATACTGCAAATGTTTCGTTATTTTGCCACCATTTCATCTACCCCACAAGGAGGTCCATCAGTGTTCCCACCTACCCTCGTTCTTGGTCATCACTACTAAACCTTGATTGAACACTTCCTCCTTGCCTGGCCATTCCTTTTGTTCGGTATAATTTTATCCCTTTTTCGGGCCGGACAAGTCCTTTACGAAAAAGGCACTTAGGGAGTTTCCGTTAAGCTCTTTTCTGACTCCTAAAAGAATGAAAAGATCGCCGAGCAATCTTGCTTCCTTTCATGCTCGTTAAAGTACCTGAAAGGGCGTCTATCTGGTATAAGTTTAACCCTTTTCCGGACCTGGTAGACTAATTACGAAAAAGGAATACTCTAGTCACACCGGCTAGAAGAGTTCTTCATTGCATCCTTTTATGCTTCTTTGGGCCTTGGAGACTAAATCTACGAAAAAGCAACCCCCTGGAGTCTTCTTACTTGCTTTCAGACTCTCTAAAATTGAAAGCAACCACGAGCATGCACTGTCCTGGGCTCGTAAAATCCACACGACAGTACCATTCCCCTACCTCAGAGTCTTCTTATCGCTTTCAGACTCCTTAAAATTGAAAGCAACCACGAGCATGAACTGTCCTGGGCTCGTAAAATCCACACGACAGTATCATTTTATCCACACACTTCTTCTAGTTCCTTAACCCATGACGAAGTATCCTCCCGTGCCTCATGGCACTATGATCGATCATCTCGGCAGCACCCCCAATCAGGTCGCCTTTGTTCAGAGTATTCTGCAGTCTCCTGCCATTTTACACCAGCTTGAGTCTCCCTCAGCCAGTTATCCTCCCAGATCCAATACAGCTATGATCCCTTTCCCCTCAGTCAGTTTCATATGCTGCCAGATCATTTCCATTATCATACTCTGAACAAAGGAAGTTTGAGTCCACCCGCTCTACTTGCCCAGTTGTCCCCCCACAGTTTATCAGTTCTGCCATCAGTACTATCACATTTCGGTCTTGTACCTCGCACTCCTGTCAAGGAAACATCATTGCCTTGCTAGGGGCAGGTCTCCCTCTGTCGACGACAGCTCCTCTATTCCAGAGGATAGGCCCAGAGGTCCCTACGCCTTGGACTTATCACCATCTGTGGTAGGTGCCTACGGATCATTCCGAGAGGAGACATCATTGCCTCTCCGAGTGGTTGTTCCTCACATGCTCGACTTCAGCACCTTGATCGCATCGTTGAGGATCGCGTAGGATTATATCCCATCAGTTTTTAGTCGAAGACCCCGGATTTCCCCCGACTCTAGCACATTGGTGAGTCACTTCGGAACGCCCAGTTGTATGTTCCTGAGGATGTCCGGGCTGCGTTGGCGTTTGTATTCGGAAGCCATCCAGTTTCATGCTTCCTTGAGTACCCAGTTTCAGTTCCAGTTCAGTGTACCATGGAGAGTATGCCCCAGTCACTATGATCCAGCAGCTCATCAGTTCCTTTGGTACCACACTTAGTAGCACTGTTGATTGTTCCGGTGCACTAGTTCTGCAGTTCACACATGATCCGCTCAGCAGTATGTCCCAGATTTGTGTCCCCTCTGGACTCTTATGATGTACACAGTAGTCATGTATCTTACAGGTCCCCCTTTTTTCGGGCCTTACAGTTATATTTATGTATCTTGATACGAGCATGGGTATGCCCGCCTCGTCTATATATTGAGATTATTCCTCAGTCAGTATTTGAGGTCATGTATATTTCAGGTCCCCATGTTTTGGACCCCATTGTTGTTATTATGTTATATCCTGATACGAGCATGGGAATGCCCGCCTCGTCCATATGATCAGATGATTCCTCATCATTTATTGAGGTTATGTACTTTTAGTTCTTGCAGTTGTTCGGGATCGTTGTTCCGGGCTCCAGTTTGTTTCTTCTCTTCTCTCCACATCCCAGGAAAACCATTCATGACTTATGATGTCCATCGGCCATACGATGAGCTCCTGACCTCGCACATCAGGGGGCAATCTGTTAACACCCAAAAAGTGCTCACTAGCTCATTTACCACATTATATGACTCATTTGTCCATTTTCCTACCATATTTCCATTAAAAATCCCAAAAAACCCATTAAAAAGCCTCCAAAAGGCCTAAAATGCCTCCAAAAGGCCAAAAAACCATCAAAATAGCCTAAAAAAGGCTAAAAAACCCCCTTTTCCTCCAAAAATAGCAAAAATCCCCTAAAAAGGGAATAAAAATATAAAATAATGAGGAAAAGGAGGAAAAAACCCTATACAGCTGCCGAAAACCATGTGTTTCCTAAAACCATGGGTCAGCACTCCACCACCAAAAAACTATAAATAGGTGATGGAGATCCCTTATTCCAGATCCACAATCACAAGCACCCTTACTCTGCCAAAATCTCTCTCGAAACCCTAGTTCACCTTTGGACTATTTTCCCCTTGAGAGCCACCTTTGGCCCATCCCCAACATTGGAGAAGGAGAAGGAGCATTCAGAAGCTTGGAGCATCCTCTTGGACACTGCAAAGGGCTTCACCAACCTTGACACTCAAGGTAACATCAATACAAAGTCATTCTTTCATTTTGGTGTTTATGCTTCATGCTTGTCTTAGAAATAATTTAATTTTTTGTTTTTGCATAATTAGTTTAATGTACTGAACTGCTACTAAGGAGTCCATTCTCCTTAGTAGGTGCTCATTGGCACAAGCTAGGGGTAAAACCCTAGCTACAGTTATGCAACATGCCTAAATGTTGTTTCTATTATTCAAATTAGGCTCAAATGTTGTTTCTATGGGTTGAGAATTAGGTTTGTTTGTTTTCTCTAGATATATCGATTCAATTCATGATTTTGAAATGCTTCTCTGTGTTGTGTTGGTATTGACTAACATCAACTCTAGGCACTTACATAATTATACAAGAAGGATGCAAACTCTTAATCTTACTGCTTGTTTGGTCAATTATGATGTCACTGGATGTTGGCCACTCAATTTTGGAAATCTACT
The DNA here is from genome assembly GCA_027924585.1 of Larix kaempferi. NCBI lineage: Eukaryota > Viridiplantae > Streptophyta > Pinopsida > Pinales > Pinaceae > Larix > Larix kaempferi. Next base: position 1,123,350 of record BSBM01000292.1, read on the forward strand.
CAAGGGTGTTGGAGAACCTAGCCTTCAATATCCTGTCACGAATGAATGATGTCATTCATGAGGATGATTTCATTAAGGAGTCACAGAGAAATCCAACAACTTTGGTCTCTGGAAATAATGAGATTACAAAGCCCTGTGCCTTCCTTCCTTCATTGAGGAAACCCAAAATATCGAACCTAGATTGCTTCCACTTTCCATCAGAGATCCCTTCACGGACACTCTCTCTGAGGCTGATCATGACACTTGAACTAGGGCTACATCACCAACCAGATACATTGAAACTAGGTGCCCTTGTTGGGGAGGCTTTGTTGAACTATGTAAATAGAGAATCCTGCTTCTCAGAATCAGATTATAAGGATGCTTCTGAGGAAATGCCTACTAGTGCAAGGAAAATCAATGTTCATCCTATTTCTCCACATTTAGCCAATGCCTGGTGCTGTGGTAGAGAAGTTTGTAGGAGTCTCTCTTGTACTAATTCTCCTTGACAACTATATGTCTAGATGGAAGCATATTGGAGCTCTGAATTGGGGGATGTAAATAAGACAGCATAACCTAACCTATGTTTTTCATTCTATTTTCTTTGATGTCCATGTTATTTTCTTGATAGGAAATTTGTGAAATAAATGCCCTCTATTCAGAAATATTTGAATTTGAATGCATTATGTGCACCAGGGAGGAAAACTACACTGTCATGAACAAGTGTACTACAAACAATCAGACGAGTCTGTATCATGTACAAAGACCATTAATGAATAGATACTTGGACATCGATAAGCTGGGATAATTAGTCTATATTATGGATAATTGTGCCTTGTAGTTTTTCATAATATTTTATGTATATTAGACATATATGTATACCTGATATAATTAATACAATATACTTATAGGATATTTTGCATCGTTCTTTAAGCACCTAAAGAATGTGGATTTCATTCTCTTATGAATAAAAATACATTTTTTCTTTTAAAAAAATAGACGTTTCTGTCGAATAGCCATACAACGCTGGATTTGTGGTTCATATTGCTTGAAAACGTGTTGCAGAGATCCAATTAATGTATCTAGTGCCAAACTGTAGCTTGTACACCATGGTAGAAGAATTTATCCAAATTGGGTAGTTCCATATGGAAATTCGACCAATGATTAAATTCACTTGAATTTTTACAATGTTCAGATTCAACTCATAAGACAACCATAACATCCCAACAAAAAAATCAAGGTTTACATGTGATAGTTCATATGACCTTTGTTTGTTAGAAAGAATGTGGATAGATGAGAGGGGTCGAATTAATCATCAGCTCAACTTTGAGGCCGCCTCCATTACTTCACTAAGAAGGAAAAGGTGGAAAGCCTCAAGACCCTTTAACAAAAACCCCAATTGTAATTGTATTCCCTCACAACCCAAACACAAAACCTATTGCGAATTAGAGCTAGGAATAATCGCTTGATCTTCCTGTTTGTCTTAGGTCTGTTAGCTATTCTATTTAGGACAAGTTTTCATCTTAAGACCTTTTTAGCCTTGGTTTTTATTTTTCCTTTCCCTAAAATTTGGATTGTTTGACTTTCATTTTTGAATTTTATAGGCATTTACAAATATTTAGTTCTTAACCTAAGCTCCTATAGATTATTTCAAAGTTTGTTCATATTTGATAAAAAATCTAGGATGAACTAAACATGGCCTATGTTTTAATACATGCTGGCAACCCATGCCATTTCTTCAAAATGAATGTATGATGTTAGCTTGCCAAAGTTAGTTGTATGTGTGCAGGTATAATCATGACACAGACAGGTTTTGAAAGATGTTCCTGGTACAGACCGACAGCTGGTTCTAAAGGACTCAAAACAAAAGAGCAAAATATCTTCAGGTGGAAGCCCAAGTAGCGGGAAGTAGTGCAATGAAAATAATATCCATTTCCATCTTTTACAATACTGTAAAACCGCCGATGTCTACTTTTCATCCTTTGAGTCACTCACATCAACAACATTTTACATATTGTGCCAGCTATTTAGACGATGGTTCTTGTATTGCCAGAAATGGAAATGCTTTGCACCCTATCTGTATGATACTGTAAAATGAAAGATTGGTAACAGGATGCACCATGGAAATATTCAAGCATTAAAGGTTGTTGTCAATATTATTTGAACCACTTTATGTTAAAGATGCTACTTGATGCAGCAGGAGGTATTGTGGTTATAAATGATGGTAATGCCATCTTGTGGAAATTGGATCTGGTATATCCAGCTACAAAGTATGTGATCGAATTAAGTTGAACTCAGGGTGGGGAAAACCTATAGTAAAGATCTCAAGGATGCTATTGCAATTCTTGACAAGATTGTTATTTCTATTGATGTGAATGACCGCTCAACAATGTTAAAAATGGTTGAAATCTGTATTGGCGCAAAATTTACTAACCAATTTGGAAAACTCATTATGGATATGACAATTGATGAAACTACTACTATGGGTGTTGATTGGGAATGAGTATTTTACTTATATTGTTGAGCACAGGGATCCAAAAAAGCTTGCACAGTTCTTTTAAGAGATGCCATTTGCAAGGGGTTTAGACTATTCACTATCAATTGACAAATGTCAACCAAAATTGTCCAAGTGCCAAGGAATTGACAACATCTACGTAAATGCTAAGGGAGAATGTTCCACAGTGTTTTTTTGCAGACTTGTCAGGGTTTGAAAAAGCAGAGGATCATCATTTGAAGATTGCGAAACAACATTTCATCAGTCAATTTCATATTGAAGCGATCATTCCCAATTTTTGTGCATTTCAAGAATATGAGGCAGCGATTGGACCATCGAATGCTATGAAGGAGTTAAGGCACAGTACAAAAACAGTTAGAAGAGATCTACAAAAAATAACATGTAGTGGGTACTTCTCTAGATTTCAGTGAAGTCCTATCACCAGTTAACTACTTATTAACTATAAATCAGATCTTCAGGGAGATAGTGCACACTCGGCAATAAGATTCCTAATTTTTAGACAGACATTTATAGAGCAAGAATCCTTGCATTTGAAATCAGATGGCAGTTTATGACAAGTGGCCAATTTTTGAAGATTAATATTCCAAAGGAGATTTGCCCCAGTAGCCTCATTATTGGAGATTTTTTCATTGTTGCAGATAAAGATCCAAGTCAGAGGAGCATCTTGAATGATTGTATGGTGTCTTGATGTCATATTTTCCATATTTTGTGGCACAAACTTCTCATAATTTCTAATTTGTAATATAGTTAGTTGAAGACTCTCCAGGGAGCATATTGTATATATTCTTGTTTGAAGACAAGAGTAAGGAAGGGGGGACACACATGGGAGTCGATATGCTGGAAGCTAGTGTAGCTTTACAACCATTATCTGTGTAAGAACTTCTTTGTTTTGAATGAATGACTTAATATCTATATGGAGCTAGGTTTTGAACTTATATTGTGTAATATTCTTTGGTTCTGTTTGAACCTTGTTTGCATGGATATTTATGTAGATGTTTTCTATATAGATGATATGTCTCCAAGTGAATGTTAATGCTTACTTGATATGTGAAATGTTATTTCAGATGCCTGTATCTTTACATATGTTGCAAATTATGAACTCTTTGTTTATTCTTTGTGTAGATGTGTTTTGAAGCCTATCTCCTTGAGCTGCAATGTTTTAATCTCATCCATTCTACAAGTTCTTGTTGATATACATTTAATTTATGATGTTATCAGTTTGTTTTATCCCTGTATATTTCCTTTACCTTATCAGATTTTTCATTGTCATCCAAAAACCATAAAAAATAGTCTTTTATTTGTTGAGGTGCCTGAACACTGTTGTCCTATAGTCTAGATAGTAGACTTTAGGGAAAACATCTTTTGGCGACCATGCTGGGGAGGAAGCACAAATTCTTCCTTGGTTTGATAAATATTAGATCCAGTATTTGATGGTGAACAAGGGCTGGTTACTCGCGACTACAATTTTTTCACCGGCGACTTCACAGGGGAAGGATCTATTGGCGGCTCCACCGATTCAAAATATCAAAATCCATGGAAGCCATTGTGGCTGCATGGTTTGCACCTTTCAATTTTTCAGCTATTCTAGATTTTCCAAATAATGTGCCTACTATGGATGAATGGGGAGACTTCCTTCCAAGATTTAGAGGAGATGGCCATGATCATCTAGCACAACACTTGGTTGAGTTTCATCAATACATGGACCAGCTCGATATTCATCAAAAAGATGTATTGTTGAAGATGTTTATGTATTCTTTGGAAGGAAATGCCAGACAGTGGTACCGATCTCTTCCTATTTCTAGCATTTCATCAATAAAAGATTTCCATACTGCCTTTTATGTTTATTGCAAGATGATTTATTCTGATAATCTCCTTGTAGAGGACTGTTGTGAGCAATTTAAGATCAAGAAATCTTTTAGTAATAATGACTAGCATAGGCTTACTAATGAAATTCATGAAGAAGTATCTCATTGTGAAGCCCAATCCTCTATTGAAGAAAACATTGAAAATCATATTGTTTATAAAGGTTTCCAGAACAATCTTAAAAATGGTGTTGATGGCAGTTGAGTTAAAGATGCTATTGATTCCTTTTGAAAAGATGATTCGTTGTCCTATGAAGCTTCTGCTAGATCTATTTTACAGCAGGCAGATTTTTAGCAGTCAGATGTTAAATTTGATGACCATAATATTTTGGATGCATTTGGCATAAATTCAGAGGTTTCTTATAATGGTCATTATAATACAGAAGTTATTCCAAGTTTGTTTGAAGTTCAGATTGCTGCTGATAATTTTAAGAAAACTTCATCTTTGTCATTTGAATTTTATGAGTCTGCTCCAATTTTTCATGAATATGATGATGATGTTGGAAAACAAGATCCGGAGATGTGTGATGTGGTAGAATTCAATCAGTAGGTTCATGAAGACTTTCAGTCCATTATCATTGAACAAATAGAACCAATGTACGACAGTTGCCTATCGGATGGCAACATGAAAGAGGAAGATCATCTTTGTAGATTCTCAGGATGACATTGTTATTGATATTGTTAAAGGAACTTCTGAACACATTCAGGATGAATTTTATACCTTTGATTTTCTATGCCTGGAAAATATTCATTCTCTATTTTCAACAGAACAAATGAAATATCATCTTATAAATGGAGCAGAGGAACAATGCCACTTTTTGTATCAGCTGGAAATACAACATAACTGGAAGGACCCAATGGCCATTTACATAGACTCGGGGTTTTCAAAAGGTTTCAGCCTTCTAGAATGTGAAATCAGAGAAGATAATGCTGTGCAAATTAAATTTCTGCTTCAAATAATAAAGTCTTCTTTGATTTTTATCTACCTGCAAGCAGTTGTCACAACCGGTTGGATGCTATCATGGCTTCACTGGAAGTATGATTACACTTGATTGGGTTGTTTCTACTGGTTAAAAGTAGGAGTAGGCAGAAGAATAAGCTCTCCATATCAGCATGTAGATTCTTTTCAGTGTGTTGGCTTGCAGCAATATTTTGGAGGTGTGTGCTCAGAGTTTGAGATAGTTTCAGAGATTTGGTAAAAGACTCCATAACCCAATGGATTAGTAATTATTGACGGAATATGAGGCACTGGAACTACAGTTCTTAGCACATCACAGGGAAATGCCATCCCCCAGTTGGAGCCAATGTTTGTCTTAGGTTTGTTAGCTATTCAATTTAGGACAAGTTTTCCTCTTAAGACCTTTTTAGCCTTGGTTTTTATTTTTCCTTTCCCTAAAATTTGGATTGTTTGACTTTCATTTTTTAATGTTATAGGCATTTACAAATATTTAGTTCTTAACCTAAGCTCCTATAGATTATTTCGAAGTCTGTTCATATTTGAGAAAAAATCTAGGATGAACTAAACATGGCCTATGTTTTAATACATGCTGGCAGCCCATGCCATTTATTCAAAATGAATGTATGCTGTTAGCTTGCCAAAGTTAGCTGTATGTGTGTAGGTATAATCATGACACAAATAGGTTTTGAAAGACGTTCCTGGTACAGACTGACAGCTGGTTCTAAAGGACTCAAAACAAAAGAGCAAAATATCTTCAGGTGGAAGCGCAAGTAGTGGGAAGCAGTGCAATGAAAATAATATCCATTTCCATCTTTTACAATACTGTAAAACCGCTGATGTCTACTTTTCATCCTTCGAATCACTCACATCAACAGCATTTTACACATTGTGCCAGCTATTCAGAGGATGGTTCTTGTATTTCCAGAAATGGAAATGCTTTGCACCCTATCTGTATGATACTATAAAATGAAAGATTGGTAATAGGATGCACCATGGAAATATTCAAGCATCAAAGGTTGTTGTCAATATTATTTGAACCACTTGACATTAAAGATGCTACTTAATGCAACAAGAGGTATTGTGGTTATAAATGATGGTAATGCCATCTTGCGGAAATTGGATCTGGTATATCCAGCTACAAAGTATGTGATCGAATTAAGTCGCACTCAGGGTGGGGAAAACTTATAGTAAAGATCTCGAGGATGCTATTGTGGTTCTTGACAAGATTGTTATTTCTATTGATGTGAATGACCGCTCAACAATGTTAAAAATGGTTGAAATCTGTATTGGCACAAAATTTACTGACCAATTTTGAAACCTCATTACGGATATGAGAATTGATGAAACTACTACTGTGGGTGTTGATTGGGAATGAGTATTTTACTTATATTGTTGAGCACAAGGATCGAAAAAAGCTTGCACAGTTCTTTTAAGAGATGCTATTTGCAAGGGGTTTAGACTAATCACTATCGATTGACAAATGTCAACCAAAATTGTCCAAGTGCCAAGACATTGACAGCATCTACGTAAACGCTAAGGGAGAATGTTCCACAGTGCTTTTTTGAAGACCTGTCAGGGTTTGAAAAAGCAGAGGATCATCATTTGAAGATTGCAAAACAACATTTCATCAGTCAATTTCATATTGAAGCGATCATTCCCAGTTTTTGTGCATTTCAAGAATATGAGGCGGTGATTGGACCATTGAATGCTATGAAGGAGTTAAGGCACAGTAAAAAAACAGTTAGAAGAGTTATACAACTGGAGATAATGAGCAGTTTGATAAAAATAACATGTAGTGGATACTTCTCTAGATTTCATCGAAGTCCTATCACCAGTTAACTACTTATTAACTATAAATCATATCTTCAGGGAGATAGTGCACACTCGGCAATAAGATTCCTAATTTTTAGACAGACATTTATAAAGCCAGAATCCTTGCATTCGAAATCAGATGGCAGATTATGACAAGTGGCCAATTTTTAAAGATTAATATTCCAAAGGAGATTTGCCCCAGCAACTTCAGCATTGGAGATTTTTTCCTTGTTGCAGATAAAGATCCAAGTCAGATGAGCATCTCGAATGATTGTATGGTGTCCTGATGTCATATTTTCCATATTTTGTGGTAGAAACTTCTCATAGTTTCTAATTTGTAATATAGTTAGTTGAATACTTGCCAGGGAGCATATTGTATATATTCTTGTTTGAAGACTAGAGTAAGGAAGGGGGGGACACACATGGGAGTCGATATGCTGGAAGCTAGTGCAGCTTTAAAACCATTATCTGTGTAAGAACTTCTTTGTTTTGAATGAATGACTTAATATCTATATGGAGCTAGGTTTTGAACTTATATTGTGTAATATTCTTTGGTTCTGTTTGAACCCTGTTTGCATGGATATTTATGTAGATGTTTTCTATATAGATGTTATGTCTGTAAGTGAATGTTAATGCTTACTTGATATGTGAAATGTTATTTCAGATGCCTGTATCTTTACATATGTTGCAAATTATGAACTATTTGTTTAGTCTTCGTGTATATGTGTTTTGAAGCCTTTCTCCTTGAGCTACAATGTTTCAATCTCATCCATTCTGCAAGATCTTGTCGATATACATTTAATTTATGATGTTATCAGTTTGTTGTATCCCTGTATCTTTCCTTTACCTTATCAGAATTTTCATTTTCATCCAAAAACCATAAAAAAAAGTTTTTTATTTGTTGAGGTGCCTGAACACTGCTGTCTTGTAGTCTAGATAGCAGACTTTAGGGAAAACATCTTTTGGCGACCATACTAGGGAGGAAGCACAAATTCTTCCTTGGTTTGATAAAGATTAGATCCAGTCTTTGATGGTGAACAAGGGCTGGTTACTCGCTTTAGACTACAATTTTTTCACCGACGACTTCACGGAGGAAGGATCTGTTGGCGACTCCATCGGTTCAAAATATCAAAATCCATGGAAGCCATTGTGGCTGCAAGGTTTGCACCTTTCAATTTTTCAGCTGTTCTAGATTTTCCAAATAATGTGCCTACTATGGATGAATGGGGAGACTTCCTTCCAATATTTAGAGGAGATGGCCATGATCATCCGGCATAACACTTGGTTGAGTTTCATCAATACATGGACCAGCTCGATATTCATCAAGAAGATGTATTGTTGAAGATGTTTATGTATTCTTTGGAAGGAAATGCCAGACAGTGGTACCGGTCTCTTCCTATTTCTAGCATTTCATCAATAAAAGATTTCCATACTGCCTTTTATGTTTTTTGCAAGATGATTTATTCTGATAATATCCTTGTAGAGGACTGTTGTGAGCAATTTAATATCAAGAAATCTCTTAGTAATAATGATCAGCATAGCCTTACTGATGAAATTCATGAAGAAGTATCTCATTGTGAAGTGCAATCCTCTATTGAAGAAAACATTGAAAATCATATTGTTTATAAAGGTTTCCAGAAAAATCTTAAAAATGGTGTTGATGACAGTCGAGTTAAAGATGTTATTGATTCTTTTTCAAAAGATGATTCGTTGTCCTATGAAGCTTCTGCTAGATCTATTTTACAACAAGAGGATTTTCAACGGTCAGATGTTAAATTTGATGACCATAATATTTTGGATGCATTTGGCATAAATTCAGAGGCTTCTTATAATGGTGATTATAATACAGAAGCTATTCCAAGTTTGTTTGAAGTTCAGATTGCTACTGATAATTTTCAGAAAACTTCATCTTTGTCAATTGAATTTAATGAGTTTGCTCCAATTTTTCATGAATATGATGATGATGTTGGAAACAAGATCCGAAGATGTGTGATGTGGCAGAATTCAATCAGCAGGTTGATGAAGACTTTTAGTCCATTATCATTGAAAAAATAGAGCCAATGTATGACAGTTACCTATCGGATGGCAGCATGAAAGAGGAAGATCATCTTGTTAATTCTCAGGATGACATTGTTATTGATATTGTTGAAGGAACTTGTGAACACATTCAGGATGAATTTGATACCTTTGATTTTCTATGCCTGGAAGATATTCATTCTCTATTTTCAGCAGAACAAATGAAATATCATGTTATAAATGGAGCAGAGGAACAATGCCACTTTTTGTATTAGATGGAAATACATCATAACTGGAAGGACCTAGTGGCCATTTACATAGACTTAGGGTTTTCAAAAGGTTTCAGCCTTCTACAATGTGAAATCAGAGAAGATAATTTTGTGCAAATTAAATTTCTGCTTCAAATAATAAAGTCTTCTTTGATTTTTATCTACCTACAAGGAGTTGTCACAATTGGTTGGATGCTATCATGGCTTCACTGGAAGTATGATTACACTTGATTGGGTTGTTTCTACTAGTTAAAAGTAGGAGTAGGCAGAAGAATAAGCTCTCCATATGAGCATGTAGATTCTTTTCAGTGTGTTGGCTTGCAGCAGTATTTTGGAGGTGTGTGCTCATAGTTTGAGATAGTTTCAGAGATTTGGCAAAAGACTCCATAACCCAATGGATTAGTAATTATTGACAGAATATGAGGCACTAGAACTATAGTTCTTGGCACATCACAGGGAAATTCCATCCCCCAGTTGGAGCCAATGTTTGGCTTAGGTCTGTTAGTTATTCTATCTAGGACAAGTTTTCATCTTAAGACCTTTTTAGCCTTGGTTTTTATTTTTCCTTTCCCTAAAATTTGGATTGTTTAACTTTCATTTTTGAATGTTATAGGCATTTACAAATATTTAGTGTTATACCTCCATATTCCGCAGTGTCGCATCTCCACCACAAACAGAGTTGACGACACTTCCCCTACTATTTGAACCACCCAGAAGATGTGTAATCCTTGAAGGCAAAGCCAACTTGACAAGTTTTCACCCAGCTAAGACTTTATTTACCCACACTACCGCACCTTGCTCAGTTATAGGTGCGCGGTAGTCCGCACTACCGTGCTATGCTGTGTCCCCAGAACGCGGTACTACCACGTTATGCTCAGACCACAGGACGCGGTACTCTTTTTATAGTCTTTTTTCCATGGCTTGTGGGATTTTGGATTTTTGAGAGATATTGGAGGATTGCGATCCCTGATTCGATCTCAACCCATTTCCTGTGATTAGAAACCTTGATCCACATACCTCTCCTTAGATCCACCCATCTCTCTTGTTGGTTAACCCTACCATACACTATAAAAGAGAGGCATTCCATGGGAAAGAGGGAGGACTCTTGAGAGTATCAAACTTATGATCTTGCAGCCTTGTGGAGATAGCTAGAGGAGGAAGCACTTGGAGCTGGAGGATTGTCTTGGACATCAAGCAACCTTTGTAAGTATTCTTCAAGTTGGTAATAAGATAACTTGTCTTGTCTTTCCCATTTCATGTGTATAGCATAAGTTCTTAGCATGGAATGTATCTAATCTGGATTTGAATCTAAAATTTACTTCAAGGTATTTGGAAGTTTGTATGTTTGTTCTTTGTTTGATCTTAACAGGTTCTATGTTGGAGCTTTGGATCAAGAGCTAAAAGTGGGACAAACGTCAGATTGAAAGGTGTGTCATATCTCTCATTACTTCTGAATGTACATGATCCTGTTGTAAAAGTTAGTTCAGGAATTTCAAGGTAGCATTTGTTTTGTCTTGTTTCTTACTTTAGAGTTAGTTGATAATCTGCTTTAAAGTTAAGAGGATTTTGACTTATCCGTAGGGAAAAATTCTACAAAACAAGAATGGCGACTCCGCTGGTTTTGATTTCTGCTTGATTGATTCAGTTCACTGTCGTCCATCTGTTGATTGTGATTTTTTATTGCACTTCAAACCAGTTTGAATCTTGGTCTTTTTTGACCTTTATTCACCCCTCCTCGCTGTAATTTTTCTCCCTATATGATCACTGTGTCCCCTGGGTTAGCAACAACCCTGAAAACTCCATTTTCTGTTCTCAAGTTGCACTTTTTCCTTACCTTGCACAGTACCGCACCCTTTGAACTACTTACAGTGCGGTAGTACCGCGTTCTATGAATTAGTACCAGAGCGGTACTGTCACAGTGTCGCACTCCAGTCAGACCTTGACACGCAGTAGTGTCTGCATTTTTGTAAAAAAATTTACCCTTGCTTGGTTTCCTGAGTCTCTCTCTGCCTTAGATAGTGTTTACTGTTGCCTGTTATCATCCTGGTCATTTTACAGTCTGTGTGGTCTGATTATTTCCTTGTTGTGAGCTTGATTTGTTTGAATTAGTGGCATTTTTGACATATTGGGTCATTTTTCCAGTTTGATTGCATTGGCTTGATTTTTTCACCACAACCAACTCAACACCACTGTTCTCTTTACTGAACCCTGTAGCTTTTACAGTCACATTATTTCCATCATTTTCAGTAATTAAAATATTATCATTTGAGATCAATTCTATTGTTGGAATTGAAAAAGTCTAGTAGCATTATTTTGCATTAGGAAATGAACCATTGATTTTGCCACAAAAAATTCTCATATTTGAAGCATTGTAGATTGTAGGATCAGTGCATTAAAAATAGTGTTTATTTCAGTTTGGATTTGTTTACACAAAGAAAAGAAAAAATCTTTTGCTTTGATTTTTGCTTGTGAAAAATTTCATGCATGTTTGATCAAAGAAATCTCTCTCTTGCTTAGCTAGATTTCATCGAAGACAAAGGCTTATTTTTGATTCATTTTCATTTGCATGGTTTGAGTTGTCATAACACCATCAAGTTTCACGTCCACTACCTGATTGAGTAAGACAGCCACTAAAATTAATCCCCCTAATTAAACCAACATTAACCTCACTTGAGGAAATCAAAAGAATTTGGTAGTTAGGTAGGACACCGGGGATAGGCATCAAAATAATTCCCCCTTGTCATTTTCATCTGAAACATAGTTGTTGTCTTCTAGGGAACTAAAATCCTCTAGTATTTATTCACATGGTCACAGCCAGTTTATGGAGGGGCCTCCTGACTGTTTCCAACTTTCAGGGGTTAAACGGCCGTGAGATTGAGAACTGGACGGACTCTGTGGAATGCCGCACTCCACTTAGCCCTAACGCAACATCGATCGCTGTCTTCTTCGGAAGGCTGAAGTGCCCAAAACCTTTTCCAACGTGTCATGAATGAGGTAGCTTAGTATCTATTCTACTAGGGCTCTTTTACCCAGGATCCCTTTCGGTAGAGGGATATCCTTCTTATATCGGTCTCTCATGTTGTATTGTTCGACTTGGATTTCATCACCTTGCGAAGGATACAGCTTGTTGAGGTCTCCAGCTCTTAGTTAGGAGTTTGCTTGTTATCTCATCTTTGTGGAGGGTCATTTTTCTTTTTAGGGACTGCTTGTTGGCATTCTGGCCATTTTTTATATCAGCTCGCTTATTGAGACGTCGGTCTCAATATAGATTTTAGATCTTGTTTTTTTTTTGACCTGTGAGCCTTGCTTTTTCTAGCTCCTCTTCTGCACACTCGGCTGCATTAGAGTTTTTGAGTTCTTTGTTTACGTTACTGCCCTCGATTTTCATTTTCCTGTCATCATGTTAGATCAACCACGAAGATCACGACGAGTACAGGGCAAGAGCCCTCCACCACCACCACCGCCACGGACCTCTGGTCCACCTGCATCATGCATTCCTGCTCCTGCTGGCCGCAGTGTTGGTTGAGGGAACATTCCACCGCCGATCCATACGACATCATCAGTTTCGCCTGTAACTACTACTCACAGCACAGTCTCAGAATCTATTGCAACTTCTGCAACCACTAGCATATCTAAGACCTCCACTATCACTTCACCCACTGTTATTCCAGATTTATCTATCACAGTGGACACCATTACGGCGGCTGAGTCTAGTACAGCCCAAATTACTAGACCAGAGGTCATCCTCCTACCTGATGTCAACACTTCCCATCCATCAGACACTTTTCACGATGATACAGACGGATCTGTTGGCACCACTGAAGGGTCCGACCAGGATATACTTGTCTTGATTTCAATCCCAGGCGGGTACGTCGAAATCATTGAAGATACTCAACTTCCTAACACACCTTTTGAACCTGATTATGGATTCATCACTTCCCAGGCGGAGATTCTGCCTGTTATCATTACGTCACCCAGTGTTCATTCGCAGGAACCTAGTTCTTCTAGCAACGTACCTCATACTATATCTTTACCCAACCTCCCTCCAGGACATGAAATCATGGCTTCCATCCAGTCTAGTATGGTTAGTCTAGCAAACTCCCCGTTAGCATCGGCACGGTTTGCAGCACAGAGAAAATGCTCTCGACAGCATCTAGATACCCCCTGATACTCGTCCTTCTGACTATCGGGATCCCAACATCCCATCTAGCACAGAGTTTCGTCACTCCTATGTAGACGGCTCCGAACCTTCGGACGTTACTATACCTAGGTTCTCGCCAAATCCCCAAACCCCTTTCCAGGACATGAACTTAGGCCAAGTTTTTGATGGTCCTCCTATCATTGAACACGATATGGAAGACGCCGATACCCCTGGGTTAAAATCCCCACATTTGCTGCCATCACCTATTTTTGGTGCACATTCTATGAGAGATAAGCCAGTCTTTTCCCCGTCCTCGCCTGTCATATATGGAAGACCCCCTCCGCAAATCGGTACTTTTGGCGTCGTTGGCCAATCCACGGTATCATATTTGACCAGCGGCGAAAGAACACCTAGTCATACTCCTAGATCTTCCAGTTGGACCAGAGGATCACCTTCGGCCACTATTTATACCATCTTAGGAGGTGGACAACCGACTGCAATAGTCCCCAACTCCAACATCCAAACTCCTCCTGGTGGGCCATCAACCCAACTAGTTGGAGGACAACCTTTTGTTTGGAACCCCGTTCCTAGCCCACAGCCTCCTCCTATAGGGCCATCTAACCCATCTGCTGGCGGACAACCCATTGGTTCCATCCAACAACTCTCCCAACCAATAGCTTCTGATCAGTACGGCATGTACAACACACCTGGCAGTGGACAACCTTACTCCGGTATTCCAACCGGGCCTCACTCTCAACCTCCCCCGTCAGGTATGCTTCCTTCTTGGGAATCTCAAATCCCACAGAGTGGGGGGTATTCACTTTTTGGAAACTGGAACCAAGCTGGGGGACAATCTCAAATTCCCCCCAACTTGAATTCTGGTTTCCCTTACCCTTCAGCTGCTACAACTCCATGGAACCCATCACTTCAATTTCCACTCGCACCTCAAGCAGGAACGAGCCTTCCATGGACACAACAGTCGCAGCCACCCCCCAACCCTACTATGGGAAACTTTCCACTCACTCAATATGGTGGTAACATCCCTGGAACACAACAGTTCCAAGGAACGTATTCCCAACAAGGAGCGGCAACCATTCTTGGGTATCAGCAACCCCAGGGTACCATACCCACTCAGCAGAACACCCACCAACTGGTCGCCTACAATCAACCGGTTAACCAGATGGCTTACCACCCGCAGAACTTCTAGCAGTACCCCCCGAGAAACACATATGGGTATAACACATAGCAGTATGCTATGCAGGGCCCTCCAGGTTTCTCTGCACCACAAGGTTATTACTCATACCTGCAGACTAACCGTCAACTTCCCTTTTTGGCCACACTTGATTTACCTGATTTGTCGAGGCTTATCAACGATCCTATATGGCATGAACCTCACTGGCCACCTATCCCAGCCAAACTTCCATCAGACATTGCCAAGTTCGATGCTAAGCCAGGGGAAGACCCCAAGAACCACGTGATGACCTTCCATCTTTGGTGTTCATCCAACTCCTTGATGGATGATTCCATCCGACTTTGGCTCTTCCAACATACGCTTACCGGCACGGCAGCAAAATGGTACATTGAGTTGCCACAACACTCTTTTCGTGATTTCAACACTTTGGCTATGCAGTTTCTGACTCATTTCCAGCTCCCCATCCGGTATGAGACTGGAACAGAACTGTTAACCTCACTGCGTCAAACCACTTCTACACACATTTCGGATCACATCCATGAGTGGCGATGACCCCGTAGGTTGATTAAGGCACCCATTCCGGATCATCTACTCATTGATTGGTTCACAAAATCCTTTTTGCCTCCCATAGCCAGAGATATCGCCATGCGCGGGCCTGTTACAGAAGAACAAGCCATCTCGGCAGCCCAGTACATGGATTTGGTGTACACTCAATCCGGTACTTTACATGAACTTCTTCCTCATGCCTCCCGCGTTAACACTGATCCCACAAAGCCTACCACTGAACCTCCCATCGATGGTATCGTCGGTTCAGTCAAGACCCAGCCTACTTCTAACTCGACGGGGAAACAAGCTTCTGCTTCCCCCGCTTTACCCCAGGCTGCTTCAAAAACAACTACTTCTCCTGCTATTTCCTCCGAAGTGAACACAGTTCAATCTACGTCACAACCATCCGGGGGAAAGAAGAAAAAGAATCGTGGTAAACCAAAGAAAAACCAGCAGGAGAACCCCAAGCCACAACCCACCCAGCATGACCAGAAACCACATCGAAAGGCGAAGTTTCCCTGCCTAATCTGTCAAGATGATCATTACACGCGTGACTATCCCTACAAGGACGAGGTCAATAAGTTCATTAAAGGATCCGCTCGCCCGGTAGTGTTAACTGACCCTTTCCCCCAACAACAACAACAAATGGTTGCCCAAGAAACCCCATAAGGGGGCAACCCGACCAATCCTACCCGTGGAGAGACGTCCACAAACCGCGAAATCCTAATGACGAGTAATGAAGAAGTCCATATCACCACTCGTTCAAAGACGTACGATAACCCTCCAAGTTCAAACAAACAACCCGAGATAGCCAAAGGCAAATCTCCTGTTGAAGATCTGATTCCTATTCCCCCCCCTACCGGTCATCTCCATATCGAGAGACCGCTTACGGACACAGTGCTTCACCCACCCAAGGGCACCATACGAAAGGCGACATTTAATCCGAATGCACGAGCTGCCCAAAACTACAACATTGTTGAAGATTTGGCTCAAGCACCTTGCGCCATGTCGACTCTCTAGGTTCTCCAACACTGCCCTACACAATGTAGAACCTTACTTTCAGCACTGGGGGCAATGGACCCAGATACTTCAAACTCCATCATGTTTAACTTGGAACACACCAAACCTAGGCTTTCTCACCAGTTAGCCTTCCAGGTTCACACAAAATTCCGTGGAAATATCATCCACCGCACTGTATTAGATGAAGGTGCTTCCATGTCGATTATGTCTTTGAACTGCTGGAGAGCCTTAGGCTCACCTGAAGTCACGACTTCTCCTACCACTCTCAGGGCGTTTGATGGACATGGTTTTCAACCTTATGGACTCATTCCCTCAATTGGTGTTGAATTGGGGGGAAAAACAGTATCCATACATATTGAAGTCGTAGATGCGCCATTGGACTACAATCTCCTACTTGGTCAGAACTGGTTTTACGCCATGACCACCATAGCATGTACAGTCTTTCGGATTGTGCAATTTCCTCATGAAGGGAAAATTGTCACTATTGATCAACTCGATTACTGTATCCCAGACTCCCACCAGAACTCCACCAACACCATCCCGTTATTGGATCAACCTCGATACCGATTCCAAGACATTGGTGTTGGTCTCATGAAGGATTCCTCCCTCATCGGAGTTTTTCCAGAGCTGGGAACCCATGTTCAACCAGTTAACATGATTTCATCCAATGATCCATGGGTGATTCCGAGTCCCACTCAGATTGAAGACTACGGCAACTCTATGCCTCTCAATAGAAACCTCGCAGCCTATGACGCGATCCAATCAGCCACCGATTGGGTCTACTGTCCTACTGATCATACCATGGCACAACTCTCGGCTGAAACTCATCCATACCCACCACTTTTCGATCCTCTCAACTTGATTTTTCCCACTGATGAATCAATTATGGAGGTTATGTGCGGTGATGAGCTACCATGGGGAGATTTTCATCATCGATCTTCATTCCCCACCATTGAGCCACTTGAGCCTGATTCAAAACCCAGTACTTCACTTGGGAGGGTTCAAACCAAGTTCCCCATTTCCCTCGACGAGGTATTTTCCGAAGGAAACTTGGCTAATCTTATGGCAACCACTCCCATCGATATTTTAGTGAAGCCTGGTATCGTGGAAGATGTGCACATCGGCAAAACATGTACTCCCCTTGAAATGGAGTTCTATAGTGCCTACTTCAAAACTTTCCGCAATGTTTTTGCTTGGAGTTATGAAGAAATGCCAGGAATTGACCCCTCGATCGTGGTCCACGAAATTCCAACTTTCCCTGGCACCCGACCTGTTCAGCAAAAACTTCGACCCGTCCACCCTCGTAAGGCGGCCGCCATTAAAGCAGAAGTTGAAAAACTTTTGCGTGCTGGTTTTATCTATCCTATCCCATTGACAGAATGGGTATCCAACATCGTTCCCGTAGCTAAGAAACAGGGAACGATTAGAGTCTGTGTTGATTACCGTGATTTGAACAAGGCTTGTCCAAAGGACAACTACCCAACTCCGTTTATCGACCAGATCATTGATAACTATGCCGGGAGTGTCATCTTTTCATTTATGGATGGCTTTTCCGGCTATAATCAGATCGATATCCTCCCAGCTGACCAGCACAAAACGGCCTTTATCTACCCTTGGGGGATTTTTGCATATTGAAAGTTACCTTTCGGCCTGAAAAACGCTGGGGAAACTTTCCAACGGGCGATGTCCTACGCATTTCATGACATCAAACATATTGTAGAACCATATCTTGATGACCTTCCCGCTCACTCTCGAACACGGGAAGACCATCCAGACCACTTAAGTGCCATTTTCAAAAGGTGTCGTCGCTACAATATACGTTTGAACCCGCATAAGTGCGTCTTTTGTGTAGAAGCCGGAAAACTATTGGGCTTCATAGTCTCCAAAAGCGGGATACATTTAGATCCTGCAAAGGTAGCAGCTATCTTAGCCCTGCCTTCACCCATCAACATACCAGAACTTCAATGTTTGCAAGGGCATGCAAACTTTCTACGTCGTTTCATCTGCAATCTATTCGAGATAACAAAAGGCTACATGCGGCTTCTCAAGAAGAATGTTCCCTTTATCTGGGATGATGAAGCCCAACGCTCCTTTGACAATCTAAAGGCAGCCTTAACCAAAGATCCTGTGATCCAACCCCCTGATTACACACGGGACTACATTCTTTATCTCGCAGCCTCGACTTCCACCATCGGTATGGTGCTAGTCCAGGAAGACCAAAATGACATAGAACATGTGGTATATTATCTTAGTAGGAGTCTTCTCGACTCCGAAACTCGCTATTCACATGTTGAAAAACTGGCTCTGGCCACAGTATTTGCTGTCCAGAGATTCCGTCATTACATCTTACTCCGCCGGACCACCGTTATAGCCGACTTCAACCCAATGTATTATATCCTCACACGTCAGGTGCTTGGGGGAAAATACTCTCGTTGGATTGTCATCCTTCAAGAGTTTGACTTGGAGTTTGTCAAGGCTAAGTCCAAGAAGTCTCTGGTCTTCGCGGAGTTGATTTGTAACTTGCCCCGTGCTACTGAGCAACCCGAGCCCATCGATTCTCTTACTGATGAATCGTTGTTCCTCATTAGCACGCCTGATCCACGGTACGGGGATATTCTTTTATATCTCCAAACCCAACGCTTCCGTCCCAATCTCACTCGCGATGAACGGCGATGCATCCGACATCACGCAAAATACTATCTCATAGTCAACGATACTCTTTATCGACGTGGTGTCGACACCATTCTTCGACGTTGTTTGACCTTAGATGAGGCGGAACGCGTCCTTAATGACTGCCACGCTGGAGCATGTGGTGGTCATCTCTCTGGGATGGCTACGGCCCAGAAAATACTGCGAGCAGGATACTTCTGGCCCTCAATTTTCAAAGACTGCATTGAAACAGTCAAGAAGTGTCCGCCATGTCAATTCTTTCATAGTAAAACACGCTCACACCCTACTCCACTCCATCCTGTTATTGCCATCGGCCCCTTTTCCAAACGGGGCATAGATTTCATGCACTATAAGCCCACTTCAGCCGGGGGGCATAGCTATGCAATAGTAGCTGTCGACTATTTCACGAAATGGGCTGAAGCGATGCCTATGTATGCTGAGGATGGCAAAACAGCAGCGCAATTCATATTCAATCATATCATAGCTAGATGTGGTGTCCCACAATCTATTGTGACCGATCATGGCTCCCACTTCCGGAACCATATGATCGAAGAACTAAGTGTCAAGTTGGGTTTTCACCATGAAAACTCAACCCCGTATTACCCACAAGCTAATGGCCAAGTTGAAGCCATTAACAAAGTCCTGAAACGAATGATTCAGCACATTGTGGGTACCCAGAAATCCAACTGGCACTCAGCTCTATTCTTAGCACTGTGGGCATACCGAACCTCAGTGAAAAGTGCTACTGGGTTTACACCATTCCAACTGGTGTATGGCCTAGAAGCCATTTTGCCGATTGAATGTGAAATACCATCACTTAAGATAGCCATAGAGCTACTTCCAAACACCACTTCCGAAGAGGAACGGTTTCTATACCTAGCCAAGCTAGATGAAACCCGCCGCGACGCTGCGTTAGCTAATGAAGCTCACAAAAAACGCGTCAAAGCTCAATATGACAAGTCCGTTCAACCTTGGATCTTCAATGAAGGTGACCTCGTACTTACATATGATCAAATGCATGATAAGCTTGGAAAAGGAAAATTAGAATCTATGTGGTACGGCCCCTTTGTTGTAAAACGTGTCTTAGAAAAAGGAGCCTATGAACTAATCGATTGTGATGGTACGCCATTGGCACGGCCCCGCAATGGGCTATACCTCAAACGCTTCTACGCGTAAGGTTCCCCTACGCGGGTTACTTGTTGTACATAATGTACTTAGTTTGCTTTTACTCTTTTTTGGTGTGCGCGTGGACCTCATGTATCCACTCTTACTTTGACTCGTGACTTTATGCACAGATGTCTGCCTACTTTGGATTCGCCGACGGTGCAAGCTGACATACCCGGAGTCTCGCCTCCGCAGCATGGGTAGTCTATTCTCCCACTGGCGAGCTGATTTCTTCAGGAGCCAATTGTTTGGGTCTTGCAACCAACAACATTGCAGAGTACCATGCGGTCATCGGTCTCTTGATGGAGGTTGCTTCACTCAGAATTGACTCCCTATCAGTCTTTTTAGACTCCTAGCTCGTGGTGTCTCATCTGAACAGTGTTTACACAGTTCGTGATCCTATACTACTTCGTTTATTTCGGAGAGTACGCCTCTTGGAACGATCATTTAATTTTATTTTATATCAACACATACCGAGAGAATTCAATTGTATAGCTGATTCATTGGCTAATTACATTTTGGATTGGCATCTTGCCCACACATAAGAATACATCATAAAAATAGAATGCACAAGTCACTGTAAATAAATAGATCATGAAAATAGGTCCATATCATTGTATATAAGAGTGTTTTCCAAATACATAAGAGTTTGTGTCAAAGACAAAATTTGGGACCAAATCCCATACAAAATTTGGCTCTCAAAGCCTATATATCGTGTACATGCCGCAAAAGACAAAAAAAAATAAAAAAATAAGATCATCTATGGAGATCTAGGAGACCTATCATGTCCTTCGTCAGATTCCTCTCGCTGCTGGTGATAACACACTATAGCACGAGCCACCCTACGAAGAAGTCGACCAATACGACTAGGCACACCCACAGTATGCCGCTGGAGATATAAAGGGACGTCATCCATCCTCATAGCAGGGATACCATGAGTCAAGCCCTGTAAGTTCCTCTCTATATCCCAGACTCCTCCTGCTTCATCTTTGTCCTCCTCCTCCTCTTCTGGAGCGGCTTGGCGATCAACACCACCGCGACGTAATGGCGAGTACCCAGCTGGTCTCTGTGGTCCATGGTCTGCGACATGCATACGAACATACATTAGAAGTCTTTTACACATTCCAAAAAAGCAACAAAAATTATATATTCAAAAAATAAAAAATAAAACATATATCCATGAAGGTCATACCTGAGTTGTCCCAATCTTCATCCTCTGGCAATGCCAAGTCGATGTCCTCGCGGAAGTCTACCCCGGCATAGGGGTAGTCATCGATCATAACTATATGCTCCTCGAGCCAGGAAAAGAAATCCTCACCAAAGGCTAAGCACTGAGGTCCCCCGAGACATCCCGCATAATCACTCCATCGAGCCATCCATGGCTCGGTCGGTGGGCAGGGGGGCATATATATCTGTGGGCATAGTAATGGCACCCTCGCCAAAAAGAAGGTGACCAGGATACTCCCATAGCCAAAATGGGAATTCGTTCCAACCCTACACTTGTGCACTTGTTCTTTGAGATTGGCCAACACCGCCTCACACCAGTTAAATACTATTCCCCACATACACTCCGCTGCGAGATTCACTTGTGTACGGGACGCCTGATGCGGACCCACACTTCCTGCTGCGCGCGTGATGGTGAACAGTACGGTTTTTACAGGGAGTTCTATAACATCCTTTATGGCCACCTTCCCACTTTTCTTACTCAAACCCTGACGACAATACCGAGCAATCAAGTCATCTGTACTCATTTCCGAGGCTGTGTATCCAGTAAAGTTCACTCGGGCCCCTCTTTTCGAGAGGCCCGTGAGGAAATAAATATCCTCGAGTTGAATTTCAAGAACATGCTCTCCCACTCGGAAATCTTGAATGTCAGGGTCCCACAATTGAATAAGATGGGTGAGAAGCTTGGGTTGCTGACGAATCCCTTTGGTCTTAAAGAACTTCAACAAACCACATTCTCGCAGTGCGGTCACAGTTGGTAAATGATTTTCAGCTGCCAAATCATCTACTTCGTGCTCTCTTTCCTTCCAGCTGACCATTTTGATCCAAACAAATTGCAAACTCCTGCAAAAGGTCAGGGGAAACTTTCAGTAACTATTTAACAACTCAACCTCAGCTAAAATTTTTGGAAAAATTTATTTTTTCATCTTGGGTTACGCCTTCATCGCGTCTGGGGGTTTTCTTTCCACGCGGTACCTCACAGTACCACGCCTCACTTTAGACTCACAGCGCGGTACTGTGTAACAGTACCGCGTTTCACGATATAAGCCCAGCGCGGTACTGTGAGAGGCGATTTTTTCCCAGTAGGGCTCGCCCAAAAAATTATTTTTCCTTACTAAAAGCAAATTATTCATGCATGAAATGAAAGAGCAGTTTAAGAACTCTCACCTGGTGTAGAAGGTTGTTGAAACGGTGCCCTGAAACTCCAGATATGGGTCCTTGAAGTTTTGCTCCTCAAGTGGGTAAAATCTCCTCTTTGGGTAAAAAACAAGTGAAATGGTAACTTTCTCCTTTTACCTATTCCTTTTATAACTTTTTCACCTATTTTTTTTATTATTTTATCTAGCTGGGATAAAACTCATTTCACATTGCTAATATCTGGTTTTATGAGCATTTATGGATAGGACCCCCTTTAAAAGGCGATATATTCACACTGGTGTTCATTCATTGACCTTCATGTCGAGCCTACTTTATCTTTTTCGTGCTCTGGATTAAAACTTGAAAAAGACATTTTGAGCCTACTTTATCTTTTTCGTGCTCTGGATTAAAACTTGAAAAAGATTCCAAGCGCTTTTACACCAGTGTCGTGCTTGTCAAACTCAAGAAAATGGTGTCGAGTACGGTCATCTTTACTCATGCTCGTTAAATGATGAGGAAAGTATTATCCTGGTTGTATTTTATTCTTTTTTCGTACCAGAATAATTAAAAATCACGAAAAAGACCATAGGAGTCCATAGTTAAGCTCTTTTCAGACTCCTTAAAATTGAAAAGATTGCCAAGTGATCTTGACTCTTTCACACTTGTAAAAGTATTTGAAAAGTCGTCTATTCGGTGATAGGTTACCCCTTTTTCGGCCCGTCTAGACTATTTACGAGAAAGGTATACCTCAGTCAATCTCGGCTGGGAGAGTTCTCTCGGGAATTGTTTTACACTTTTTCGGGATCGAGGGACTAAATTTACGAAAAAGTACATTGCGGAGCTTCCTTTAAGTTTTTCAGGCTCTCTAAATATGAAAAGCTACCAAGCTTTCCTTCTTTGGGCTCATTAAAATTTAACATCGAAGGACCCATTTTTGGGACGAACCCGTCCTTTCTCAGGTTCGTAAAACATGTGAGATTGGACTCATCTATGAGATGAGCTACACCGAGCATCTGTTATCCTCTTCAAGCTCGAAAAACAACAAAGAGGTACTCGTCTTTCATGTCGGGGGAATATGGGGAACAAGTCAAGTTTCTTATGGCAGCTTGTCAGTCTTACCTTTGAACATGGCATGTGTCTGTCTCTTGTCTATATTGGGTATCCATTTTTCACTGAGTTATGGTCATCATCCTGAGTCGTCTCCCTAGCCACGAGCCTACTCATCCGGTGTCTATCCTCTGCTATCAATAATCCCTGCTGCCAAGTCCTGTTACATGCCGTTATATGTTCAAAGGGTTACATTGTTCAAGTCGTTCATTGTGTCAAGCCTCCACTGTGTCAGTACATACTCCATTTGTTTCATCATCTTATCGTTCATACCGATTTTGTGTCGATGATGTGGGAATCATTATGGCCCACCTTCGACGAGTCTATTCCCGTCAACACCAAATCACTATCCGGGAATTGGACTTAGAGATCAACCATTAGTACCTTGGTACCTGCATGCCTCAATGGCAGGTTTCCTCGTGTTCGACAGTAGGTTCACATCATTGACCTCTGATCGAACGATCTCTCGAATGCTCGACATCAACTCATCTATTCGCATTTCGTTGAGATGTACTTTTGATACCTTGGGAATCATCGTCATCATTGGTGATCTTCCTCGCATTTGTTAACAGTTCACATCATTAACCGATAATCAAATGGTTTCTTCCATGTTCGACTTCAACACCTTGTAATCACATGGTTAGATTCGTATCTTATGCGATCGGGTAGAAGACCCTGGGCGCAGCTTTGTATCTTGATTGCGTCCAGGTTGGGATGGAGATGTCCTTTGTATTGTCACACAGATCCACTTATTGTATTGGTCGTGGCTGTTTCATTATTATCTCATGGATCTACGCTTGTTCATAGTAGCCATGATTTGTCCACAGTCTATATCATATCACTACTCATGGATCTGCAATGTATTGGTCGGAAACCATGCTTTGAGTCATTCATTTCTGAGCATGGGGATGCCCACCTCGGTGGTATATCTAACACTTTGTTCCTGTTTCAGCTCCTTGTCGCTCTCCTCGATGCTATCTCTACACAATATTCGTAAAGTCTTTCAGCCATCAGTTCCTTCTGACCTCACACTTTAGGGGGCATCTGTTATACCTCCATATTCCGCAGTGTCGCATCTCCACCACAAACAGAGTTGACGACACTTCCCCTACTGTTTGAACCACCCAGAAGATGTGTAATCCTTGAAGGCAAATCCAACATGACAAGTTTTCACCCAGCTGAGACTTTATTTACCCACACTACCACGCCTTGCTCAGTTATAGGTGCGCGGTAGTCCACACTATTGTGCTATGCTGTGTCCCCAGAACGCGGTACTACCACGTTATGCTCAGACCACAGGACGAGGTACTCTTTTTATAGTCTTTTTTCCATGGATTGTGGGATTTTGGATTTTCGAGAGATATTGGAGGATTGGGATCCCTGATTCGATCTCAACCCATTTCCTGTGATTAGAAACCTTGATCCACTTACCTCTCCTTAGATCCACCCATCTCTCTTGTTGGTTAACCCTACCATACACTATAAAAGAGAGGCATTCCATGGGAAAGAGGGAGGACTCTTGAGAGTATCAAACTTATGATCTTGCAGCCTTGTGTAGATAGCTAGAGGAGGAAGCACTTGGAGATGGAGGATTGGCTTGGACATCAAGCAACCTTTGTAAGTATTCTTCAAGTTGGTAATAATATAACTTGTCTTGTCTTTCCCATTTCATGTGTATAGCATAAGTTCTTAGCATGGAATGTATCTAATCTGGATTTGAATCTAAAATTTACTTCAAGGTATTTGGAAGTTTGTATGTTTGTTCTTTGTTTGATCTTAACAGGTTCTACGTTGGAGCTTTGGATCAAGAGATAAAAGTGGGACAAACGTCAGATTTAAAGGTGTGTCATATCTCTCATTACTTCTGAATGTACATGATCCTGTTGTAAAAGTTAGTTCAGGAATTTCAAGGTAGCATTTGTTTTGTCTTGTTTCTTGCTTTAGAGTTAGTTGATAATCTGCTTTAAAGTTAAGAGGATTTTGACTTATCCGTAGGGAAAAATTCTACAAAACATTTAGTTCTTAACCTAAGCTCCTATAGATTATTTCGAAGTCTGTTCATATTCGATAAAAAATCTAGGATGAACTAAACATGGCCTATGTTTTAATACATGCTGGAAACCCATGCCATTTCTTCAAAATGAATGTATGATGTTAGCTTGCCAAAGTGAGATGTATGTGTGTAGGTATAATCATGACACAAATAGGTTTTGAAAGATGTTCCTAGTACAGACGGACAGCTGGTTCTAAAGGACTCAAAACAAAAGAGCAAAATATCTTCAGGTGGAATCCCAAGTAGCGGGAAGCAGTGCAATGAAAATAATATCCATTTCCATCTTTTACAATACTATAAAACCGCCGATGTCTACTTTTCATCCTTCGAATCACTCACATCAATATCATTTTAAACATTGTGCAAGCTATTCAGAGGATGGTTCTTGTATTGCCAGAAATGGAAATGCTCTGCACCCTATCTGTATGATACTGTAAAATGAAAGATTGGTAATAGGATGAACCATGGAAATATTCAAGCATCAAAGGTTGTTGTCAATATTATTTGAACCACTTTATGTTAAAGATGCTACTTGATGCAGCATGAGGTATTGTGGTTATAAATGGTGGTAATGCCATCTTGCGGAAATTGGATCTGGTATATCTAGCTACAAAGTATGTGATCGAATTAAGTTGCAGTCAGGGTGGGGAAAACCTATAGTAAAGATCTCAAGGAATCTATTGCGGTTCTTGACAAGATTGTTATTTCTATTGATGTGAATCACCGCTCAACAATGTTAAAAATGGTTGAAATCTGTATTGGCACAAAATTTACTAACCAATCTGGAAACCTCATTACGGATATGAGAATTGATGAAACTACTACTATGGGTGTTGATTGGGAATGAGTATTTTACTTATATTGTTGAATGCAGGGATCCAAAAAAGCTTGCAAAGTTCTTTTAAGAGATGCCATTTCCAAGGGGTTTAGACTATTCACTATCGATTGACAAATGTCAACAAAAATTGTCCAAGTGCCAAGGCATTGACAGTATCTACGTAAACGGTAAGGGAGAATGTTCCACAGTGTTTTTTTGCAGACTTGTTAGGGTTTGAAAAAGCAGAGGATCATCATTTGAAGATTGCAAAACAACATTTCATCAGTCAATTTCATATTGAAGCGATCATTCCCAGTTTTTGTGCATTTCAAGAATATGAGGCAGCGATTGGACCATCGAATGCTATGAAGGAGTTAAGGCACAATACAAAAGCAGTTAGAAGATTTATACAACTGGAGATGATGAGCAGTTTGATAAAAATAACATGTAGTGGATACTTCTCTAGATTTCAGCGAAGTCCTATCACCAGTTAACTACTTATTAACTACAAATCAGATCTTCATGGAGATAGTGCACACTTGACAATAAGATTCCTACTTTTT
Organism: Larix kaempferi; assembly: GCA_027924585.1. Classification (NCBI taxonomy): domain Eukaryota; kingdom Viridiplantae; phylum Streptophyta; class Pinopsida; order Pinales; family Pinaceae; genus Larix; species Larix kaempferi. The sequence continues at coordinate 1,150,392 of BSBM01000292.1, forward strand.
AGATAGACATTTATAGAGCCAGAATCCTTGCGTTCGAAATCAGATGGCAGTTTATGACAAGTGGCCAATTTTTAAAGATTAATATTCCAAAGGAGATTTGCCCCAACAGCTTCAGCATTGGATATTTTTTCATTGTTCCAGTTAAAGATCCAAGTCAGAGGAGCATCTTGAATGATTGTATGGTGTCTTGATGTCATATTTTCCAGATTTTGTGGTAGAAACTTCTCATAATTTCTAATTTGTAATATAGTTAGTTGAATACTTGCCAGGGAGCATATTGTATATATTCTTGTTTGAAGACTAGAGTAAGGAAGGGGGGGACACCCATGGGAGTCGATATGCTGGAAGGTAGTGTAGCTTTACAACCATTATCTGTGTAAGAACTTCTTTGTTTTGAATGAATGACTTAATATCTATATGGAGCTAGGTTTTGAACTTATATTGTGTAATATTCTTTGGTTATGTTTGAACCCTATTTGCATGGATATTAATGTAGATGTTTTCTATATAGATGCTATGTCTACAAGTGAATGTTAATGTTTACTTGATATGTGAAATGTTATTTCAGATGCCTGTATCTTTACATTTGTTGCAAATTATGAACTGTTTGTTTATTCTTTGTGTATATGTGTTTTGAAGCCTATCTCCTTGAGCTGCAATGTTTTAATCTCATCCATTCTGCAAGTTCTTGTCGATATACATTTAATTTCTGATGTTATCAGTTTGTTGTATCCCTATATCTTTCCTTTACCTTATTAGATTTTTCATTGTCATCCAAAAACCATAAAAAACAGTCTTTTATTTGTTGAGGTGCCTGAACACTGCTGTCCTATATTCTAGACAGCAGACTTTAGGGAAAACATCTTTTGGCGACCATACTGGGGAGGAAGCACAAATTCTTCCTTGGTTTGATAAAGATTAGATCCAGTCTTTGATGGTGAACAAGGGCTGGTTACTTGCTTTAGACTACAATTTTTTCACCGGCGACGTCAGGGAGGAAAGATCTATTGGCGACTCCACCGGTTAAAAATATCAAAATCCATGGAAGCCATTGTGGCTGCAAGGTTTGCACCTTTCAATTTTTCAGCTGTTCTAGATTTTCCAAATAATGTGACTACTATGGATGAATGGGGAGACTTCCTTCCAAGATTTAGAGGAGATGGCCATGATCATCTGGCACAACACTTGGCTGAGTTTCATCAATACATCCAGCTCGATATTCATCAAGAATATGTATTGTTGAAGATGTTTATGTATTATTTGGAAAAAAATGCTAGACAGTGGTACCGATCTCTTCCTATTTCTAGCATTTCATCAATAAAAGATTTCCATACTTCCTTTTATGTTTATTGCAAGATGATTTATTCTGATAATCTTCTTGTAGAGGACTGTTGTGAGCAATTTAAGATCAAGAAATCTCTTAGTAATAATGATCAGCATAGCCTTACTGAAGAAATTCATGAAGAAGTATCTCATTGTGAAGCCCAATCCTCTATTGAAGAAAACATTGAAAATCATATTGTTTATAAAGGTTTCCAGAACAATCTTAAAAATGGTGTTGATGACAGTCGAGTTAAAGATGCTATTGATTCTTTTTCAAAAGATGATTCTTTGTCCTATGAAGCTTCTGCTATATCTATTTTACAGCAGGAGGATTTTCAACAGTCAGATGTTAAATTTGATGACCATAATATTTTGGATCCATTTGGCATAAATTCAGAGGTTTCTTATAATGGTCATTATAATATAGAAGCTATTCCAAGTTTTTTTGAAGTTCAGATTTCTGCTGATAATTTTCAGAAAACTTCATCTTTGTCATTTGAATTTTATCAGTCTACTCCAATTTTTCATGAATATGATGATGATCTTGAAAAACAATATCCAGAGATGTGTGATGTGGCATAATTCAATCAGCAGGTTCATGAAGACTTTCATTCCATTATCATTGAACAAATAGAGCCAATGTATGACAGTTACCTATCGGATGGCAGCATGAAAGAGGAAGTTCATCTTGTTGATTCTCAGGATGACATTGTTATTGATATTGTTGAAGGAACTTGTGAACACATTCAGGATGAATTTGATACCTTTGATTTTCTATGCCTGGAAAATCTTCATTCTCTATTTTCAGGAGAACAAATGAAATATCATGTTATAAATGGAGCAGAGGAACAATGCCACTTTTTGTATCAGCTGGAAATACAGCATAACTGGAAGGACCCAGTGGCCATTTACATAGACTCAGGGTTTTCAAAAGGTTTCAGCCTTCTAGAATGTGAAATCAAAGGAGATAATGCTGTGCAAATTAAATTTCTGCTTCAAATAATCTTTTATGATTTTTATCTACCTGCAAGGAGTTGTCACAACTGGTTGGATACTATCATGGCTTCACTGGATGTATGATTACACTTGATTGGGTTGTTTCTATTGGTTAAAAGTAGGAGTAGGCAGAAGAATAAGCTCTCCATATCAGCATGTAGATTCTTTTAAGTGTGTTGGCTTGCAGTAGTATTTTGGAGGTGTGTGCTCAAAGTTTGAGATAGTTTCAGAGATTTGGTAAAAGACTCCATAACCCAATGGATTAGTAATTATTGACAGAATATGAGGCACCAGAACTATAGTTCTTGGCACATCACAGGGAAATGCCATCCCCCAGTTGGAGCCAATGTTTGTCTTAGTTCTGTTAGCTATTCTATTTAGGACAAGTTTTCATCTTAAGACCTTTTTAGCCTTGGTTTTTATTTTTACTTTCCGTAAAATTTTGATTGTTTGACTTTCATTTTTGAATGTTATAGGCATTTACAAATATTTAGTTCTTAACCTAAGCTCCTACAGATTATTTCGAAGTCTGTTCATATTTGATAAAAAATCTAGGATGAACTAAACATGGCCTATGTTTTAATACATGTTGGCAGCCCATGCCATTTCTTCAAAATGAATGTATGTTGTTAGCTTGCCAAAGTTAGCTGTATGTGTGTAGGTATAATCATGACACAAACAGGTTTTGAAAGACGTTCCTGGTACAGACTGACAGCTGGTTCTAAAGGACTCAAAACAAAAGAGTAAAATATCTTGAGGTGGAAGCCCAAGTAGCGGGAAGCAGTGCAATGAAAATAATATCCATTTCCATCTTTTACAATACTGTAAAACCACCGATGTCTATTTTTCATCCTTTGAATCACTCACATCAACAACATTTTACACATTGTGCCAGCTATTCAGAGGATTGTTCCTATATTGCCAGAAATGGAAATGCTCTGCACCCTATCTGTATGATACTGTAAAATGAAAGATTGGTAATAGGATGCACCATGGAAATATTCAAGCATCAAAGGTTGTTGTCAATATTATTTGAACCACTTTATGTTAAAGATGCTACTTGATGTAGCAAGAGGTATTGTGGTTATAAATTATGGTAATGCCATCTTGCGGAAATTGGATCTGGTATATCCAGCTACAAAGTATGTGATCAAATTAAGTCACACTCAGGGTGGGGAAAACCTATAGTAAAGATCTCGAGGATGCTATTGCGGTTCTTGACAAGATTGTTATTTCTATTGATGTGAATGACCGCTGAACAATGTTAAAAATGGTTGAAATCTGTATTGGCACAGAATTTACTGACCAATTTGGAATCCTCATTACGGATATGACAATTGATGAAACTACTACTATGGGTGTTGATTGGGAATGAGTATTTTACTTATATTGTTGAGTGGAGGGATCCAAAAAAGCTTGCACAGTTCTTTTAAGAGTTGCCATTTGCAAGGGGTTTAGACTATTCACTATCGATTGACAAATGTCAACCAAAATTGTCCAAGTGCCAAGGCATTGACAGCATCTACGTAAACGCTAAGGGAGAATGTTCCACAGTGTTTTTTTGTAGACCTTTAAGGGTTTGAAAATGTAGAGGATCATCATTTGAAGATTGCAAAACAACATTTCATCAGTCAATTTCGTATTGAAGCGATCATTCCCAGTTTTTGTGCATTTCAAGAATATGAGGCAGCCATTGGACCATCGAATGCTATGAAGGAGTTAAGGCACAGTTCAAAAAGAATTAGAAGAGTTATACAACTAGAGATAATGAGCAGTTTGATAAAAATAACATGTAGTGGATACTTCTCTAGATTTCAATTAAGTCCTATCACCAGTTAACTACTTATTAACTATAAATCAAATCTTCACGGAGATAGTGCACACTCAGCAATAAGATTCCTAATTTTTAGACAGACATTTATAGAGCCAGAATCCTTGCATTCGAAATCAGATGGTAGTTTATGACAATTGGCCAATTTTTAAAGATTAATATTCCAAAGGAGATTTGCCCTAGCAGCTTCAGCATTGGAGATTTTTTCCTTGTTGCAGATAAAGATCCAAGTCAGAGGAGCATCTCGAATGATTGTAGGGTGTCCTGATATCATATTTTCCATATTTTGTGGCAGAAACTTCTCATAATTTCTAATTTGTAATATAGTTAGTTGAAAAGTCGCTAGGGAGCATATTGTATATATTATTGTTTGAAGACTAGAGTAAGGAAGAGGGGGACACACATGGGGGTCGATATGCTGGAAGCTAGTGCAGCTTTAAAACCATTATCTATGTAAGAACTTCTTTGTTTTGAATGAATGAATTAATATCTATATGGAGCTAGGTTTTGAACTTATATTGTGTAATATTCTTTGGTTCTGTTTGAACCCTGTTTGCATGGATATTTATGTAGATGTTTTCTATATAGATGCTATGTCTGCAAGTGAATGTTAATGCTTACTTGATATGTGAAATGTTATTTCAGATGCCTGTATCTTTATATATGTTGCAAATTATGAATTGTTTGTTTATTCTTTGTGTATATGTGTTTTGAAGCCTATCTCCTTGAGCTGCAATGTTTTAATCTCATCCATTCTGCAAGTTCTTGTCGATATACATTTAATTTCTAATGTTATCAGTTTGTTGTATCCTTGTATCTTTCCTTTACCTTATCATATTTTTCATTGTCATCCAAACACCATAAAAAATAGTCTTCTATTTGTTGAGGTGCCTGAACACTGTTGTCATGTAGTCTAGATAGCAGACTTTAGGGAAAACTCTTCCTATGATAACCTAATATATGCACTGGTGGAGATCTCCTTCTATTGGGTTTTTTCTTCTGATCTCCATATATTTTGCTCTCAAGGTGCTCATAGCTATCCTTATAACGTTAGGAGCAATGGATGCCAATAAATTCTTCAATACATATGCATATGTTTATAACTTACTGACCTAAATAAATATGACATTTGTTTGTCAGAAAAAATGTAGATAGATGAGAATTCTATCATGTTCTTAACTCTCTATATATTATGGAAGTATCATTTTAGAGAAGATACACATATTTCTAAAATAGTTTGCATGTGTTTTTCATATTAATGAGATGTACATTTAATATCTTTTACGAATTATAATTTTTCCAATACTTCTTTTTCCAAATCATATCAAACTCAAATCTGCACCCAAATTCTTACATGGTAATTATGTTGTATACCTACTAACTTTATTCAAGATTCTCTAGTGCCAAAATATAGATTGTACAGCTAATAACTTGCTGAAAATTAAATTTTCTGAAAAAAAAGGTCCTATTTTCTGAAAAAAGGTCCTATTTTCTTAAAAAAGTCCTATCTTCTGAAAACTTCATTTCCAATTCTCAAAAGCATCTCATTTAGGCAAATTTTCAATCAAGTAGCAAGGAAAAAAGAAGTACCTATTTGAAAATTTTGGCTATTGGTTCCAGACCTTTGGATATCCTGCAAAAAAACCTATACATCCTTGAAAGATCAATTTCAATTCATAATATTGATTAGAAGAAAGCATACTAGAAAAAGTACCTCACATTTTCACACTGTTCACGTTTCAAATTCATACCTTCTGGTCCTTTAGCAGGGAATAACACCTTGAATGTTCCTTATACAAAAGTTGGTTTTGATATTGGGAAAGGAGTTCATGCTCTACTTTCTACACATAAATATCCAAAAATACAAGTAAAAAAAATAAAGTGAGAGATTGAACTAAAAAAGTCAAAATAATTTTGGTGTTCTATTACATGAGCACATGAATTTTAAAATAAAAATGAGAGACTTGTTGACAACAAGTTATGCACTCACAAGAACTATTAGAAATGGAATCTTACCGCTAATAACTTTTGCTAACTATCTGCATGTAAATAATGACTAACTCTTTCTTTCTTAAGATTCAAGCATTCTTCATCCTCTATAAAGATACACATTTTTGCATTAGTTTAAAGCTCATTTCAACAAGTGTTTACATAAAAAATTGCATGACAAAAACTAGATTTAGGGAATACCTTGATCATATAATATGGACATAAATATTCCAAAATCATGGCACTCTAAGAATCCTGTGCAAACCCAACAAACCTAGCAATCATGGCACTCCAAGAAATCAAGCCTCTCTCAGGCATTTTTTCAAACATATGGTATGAAAAATTGATCTTACAAAAATTAGGACACATACCTAAAAGGGAATTAATTACATGAGCATTTGATTCAAACCCATTCCTAATAGAATACCCATGAATTTCCTGACCCTGTTTTTTCTCTGCATGGAAAGGACTAACAAGTTCATGCTTGTATTATTAAGTATTGTCACACTAATAGTAGTTTTTTATCAACTTCAAAGAGAAATTGCATAACAGAAACAAAGAATGGTTGAATAGAGCAATGCTTAGAACACCGAAATTTTACAAAGCCAAATAATAAGCATTCATGTTTGCTATAATAGGACCCAAAAAAACGTGCCAAGAATAAATAAGAATGCATAACAGATATCTGAATGCATGCACTCTTGTAAATTTGAGATGCTTTCAAGTTATAGTACAGCCTAGCCTCTCCAAAAATTGTAAAAAATGATGGAATGAGCACCACAATATGCAAAGTAAAGTTTTCCAATGTACAATAATTACGAACTCTAAAGATAAATTAATTCTTTGAATAGTACAAACAGTCAACCCCCGTCTACTCTAAATATTCACAGATCATTGTCAAGATATGTAATTAGCAGCCATGATTGTGTCCAATCTCTCCTAACATGAATTTTAAGCAAAGGTTGTCCTAAAATGACCTGGGAGATGCTTGTTGCAGCTTCTTGAAGAGGTTGGAGAGAACACCATCTTTATTCACTCCATTATCATATATGACCTTCCCTTGTGATGTAATCCCACCACAAAAATCATTATTTGAAGGCTCTATAAAGAGCAGCTTGATCAGCCAGTGAAGTAAGATACATGGAACTCCTTGCCCGAAGGTTTTAAAAGGAATCAATAAAGAATTGTTTTGCCAAAATTATAGGACGCACAGAACCTAACATAGGAAGAAAGCAGGTATGCGATGTTGGTTGTGACCCATAGCAAGCAAGTATGAGATGTTGGTTGTGACCCATAGCAAGCAGGTATGCGATGTTGGTTGTGACCCACAGCAACCATGTCTAAGAAAACAAAATTCAAGGAATTTATAAACTAGTTAAACGGTGTTTGTAACTTTGTACCATGAAAACGTCATCTCAAGGCCTATATATGAGGAACTACAAAACTTCAAACCCGCTATTAATGAGGTCTCTTTCTTCCATGTGTACAGAGAAAGGAATAGGTTGGCAAACTACCTCTCAAAAAATGGTTTCCAGATGGCTCCAGGATCCTGGCATTTATGTGAACAAAAGGAGGACTTTCTTACAAAACATGATCCTGGACCTTTTTGTTAAACTGAATTTCTGAGGTGGTGCTGCAGTTTTTTGTCTATGATTGCGGGAATAATTGAATCAGTTTTGGTTACTTCTTTTGGTTCCTAGACTCTGATATGGAATACTATATAATGACAGTACTAAGACATATTGATGCACGTATCTGGAGGACCTACTTTTTTATATGGTATATGAAAACCCATGTAGTTTTTTTCTAATGGAAATCTCTTGGACAATATGTTTGTACAATGATAGGATGAAGAGAAATGTAAAATCTCTCTATTTTGAAGTCTCATCTCTGAATGCTGGAAAGCATCTATCAAATGTAATTTTATTTTTATTAATAAAATTGAAATTTTTTCTTTGCAAAAATAAGACATTAGTACCTTGTGTGCAGGATGAAAAGGCATGCATTAACATGAAGGAAGGTCTTCCAATTCCAGTAGGCATATCAGCATCATGCAGGATGAAATAAAAGATAACCACTAACAATAAACACCATAATACAACATGTATTATAAGTTATACTCTAATTAGACGTACCTTTGTCAGACAGAAAAATGTCCTTTCAAACTTCCAAATCCGATGACCAATTATATATTCTCAGTCCTTGTAGAAAAAGGAAAACTGTGGATTTAACACCACTGACATTATAAGAAACTAGATAGCATAGATAAGATAAGATAAGATAATTTTATTAATGTCCAATGAATGACAACAAAAGTAGGTCAATGGGACTAAAAGGATACAATCAGTATAAGTACAATGTGGGAGTGCAAATGCAACTCCTAGAAAAAGCTAGAACTATATCTAAGAGAATTGAGAAAAATAAAACATAGCAATTTTGAAATAGCTTAGCCAATGAATAATAACAAAACGGACAGCATATCAGACACTAAAACAGGGAAAACTTGAAAAGGCCAATTCCGTATCTTACCTTCCTAATCCAGTGGACAATCATTGTTCCTATCAGTGGGTACACCTCCAGAATTTTATTATAAATGAGCATGTCATCCCAACTTTGGAAAAAGTCATCATCCCAGAAAAAATCTCTTACTAGCTCTAGCACCACATCCTCAAAGATTGTTCTTGTGCGATACTATGTGGGGCCAATCTAGAAATAACGTGACAAAATAAAAACTATGCTGCTTGAAGAGTGGATTCCACCTATTGAAATGATAACTGAATCTCAACAAAAAATATTGAAAAACTTGATGACTAGAAAATGGTAGCAGCCAATTAAGTTAAATCAGTACATTGATCCATAGCCTCTTTACCAATACTATCTCTTATCAAAGGCCTCAAGAATTAGTAGCAAGCTTCTCTATTATAATATAACTATCAAAATGTGTATTATCTTCTATCACCTGAATCAATCACTGCCAATCAAAGAACATTTTCTCACTCTCAATGCCAATATCTAAAATTGCTTCAACATAAGGAATATCTTTGAATATCAGATCAATTTGCAATTGACATGTTGCAAGCATGACAATCTTGTTGCAGTTTGTGCTTTGAAATTAGAAATAACATAATGATTTATGTGGTCTTGAACCTTGGTCTTGGACATGCACAAAAAAGAGGAGAAATGACTCAAGGATTGTCAAAACCTTGAGCATTACCTTTGGTTCACGGTGCCAAGCTTCGTAGGTCATCTCTGGTGTGGAGTGCACCATCATCATTTTCCACTTTGGACCACCATCCTTGTCTTCCAAGAGATCACATAAGTTCTTCAGGTCCTTAAAAGTCACAATTTCCTGATCAGCCCTACTGGGAATGCACAAACAATATTTACATAAATAAATGCAACTATATCGACATTGATGATTTAAACATTTTTTCAATTACACAAGCACATCATAAAAGAGGGAACTATAACTTCACAAGCAAATTGTGTAATACCCCATCTAGTTAAATAAGTTATAACTATAGGTGCATGACTAAAGGTGCATAATAATCAAATATTAATAAAATAGGGTATTACTAATAATTAGGTGCATACTTAAGATTGAATGGGATTTATTAAGCTAAAAAGTGGGATTTGTGCATGGTTGACAAGTGTCATCTATGCAAAAAAAACTTATTTTAATAATAAGGAAAATGGGCTTTTAAGGGAAGAGGGAGTAATTCATGGAGGTTCTTCGCTATCTCTGGGCTTTGGTTTTTGTTGGTTAGATTCATGCATGAGAGTGGTTGACTGAATGAGTTTGTTGTGAGGATTACCTGCTCGTGGTGAGGAGGAGTTGAGGGGGAGTCAAGTTCAAATCTAGCTGATTCTGAGGGGGGTAAGAAGATTGTATTTGGAAGATTTGTATTGATTAAGGGATCAGGGGCTCTCAATCTCTGATTGAGTGGTAGGTTCGGTGGAGAGTTGTCCCCCACACATTGTTTCCCGTTGTTGTTGTTGTTGGTGGTGGTGTGGCCTACTGCACACTCTTGTAAGTCAAGTTTTTCCATGTTTCCATTTCCAAGGATGTTTCCTTGACTCTCTTCCCTTTTAAGATACTTTCAATATTTATAAGTTATCTGTAAATAGTCATGTTTAACATTGTATCGTTGATTCTAGTAGTGACATTAGAGAAGTAATTTTTATTTAAGCAGTTAAATATTATCATGCACTACATTCTGGTATCAGAGCCTAGGTTCAAACCCTAGGGGCTCTGGTCACAAAATCATGCACAGGTACTGTAGGATTTTCTAAATCAACAGCTACAAAAGGTTTTAACTATGAAAATTTGAAGGAATGGTTTGCTTTCATCTTCTAATGATACCTACTCCGAGGTCACTGTCAATCCTAGTGCAAGCAAAATTAAACCATTTCATGGTGTAGATGATGTGAGCAATAAAGAGGATAGTGATGAAACATAAAAAAAAATCATCAGCTGAAGAAGTTGGCAATATTACTTTGGCTATCTAGAAGGAAACAATGCAGGAAGCTCTAAACAAAGATATTGGTATTGACTCATTGAGACTGCAGTTAAAGAATCAACCTCTGGCTTAGCTTCCTGAGATGAGAAGAATGTCAAGCATACTGCATACCCTCTTGATAAAAATGATGTCACAAAGGAGATAGAGAATCCCTCCTATTCCTTGAAATGTACTCGGCGTTTGGACCTTTCATGTTTAGCGGGATCAGCATCAAAGATGGAAACAGGTTGTAATCAAGCTGATACATCTACAGTGGACAAATGCTTCGAGTAGGATGTGACAGGTGCACAATTCCAAATGTTGAATAATGTTAAAAAAAATCCCCATTCCAAATTATAGTAGTGTTTCTAATAGTGTTGACAGGCTTGGCAAACATAGTTCATTCGTTATATTTTACAAGGATACATGATCCCTCAGGGATAAATCAACCTCATCTAAGAAGGAAGTGAAATCCTTGGACATGGACACTAAAGGGGATCTATGAATCAGTTCATACAAGTCAAAAAACAATGATAAAGTGCTTCATCAGCTAAAAAATGAACACCTTCAGAATTCTATTGCAGACCTTGGGGCCAAAAACTCTAGAAGTCTTGAAGCAATCTATAAGCAAATATTTGATTTGTAATTCAGGAAATAAGCTCAGTGATGGTATCTCTCAAGCTGGTCCTAGTGGATCCAATGTTTCCGCCACAAGGCAACAGGCTTCATCTGAGACCACTAGAGTATGGTTTTCCTTAGTTCTTGATTTTATTATTTATGGATGGAGTCACTTACTGGTTGATAGAAATGTAGTTGGCCATCATGATTGAACATGTGAAGCTCAAATTACATATCCATCATAGAAAATGGGTGTGCCTATACTCATAGTTGAATATTTTTGTTAGCAAGCAAAGATTTTCAAGGGTTGCATTCCATCATAGAAAATGGACATGCATTAGCTTATGTATTTATGCAGCTACTGCGAATCAACTTTCCACCCCAGCGTTTCCCATGGTGAGATACCCTTACAATTTAATTTCCTTTCCTTGTTTTTTCTTTCCCCATTCGATCACAGTGAAGCACAGCTTGCTAAATTCATGGTGGAGTAGGTTTTAATTTTTCAAATACCCATTGTATTTGTTTCACTAGTGACATGCCCCAGGCGTATGTACTGCAAAGAGCGTAATTCCATGGTGGCTTAGGGGCCATGTCCAGGCACCCTATACTTGCACCAGTCCTTATACCTATGAAACCTATGCTATTTTGGTGGGGGTAGACAACAGTGAGAATGGAATCCTGGTGGATGGCCTAACATTTCATCCAAGTGCCATTGAAAATGCTTATTTGAAATTCCATTTGGTTACTAATCTTTGAATAGAGTTCTAGGGCTCTAGTGCATTCATATATGCAGATTCAGTCAATGTATTCCTGGGTTAAATCTTGTTGTATTGGTGTTTAGTATTTATTTTCCCCTTTCGGTTGGTGTCTATGTTTGGTATTTGTAATTGCTTTTTCCTTGAGGAGCTATGTTTCATTAACATGGTACAGATTACATTTTATTGGCCTTATTGCCTAAACATGCCGATCACAAGGACATATTTTTTTCACAAAGAGAAAATCCATGACTTTCACCAATTCATCTTATTTATATCGACCAAAAATGGTTGCTGTTGAGGAGAACACGGGGTTGAATTTATTCACTTATGTATGCACAGGGAGTACAATGCAAGCTTCACAGATTTGACCACTGGTTTGAAGATGGGTTTGCAACTTTACACAAAGAGAACCTATGGCTTCACCAATTCAGCTTACCCGTATTAACTACAAATGGCTGTCATTAAGGAGAACAAGAGGTGGGCTTTGAACCACTTATGTGTGTGTGGCTAGTGCAATGAAAATTTCACACATTTGACCACCAACTATGGTGGGTACTGGTAAGATTCAAGCCATTCTTTATTGGCCAACATGCCTAAAAAGTAAAAACATAATTCAATTGAGAAGATGCATGGGTTTATGTAGTTTCAACGGTGAGTTTTTAAAATATGGTTTGGAGGACTCATGGCCCCACTTATTGATATAACAAAAAGATCAGTTCCATTGGACAGAAGTTGCAAAAGCTACATTTCATTCCATGTGAAAGATAACAACATCCAAGCCAGTTTTAGCACTTCCAGATTTTTCATGGAATTTGATGCTTCAAGAACCAGTATTGGGTCAGACTTATGCAGAATCAACAGGCTGTCGCCTTTGAAAGCACAAAGATAATAGAAAAAAAATTAAAACCCTTGATTATTTAAGATAATAAAATGTTGGCTATCATGCAAGCAATCAAAAAGTTTAGGTAGTACTTTTTGGGTCAACACTTCATCATTAGTACGACACTGAAGCCTTAAGAACTTCTCAACCCAGAAAAATTTATCCAAGCAGCAAGCCAAGTGGGTAAGCAAGTTACAATATTTTAACTTTGATATTGATTAATGGATTGTCAAATACTTCATATCTCGAGTGGTAGAACTACATGTTATTTCCATGACTCAACTGGGATGGAAAGAGATAATATTATCAAACATGCCAAGGATCCAAAGTTATCACTATGTTGCTAGATAAAGACAAAGCAAAGATAGAGGATAGCATAGTTTCTTTCACAAGTGACATCATCCAATACAAGAATCGATTACCTTCATGGACTTCCTAGGTACATTGTTAGTGATAGAGATCAAAAGTTTATAAGCAACTTTCAGAAATAACTCTTTAGGATTAAGGGTACCATGTTGACCCTTAGAAATAGCTATATCCACATACAGATGATCAGACAGAGGTAGTGAACAAATGTTTGGAGCAATAAAAACTATGTGACAAACCTACAATCTTCTTGGACTAAGTGGCTACATCTGTGCAAGAATTATACAATATCAATTACCATACCTCCATGGTTATGTCTCCCTCTGAGGCCCTCTACAGTTGGCATCCTCCTAAACTAATTGATTGAACCATGGAAGACACTCATGTACTTGTTGGGTGAGATTTCCTTGAGAAAAGTCAAAAGAGATTGCATTGAATCGAGGAGAATATCATAACTGCTCAAGATTGAATGAAGGCCCAGGAAGACCAGTGCCATAGTGAAAGAGAATTTGAAGTTGATAATTAGATTTTCCTAAGATTGTAACCATATCTTTGGAGGTGCTTTAAAGGGAATGGGTAATAAAAAACTGCACCAAGGTACTATGGGCCCTATAAGTATAAAGTACAATCAAGTGTAAGACAAGTTGCATATACTCTTGAATTTCCAACTGGTACTCATGTCCATACATTCTAGGCTTCATGTCTTAAGGAAGTAGTATGTCAACGGATCCAAACCTCAAATATTTTTCCACCATTGAATGATGAGGGGAATGTCATTCTAATCCCTAACCACATTCTCGCCACTAGAGAGAATAAATTTGAGGAACATGATATTGTCAAAATACCTTATCCACTTGAAAGATCTACCAGCAGAAAAGAAGACATGGAAAGGGGTAGATATCCTACAACATCCATCTCTATATTTGCTTTGGGGAACAATTGAAGGAGTGGGAATTGTTACAATACCCAAGGGAAAAGGAACTAATTCCAGTTCAAAATATGATTCCAATAATACATGCTCAAGCATGATCTTCTAAGGCTTTGACAAGCCTTCACAGGTCTAACTAGTGAATCTTAAAATACTATGTATATTCTCTTGGATAGTATTCTTATCTCCTCTAACTTAGCCTTATTATCTTCTCTAGATAAATGTTTTAAACTTTTACCTTTCTAAATTAGGGTTCTTATATTTTTCTAAATTAGCATTCTTATCTTCTCCAAAAAAAAATTCACAAGTAATTATTTTTGTAAATTACCCACTTCAATGGTTATATCTATGTTTTAATGTTAGACTATTGAAATTCTGCATGGTGAAAAAACTCATAAATAACAGGTATTTCGCATTTTGCATGTTTTTTTTAAAATATATATGCATCAAAATATATTAAAATATATATAATACAAAAAAACCCTCCTAGAACACTCTGCTCCCCAAACATTTTTGAAAAATGCGCTCCCTACTCCTAACAGCCTTGGTCTGGTGTGTTTCCATTTAAGGATGGAAAATGACAATTGCAACTGCTTACCTTCCAGACATATTGCAATAAACCTATGAAGATATGAAATGAGATGTTGACAAAATTTTAGAAAGGAAATCTAATGGTTAGATGGTGACAATGATATTAATTAGGTACAATGGTTAGCTTAATATATGCACTAGACCTCCCAGATGTGGGTGCCAGCTCCGACGCAGTGACACCTGAGCCCAGACATGAGACACATGGCCACAGGCTCATGACACGTAGCTCTACTAAGGTCAGCCAAGCGACGTCAAGTCGCTAGGCTCTTTAATTCGCCTGCCCCTGACGTCGCCCCATCCTGCCTGGAAACCACTCACATGGATCTCCGGCATGCGAAGATCAAGCTCCAGGTTCAAGTTACAAGGATCACATTACCATGCTCTCCGTTGCGCATTCACCTGGTTCTGCTTCAGGCTCCTCGTGCTCCCGGCTCCAGGCTCCCCGTGCTCCAGGCTCCTCGTGCTCCAGTTCTCCTCCCACTCTTGCATACCTGCACCTGTATCATTCTCTCGTTGAGAAGGCCGAAGGGAGCCAAGACCAAGAGCAAGAAGAATGATGCTGCTCCGGAGACAAGTCCCACCAGGAAGGGCTACCGTGCTGAGGTCTCCATCCCAGTCCATTTGCTACTAGATAACTGGGAGGCCAAGATAATTGCGGATAATTTGGCTAACAGGAATCAGGAGCATATATGGGACCCCTACTAGCTCGTCAAGAACATGATGGGCCAGCTTATGGAGGACATGCAGACCAATTGGTCCTCTGCTTGCCATGCCACTCAAAACCTGCGAGAAACTCTGCCAAACATGGCAATCGCCCTCGACACCTTGGAAAACACGCTTTGTTGGGACTCCTATGCCCCCACTATACCCTTCTACCGCGACATTCGTTATGGGAGCACTACACCTAGCGCCACCTCGTATACTCTCAGAGTTGAATCCACCCTTGGCGCTCAGGCTTCGCTCAACCCAGGGGGCAGCTCGTCGGTTTTGACATCGGTTTTGACATGCAGTAGGGACCTTCTGAAGGGAAAGGAGCATCCACACACCTCCTTCCCCATCCCCACCACCTTGGGCCCGATCCTGGCCAAGTGCACACACAATGAGCCGGTTGGTTTTATTCCTTTCTTGCCCCGAAAGACCACACCCTTTCCGGTCAAGCTCCCTGCACACACCACTCGTCATCCTGTGAAGACTACTCTACCTCCCGTGAAATCTATGTCGACACCTGGGACCGTTGCTTCAACAACTGGGAATGCTGCTCCGACACCTGCAAGAGATTGGAAGGACACGGAAGGCTATAGCTGTCCAATTCTGGAGGAGACACCCTCTGATGCAGAAGGCCCCTCTGTAACTGGTTGAGAAGGTTCTTCTGTTGTCTTGGTCTTGTTTTTTGTCTGTTTTGTTTATGCTTATGATTGCCAGTTTTTTGTATGCCTCTATGGCCATGAACACTTCCCATTTTCACCCTAGTTTCCCTCTAATGGGCAGGGTCTTTTTGTACAGTCTGATTTTGAATTGTCACAACACTGCTGATAGCTACAGTTGGCACCTCTGGATAAGACCACCGCTAACTGTAACCTCTATTGTATTTCTATTAGCTTAATATAATTTGCAGCTTTTACAAAAAAAAATATATGCACCAGACCAAACCTAAGCTCAAATCAACGACTTGGTTTTCAGAAAAGATATGTCAAGATTTCAACAGATAAAGTGATTTATGTTGTTTGTAATAACATGAAACAAAAAATTATGCTATTAAGAGTACAAAAGGAGTCTTAAACTGCTTGGGACTAAACTGACTACAGCGAGTTTTGTTAGCAACTTAGCACTAAATTTGATATAACCAAAGTTCATTATATATAAAAAGAAAATATTGCATAAGCAATTTTGCACCATTTTTCATTACAAAAAACCCAAAAATGATGCATAGTAGCAGGTATATATTGTATTTTACATATAATAGAATCAACTATAGCATCCATGAGCATCACATTATATTTTTTTAACCAACAGGAACGTCTCTTAACCTCTAAAGAACACTCAATAGATAGGAAAAATAAAATTACATACAACACTCGCTTGTTTCTCTATATAAACCTCACATCTACCCAAGAATTCAATGAAAGTTATTACTACCAAGCTAAAAAATAGGGAAATCCCCTTGAGGGCTGTGTCACATGTCCACATGTCCAACACCTATCACGACACCAGGCAGGGCATGTGATGCTACAGTGACAGCTCAACAACTAAATCACATATAGCTCCTAAATGTCAAAACACTTGTAATTTTAATTTACTATTACAAAAATGAAGAAAAAAGAGCTTATGGTTTCTTGGTAATCTTAATAACAAAGATGAGCTTTTCTTGGAGGATATTGTGATACGACTTATCATTACTAGTGTTTCATTCCTTGTGCAATTAGGAACTACTTCCTACTCAAGTTGGGTTGCTATTGCATGTCTGTGAAAGTTCAATAGTGTGGTATTTTTTGTCTTACAATTATCTATGTTTATTTAAATCTGGGATTTTCTCTAACCATTTGATTGTAGGTATCTTTTGCTTGATTTGTGGATGTTCCTATGTCCTTTGATCTATAGGTATCAAGTGAAAGCCAAGGATATCTAGTGAATGTATCCATTACCCACTAGACAAGGCATTGGAATTATCTTCTTGATCAAACTGTCCGATCAAAGGTCGATCCAATTGTTCACTGCCATCTCACTTCAACAATCAAAGCACTCTTCTCTATTTTCATGTGTCTTAAGGGGTGGTACAAACTGTAGAAATACATACACATACAGATCGAATATCAAGAATTCTTTCACAAATCTAGTAGTGCTTCTATCCCTCTCTTCTCATACTGCATTTCTTCCATCTCCTTTCCTTTATCTTCTTCCAGGTTGCTATAAGGACTATCCTAAGGGGGAGATCCAATTATTCTAGTTTCATTTGTAATATATTATTTAGATCACTGTAAAGACTAATCACTCACCCTAAGGAAATCTCTATTAATTATACTAATAGTGCATGATCTCATGTGTTGTGTTTCTTTCATGTTTATGTCTTGTCCATTTTAGTGCTTAAATGATGCATCCATCTAACAACTTAGGAAATTAAGGGTGCATATAACTAAAATAGTACATAGTGCAATCCCTATCTCGACCAAAATACATAAGAGAGCTAATATTTGACTAGTGGCAAGATTTTAGCGAAACTACAAGATCCCTAGCAATTGGGTGAAGTAATGGAAAGAGGTGGAGAGGAAGTGTTTTGGATCTTGGGAGTGGATTGGGAAGAGTGAAGGGGGAACTGGGAAGGAAGGAGAAGATCAAATTATACCAGGCTGGTGATTTAGAGGGGAGGGTTTCTTGTCTGAAGGTCATAAGCCCAACTCCTGACCAACCAGACTAGTAAGTTTTGAAGGAAACAGTGGCAATAATTGAAAAGAACTTGATAACAATGGTGAGACTCTCTGTTTCCTGTTGGACAGAGAACCTAGTGAGAATGATGCAAGATTCCCAAGCAACAACAAAGGCCTAGATGGAGGTAACTAGAGGATTTCTCAACCCAATTTTACCAAGTTCTCCAGTTCCAACACTATGTTTACGATGTATGTAAGCAAATGAAAGAATCAACAAGGAAATGTAAGAAGAAGATAGCATTTGTGGCCACCTTCCAACCATCTTTATTAGCACAGTAAAGGCAATTTTACAACTCTTTTGAGTTTTTGTATGTTTTCAAACCTCAAGGAGTATGAGGTTCAGTAGTTAAAGTCAATAAACCTCCCTGTAATCAATTGTTGGTAAATTTGCTCTTATATATAGACAAGAAAGAAACTGATAGACTCTGTAGACCCAACCTTCTTGTAACCTTTGTATATTTTATTATTTATATTTTGTAATATTAAAGGCTTTTAACGACAAAAGGAAAAACCCCAAAATAATCACCATCTATATTTATTATATGCCTTTTCCAAGAAACAATATTAAGTATAAAATACTGATAGTAGATTACCTCATTGAGTGGTTTCTCAAATTAAAAATTTATGCTCTCTACATGTGCCCTCGTTACTGGAACCTGTACACAAGTGGCAGTGACTATCACATCTTGGTCATTCTTCAATGGTTTCATCATAAATAATCTGATGTGTTATGAAATTCTTTTCACTTTAATAAGAAAACAGTAAATATGTCAATAAATTTGAACATATGTTCATGTACACACTAAGCACCTTCAATATCAAGTGTTGATGTTACTCACCCAAATTTTCTTGGTCTCTTGACTAACTTCAGCTCCTTCTCATTGTAACCATTTGGGGAGACTCGTGAGTTGTGTGAAAAGAGGTTGAATGCATATTGAGAGACAATGATATTAGGAAATATTACATGAGAAGATCCATAAATAAACGTATAAATTATAATTAATATGAAAATATCAAGCCCTACTTTCATCTTGGAAATGAACTCAAAAATTCACATTAATAATGTTGTCATATATATTGGGCTTTATGAAAAAAATTGACCTATTGACTGAAATTATTACAGGTTGGCTCTTTTCCCTCTAAAATCATATCAGATTCCAGATATGGTAATACAAAGCCACATATTCATCAAACACTGCAGCGAATCTTTAAAAATTCAATACTACATAAAACATCGGTGGTAAGATGCTCAGAAAAAACCTAGTGGGTTTGTTGTTCAAGCTCATCCATAGCTGCATCACCAGCTGCACTGGATATTGATACGTGCTCACCACCATCCTTTTCACCTGTCAAAAATTACCCAAATTAATAATACCAAAAATGAAGCATGCAATTTCTTAAGAAAATCCTTTTAAGGTTTAAGGAATTGATCAAACGTAATAGAAATAAATGGTTCTATCCTCTTTCAATAGAGTTGCAAGCTTGGATTGTCACTTTGCATTCCATAGATGAATTTGCATTCCGTGTGACAACAATATCTAGTTTAGGCATCCTATCATACAAATACTTTGCACTCCCTATATTTCCACATTTTGCATACATGGTAACAAGGGCGTTTCCAAGAAATACGTTCGAGTTAAACCCAACTTAGATGCCATGGGCGTGAACCTGCTTACCCTCTTTTAAATCTCCCATGGTATCGCAAGTGACGAGAACACTTACAAAGGTATGTTGAATAGACTTCCCATCTTCCTCTTGCATTTGGCAGAAGAACAATAAGGCCTCCTCACGATGTCCATGCTGAACAAATCTTGCAATCACTATACTCCATGAGACCATGTTTGCGTTAGGTATGTTGTCAGACGCTTAGTCTGCATCGACCAATTTGTCACATTTACCATACATCATTTGTACTTGTTTTCACGTTCCAGAGCCACCAATCTAGCACAAGCAGCAATGGAACTGCCTAAAATGAACTCATTTGACTCCATTCCTGCATTAGGATTCTTCCCCATGCCCATGCTGCCCATATACCGAAATCATGGAAGTCTAGGAGACAAGATTTCATTCAATCGTTTTGTCAAACATTTGGCATGCAACCATAAAATCTTCACATTTTGCATACATATTGATAATATAGTTATGAACAAAGTTATCATGTTTAAATTTGTTTTTTTATCATGTGGGAGTGCACCATTTACAATCTCCCTGAATTTGGTGCAAATCCACCCCTGTTATTTATCAAAAAATGTGAAAGCGCTCTAGTTGTCGTTCTATAAATAGGGTGTGAATTCATTGATTCTTATACCTACACCCCAATTCATCAATCTTGAAGATAGATGTCGGGCTGTAAGAGTTGTTTTGAAGAATTATGGAATGAAACGAAGTAATCTCATCCCGCTCCAGTTGTCATTCTACAACCAGGGTGTGAATTCATCGATTCTTATACCTAATCCCCAATTATTCAATCCCGAAGTAGATGTTAGGCTGTAAGAGTGGTTTTGAATAATTATGGGACGATATTCAGACACTACGATGGAAGTGCATCAAATCTAGAGCATACAGTAAGCGTCTTCATTATGGCCGTTTTGCTCTATCCCCGCTCCACAAGGGTCGAGCCGATACAATAGGCAATTCACCCATTTTGTTTGAGCTTGCAGGACTTACAAAATTAACCTTTAATTCATTGTGTCGTGAAGGTTCCTGGTATGGCAGCTGCTATGGATGGTTGGGATAGATAAATTGATGGATAGGGGTTGCTGCATGAATGAGATGGCATCGTTGAACGGGATTGTTGGGGTAGATGGATGGGGTGGGATCGGTTGCTTGGGATTTTAAAAACTAATTGGCTTGGGATTGCTCAGATCGCTCGGAACGCGGGATGGCATAGAGAAAGAAGACCTGCCATAAAGCTATATGCTTCCCTTGGCAATAAAAAGTAATATCGTCCCATTCTGAATTTTTTCCTATATTGTACCAAAACCAAACAATAACAGACATTCCATTCGTGATTCGACAATTTGATTCTCGTCCTCCCCAACCTTCATGAGCATAAAAACCCCTTTTCAAACATTCTCCGTACTTCTTTTTGAGAAAATACAACTTTTGCATTTATTTTGGGTTAAGTTGAGCATCATATAAATAAAAAGAAAATAAATAAATAAATAACTCTAAATAGGGCAACTTACTATCTACCTTCCTTAGACAACCAAAACATTAACACGTAAATGACCCTTAAAAAATTCATAGGTTCATTAGCAAAAGGACATAATTAGATCTTCCTCCAATGGAACCATGAACCCTCTGGTTACGACTCATCTATTGTAATTCAGGTATAAAAATTAATGTGACTACTGTGTAATGATATAATACAATATGGAACGCAACTAGATGCAGAAGAAACCCATATACTACAAAACTTCCTCCATGTCCATCATACATAATTTCCAGTTCTTTCTTCAGTTCTACCTACTTACAGGGTGTGTCAACATTATCGACTTTGGTGTCTTCCTGTAATCCTTTTGGATTTCTTTGTTGAGTAGTGATGGTGGTAAGGAACAATGGAAGCCAACAAAGAAGTACTTTTGGCATGGTAGAAGTGACCTCTGAAGTGTTGTGAATGTACTAAAGAAGATCATGACAACCACAAATATTCTTGCTAAATATATGACAGTGGGTGGTGGACGCCATTGGCGATGGAAATCCATTGAAAGTGGTTGCTCCTAGCAGTTCCTAGAAGAAAGTGAGTCCAACCCATACTCCATTAAAGATGAGATAATTTCAAATCATCAGCTCTTTAAAAATCCAATGTGAAAAGTAAGAATATAACTTCATATCTTTAAAAATTCAACTTGACATTGTTCAATGTATTTAACTTTCTCTTTGGGTAATAATCATCTTATTATTATTATTATCATTATTTTATTGTTATCATTATTAAATATTATTATTTTATTATGAATATGGAATTTTATTGTTATTATTATTAAATATTACTATTTTATTATGAAAATAGTGAATAACCATTAAAATATAGAGTAATATTCTCTATTTGAGCTTAAGATGGAAATCACACTTAAACATGACAGTCCAAATAATAGGGGTCATTAGACATGCTACAACTATACAAGAACAATATATGCATTTGTAGAGGCAGTTACAAATGGTTGGAAACATAAACTTCTAAAATGAATTACAAACATAAACACCATTTATTTAGAACATCAAAATGAATAATTTTATCATATCATACTTAAATAGTATGTGGTCCTCATGGCCAACCTCAATCACACCAAGAATGATAAATCTGGCCTCAATGGGGTTGATAACTTAGTGATTAAAAAACATACATAATTACATATTTAAAAAAACTTAATAAATATCAACATGATTACCTTAAAATCCATTATAAACATTTAAATATCAATTAGTAATTTGTTTTATGTGAGCCATCACCAAAACATACACTAGACACAAATATATGGATGTTCCCTGTGTGGAAACCGCTATTTTAATGTTCCTTGTCAACTTGGAATACTAAAAATATTAGGATAAAAGAGAAGTTGATACACTATGATTGGAGATGGGGAATGTGACTCATGTTCACATGGCATGATAATCACTCTAGTTTATCTCAAGCCGACTGCATCCATGATAACATCATTTGCATAAAATATATTATGGTATGATGAGTTCACACATTTTTCTCGAGAGAAAATTGGTTGGATTTGATCGTGAGTTCCTAGCAATTTCAGTCAAATAACGTCAGGGCCCCTATAGTTTCCAAAACCCCAACATGGAAAGACATGAACTTTTCTAATTTCGGGTGTCTTGAAAGAAGAAAAAGTTGTCAAGTAGCACAAGGGTCCTCTCATGAATCCATCTACAGTGTTACAATTTACTAAATTTTAACACCATGGATGGGTTCAGAGACCCCCTAAAATAAAGTCCCTGAATCCATCTACAGTGATAAAATTTAGTAAATTGTACAAATTCATTGTCAAAATTGTAATTTTCCATTGTCGGTACCACACCTAAAAATGACTAAAGCTAGTCATATTTGTATTTATGTGACTAAATTAGTCATTTACGTTAGTCATTTTTATTTTAGTCACTTGTTATCTAGTCTTTTATTTTATCCCATGACTAAATTAGTCGTTTATCTTAGTCATTTTTAGTTGGCTCACTTAAAATTGCTCAATTTTAGTCATTTATCCCTTGAAAAACTTGTGGTGACTAAATTTTTTAGTCCCCTGGTCACTTATCTCTCATTTTGTACTAGTGTTTTCTGTGCGGTTTCTACTTTGAGAGTGGTCATCTTATCAAGTCATTAACAAGGCATTTCCAGGCATGTAGTCTGTTCATTCTAATAAAATACATCAATCTTTGTTTGCTGGTTGCAGTCTATTTATTATAGTCTATTTAATTTCCGTTCACTCTACCTTACAACACTAATGATTCACTCTACCTTACAGCACCAAAGGAAAATATCAACAAGGCATTTATCATTAAAACTAGATTAGAATAAACAAGACTACACGAAAATATGAGGACATACCTTTCCCTTTCAAGGTTCTTCAATTCTACCACGCCAATTGAATGGATCCCCTGGTTTGAGAGCCGGCCCCAGTGCTAGCGTCTATGGTAATGCCAGTCCTAGATCTGAATGTAGTTTGAGCACTTGGTATGAAGGATCCCCTGGTTTGAGAGCCGGCCCCAGAGTGCGATCGATGAAGGATACGAAGTGCTCATAAAACCGGTCTGTCGAAATCGTGCAGGATTGAACCAATTTCTTAAAAAAAATCACAAAATGGAGTGGCGGGAACCAGTATTCCAAATGGCGCGGGATTCCTAAACATGATTTTGATTTTTATTTTGACCCAGTATTCTAAATTATTGTAAATGTCTATAGTTTGCAATTACAAGTTCTAGAAGAGTCTAGAATGTCAATTAAGGTACTCCGTCATGTAACCGAATTAAGGTGTTCAGTAATGTAGTTGAGTCTAGAATTCATGACTAAAATTTATGAGTCATTAA
The DNA here is from genome assembly GCA_027924585.1 of Larix kaempferi. Lineage (NCBI taxonomy): Eukaryota > Viridiplantae > Streptophyta > Pinopsida > Pinales > Pinaceae > Larix > Larix kaempferi. The sequence goes on from BSBM01000292.1 coordinate 1,174,629, forward strand.
AAGATAGGGTCGAACTTCTATATTTGGAAGATAGTTGCAAAAGATAGGAAATTGTAGAAACTATAATCCCCTTTCCCACTAACCCATTTATCCCTTAGGTTCCTCGCTTCTAATCCAAAAAATCCCCAAAGCCTACCACATTATGAAATTGTAGAAAATATCCCCTTAAGCCAGTGTCCCTCTAACCCTAACCCACTACCCCCTAACCCAATCACGAACATGCCTACTACACCAAATCAACACACTAACACAATAAACTTTGACCTTGGGTTATTTATAACCAAGGTTTTAGATCAAAGACTTTGACATCAAGGTTTGAATGATCACTGTATGGGATTTTATCAAACCAAAATTAGTGCAAAAATAAACACAAGAACTTAAACTATAAACAAAATATTCCCTATCTAGGGTATGTATGATTACTCAAGTCCCTTTGCATGGCCCATGAGTCTCAAAATAAAGTTTTATTTCCCAAGAACCTACATTTTGGACCTAGACCATAACATAGGTTCCTAGAACCATCCACTACATGAAAATATTGAAAACAATGACATTGTGTTACTCAAAAGCTAAATATTCCTTACCTATGGCCTATGTGGTGGTACAAAGAAATGCCCATATGTAACAAGACCTTAAGGTAACTACTAGTCCTTATAAACTAGATTTTGATTTAACACCATGGACACCATGGATTAGGCTTCAAGAACCATCCATGATGTTGTAAATATTGAAATGGCCACCATACCCACTTGCAAGCTAAATATTCCTTGTGTAGGAATCACGTGGTGACTAGGGCCCTACACATGGCCCATTATCCATAAAGGATAATGTTATGGTGCATGAGTTTGTATTTTGACCATGGATCATGGAAAGTTGGAGTGTGAGAACCATATTTGATGTGAAAGTCCCATATCTTTGTCCATATGATGTCATTGGGTTGGAGTGGTCTAGGATGACTTAAGCTATAGGATTCCTTGATGGTAAAGTAGCATTCCTTTTGGTATCCCCATATGAGCTTGTCTAGTTTGTTAGAGATAAGAATTTTCTTGGAGTTGAGAGTTTCCCGGGATGCTTTTCCTTCCTTGGTGTTAAATTTCCAGTTCCATGTTTCTTTTGAATTCCAAGATCGCCATGTGTCACTGTTATTCAAAGGATCCCAATACTGAGCAATCAATTGCTTTCCTTGTTGCTGGGAGTGATGATGCAGATCTTCGATGATGTTGAATTGTTCCAGGGAGGGAAACTATTGCCAGTAATCCTCCCAGAAGAGAGCCTTATTCATGTCCCTGACTTCCCAGAAGCTATGTTTACGAATAAGATCTCTTTGAGACCAAGCCGAGTTCCAAATGAGGGATCCTTCCAAGAGATTATCTTGTCGGATCAGTTTAGAATGTTGCACATTGCCTGCATATTTGTGTAGCCAAATATTAGTCCAGGGCATAGACTCCTCTATGGAGAACCTCCAAAGCACTTCATTGAGGGTGAGGGGGTCTCTTAGTCCAAGGTCACCTTTAGATTTTGGAGTGCAGATTTTTTCCCAAGCCACTAAGGCCCATTTTCTATATTGAGTGGTGCCTCTCCAGAGGAAGTTTCTTTGTAAGTTGCGAATACATTTGGGAACATACTTAGGGGACTCCATAACTGAGAAGAGGTAGAGAGGCATGGCCTGGAGAACATATTTCAGAAGGATGAGGCGACTGGGAAAGTTGAGGGCTTTGAATGTCCATGAGGAAATTTTATACTCCAAGGCAGCTAGTAATTCTTTCCAGAATGAGTTTTTGATGGCTGAGTCAACAAGAGGGGCACCAAGGAATTTGGACGGAAGGGAACTCTTTTGAAAACCCAGAATTTGGGTGATACAGATTTGTGTTTGCAAGGGGGTATTGAAGAATTAAATCTGCGACTTGAGATTATTGATGGTCATGCCTGAGGCCGCACTGAAAGAATGGAGGATTTCATGGAAATATTTCGCTTCTGTAACAATGGCTTTCCCCATCAACATGGTGTCATCCACAAAATGGAGATGAGAATGGGTAATGTTGTAACCACTTACTTTAATGCCTTGTATATGTCTTATGCCTCTATAAGGGGAGAAGGTGGTAGAGGGGGAGCCATTAACAAGAATGGAAAATAAGGCTGAGGAGACAAGGGATATAATCCAATTGACCCGGGAGGGGGAGAAGCCAAAAGCGAGAATGGTGTCTCGAAGGAAGCTCCATTTAGTTTTATCAAAGGATTTTTCCATGTCATGTTTGATGAGCATACCAGACAAGGAGGAGACTTTGAGAGTATGAATCGCTTGATGCGCCGTAATGATTCCATCAAGGATTTGTCTTCCTTCCACATAACCTGATTTATCCAAGGAGATTAGATTAGGCAGAAGGGGTTTAAGGCGATTGGCGATGGCTTTGGTTATGATTTTGTAAATGACGTTGCAAAGGGAAATGGGATGAAAGTTTGTAGGATCAACCGGTTTATCAATTTTGGGAATGAGGGTAAGGAAGGTTTGAAAAACCAACAACAACAATGACATCAACGATGGTGACAATGATGATCATGACGATCTCACATGTAGGCTATAGATTCTTATGTGGTAATTTAGGTTAACATGCATGGACCATCAACCCCATGGAAAATTAATGTGGCATTAGACCCTAAATTTAGTTCACATGCCATAGTCCAAGCCACGAGAACCATCCTTTGTGTTACAAATATTTAAATGGCCACCATAAATAATGCCACTAATTAGACACTGACCTAACACAACCAACCCATGCAAATGACTCATGCACTTGGCACACTTGCTCCATGCAATGAATTCATGCACCTAGGAAGCTTAAAGCTCTAACTGCCTCACCTCATACCTAACCTTAACATCTAGCCCCAAATCGAATAACATGATAACTTATAAACCACTAAACCACTATTACCAACAAAACCAGAACCCCTTTCCCACTAACCCACTGATCCCTTAGGTGCCTCGCTTCTAATCCAAAAAAGCCCCAAAGCCTACCACATTATGAAATTGTGGAAAATATCCCCTTAAGCCATTGTCCCTCTAATCCTAACCCACTACCTCCTAACCCAATCACTAACATGCCTACTGCACCAAATTGACACACTAACACAATAAACTTTGACCTTGGGTTATTTATAACCAAGGTTTTAGATCAAAGACTTTGACATCAAGGTTTGAATGATCACTATAAGGGATTTTATCAAACCAAAATTAGTGCAAAAATAAACACAAGAACTTAGACTATAAACAAAATATTCTCTATTTAGGGTATGTATGATGACTCAAGTCCCTATGCATGGCCCATGAGTCTCAAAATAAATTTTTATTTCCCAAGAACCTACATTTTGGCCCTAGACCATAACATAGGCTCCTAGAACCATCCACAACATGAAAATACTAAAAAAATGACAATGTGTTACTCGAAAGCTAAATATTCCTTGCTTATGGCCTATGTGGTGGTACAGAGAAACGCCTATATGTCACAAGAGCTTGAGGTAACTACCAGTCATTATAAACTAGATTTTGATCTAACACCATGGACACCATTGATTAGGCTTCAAGAACCATCCATGATGTTGTAAATATTGAAATGGCCACCATACCCACTTGCAAGCTAAATATTCCTTGTGTAGGAATCATGTGGTGATTAGGGACCTACACATGGCCCATTAGCCATAAAGGATAATTTTATGGCACACTTTCAACCATGGATCATGTAAACTTGGAGTGTGAGAACCATCTTTGATGTGAAAAACCTAGCATGACTGCCTCAATTGTAGAGCTCTAATGGGATATGGTGTTGAATGATGATGCACACCCTCCTAACACTACAATAGCTTGTGTGCGCTTAGCTCCAATATTTTGATGAGATGCATTGTTGAAACCATGTGACACACCTAAGCCACATGCATAAATGACTTTTAGGGGGTTTTAAAAAAATTTCCTCGAAAATTTCAATTCTCATGACTTTTAAGGGGGGGTTCCATACAAACCGCCTCCCAAAGTTCAATTCCCATGACTTTTAGGGGGGGTTTTGACAAGCCGCCCCCAAAATTTATGAGAATTGGGATTTTAGGGGGGGTTTTCAAACAACTGCCTCCAAAAGTTCAATTCTCATGACTTTTAAGGGGGGTTCCAAACAAACTGCCTCCCAAAGTTAATTTCTCATGACTTTTAGGGGGGGTTTTGACAAACCGCCCCCAAAAGTTATGAGAATTGGGATTTTTGGGGGGTTTTCAAACAACCGCTTCCAAAAGTTCAATTCTCATGACTTTTAAGGGGGGTTCCAAAAAAACCGCATCCAAATGTTCAATTCTCATGACTTTTAAGGGGGGTTCCAAAAAAATCGCCTCCAAAAGTTCAATTCTCATGACTTTTAGGGGGGGGGGGTTTGACAAACTTCCCCCAAAATTTATGAGAATTGGGCTTTTAGAGGGGGTTTTCCAAAAACCACTGCCAAAAGTCAAATTCCAAGACTTTTGGGGGCGGATTTAAAAAAAACTGCTCCCAAAGGTCCAATTTCCATGACTTTTAGGGGCGGTTTTAAAAGACCGCCTCCAAAGGTCTGAAAAAACTTTTAGGGGGGGTTTTACCAAGACCCCCACAAGCCAAAACCGCCCCTAAAGGGATATTTTGTTGTAGTGGAGGCTTGATGTAGGACTTCATTCTTTGAAAATGAAGAAATTAAGGGGCAAATTTAAGAGTTGTTGGATAGATGCCACATACACCCATAAAGGTGCTTCAAAAAAGAGCCCAAAAAACTACCCAACTTTCGTGACGGAATCCTGAGAGGGTGACAGGGAGGACTAGCGTGGCCAACCCAATGCATTGCATAGCGTTTTCATCCATCCATTGAACACTCCTCGATGATTATGCATTGTGGAAGAAAGGGGCTTGTGAGAGCTTGTATTGGAGAGTCGATTTCACATGATCCATGATCAAGGAAACAATATCATGCAAATGAAATGACGAGGCATCACCACCCTCAATGAAGCCAGTCACATGGGTTGTAGTCATCTCCCACCCCAAATCTTAGTAGGATCCAACCTCCTACACTCACTGGATGAGGTATCCGCATTGTGTGGATGGAATGGTGATGCACCACCACCCACAACAAATCTGGCTACATGGGTCATGCAACTATCCCCTATCCCACAAAGGGGTATTGTCTGATAATTTCTTATTAAGGATCCTACCATAGATTCGCCTATTGTAACCTTGTTATGACTTCTCCTTCATCTAAATGTTAATGTTCATTAAACTTCTCATGACGTCGAAGGCGGCGAGCCACCTTCATTGACATGATCCAAACACTTCACCAGATCATTCAATCCGTAGGAGCAATGAGCAGTGTGTACAAAGGGTAGGGACATAGTCAACATGAATTGATGACATGCGCTTACTAGGAATTCCTTGTTGAAGACCAATAATTGCAATGGTCTAAGACGATTTCCCAATCCTCTCAAACAAAGGAGAAAAAACCATTGGCTACATCAGTGTAGCACGCGTGCAACCCATAACATCTAAGGGCATCACAAACATGTTATTGTCTCAAAATTCCATGTCCTAAATGGCCATAGTCCCTCTAAGAAGCTATCCATCAAGGAGAACCTTTGCATAGCTAGTTAGCAAGTTAGTCTCGTTTATTATTGGAATTAACCAGCTTGATTATGTCTTAAATAATATGGTTCCTACACATACTAGTGGAACTTCATCTAAAGGGAAATTATTGGTGAGAAACCTAAGAAGCTTGATTCGTGTGTTGACTCAAATGACAACTAAGTAATTCTCGTTACTTGAGGGAAATGATACCACCCATGCCACTGATAAAACTGAAGAAACAAAGCAAAGAATTGAAGACACAATAGGTAAACATCATTTTGATGGAAATTATCATGTTTATCAAAATGGAAGGCATTTACTTGTTAACATAAGTGAGAAAGAAACTAATAAAATTATAGTGTCTAATGAAAAAAGAATGGATAGTGTCACGTGTAGTGAACCTGTCAAAAACCCCAACATTGACATCATTTCTAACAAAGTAAGTGAGATTAATTTTGAGCTAATTGTCAAGTTATCAGGAAAATAAGTAGGATATAGAATTATAAGCTTCAGATTCTCAAGAAATCCTAAAAAACAATTCAAAAGTTATTCACATTTGTTCTCATGAGAATAGATTGGATGGTGCAAACATGGTCGCTGAATTGCAGAAAATTATTGAATGTAAAAGTAGTGGAAGCAATAGGTGATATTCATAAATGTCACACTTAACCCATGGACATAAGTGATACTGATAACTATCACACTTAAACCCCAAAAATAAGTGATATTGCACCTAATACCAGTGACACACTAACCTAGATCAATAAATTGGTTGACTCTAACCACTATGACCTTGGACACATAATGACAAAGAATCCATAGCAATGATCTTGAACCACTATATTTTGTCAAAAACTATAGAGACGGTCACATAGCGTCATCAAAAACTCCTTAGAATGATCAATGGTGACAAACATTTTTCTACAGTCACCAAAAGTAACCAAAAAGAGTATTGGTGAGGGCCAATAAAAGATCGTCACTATAAGTGTCACCAAAGAGAGAATTAGCAACGGGCCTTTAACAACCCTCACCAAAAGTGTCACTGAAAAGGAATTTGGTGACGAAACTTAAAGGACCATCTCAAAAGGAACTTATAATGATGATGTTTTAAGGACCGTCGTCATATGGGACATTGGTGACGACCCTTAAAGGTTCGTCATAGGCATGACCCTCACCAATGACCTTTTTTCTTGTAGTGCCCCCAAGAGGTCAAGGATAAAGATACAAGTCAGCAGGCTTCGAGAATGAGCTCAAAAGGCCTATTTTTTTCGATTAATTGACTTCGTCGCACCCTGCAGTAGAGCAAGTTAAGAAGTCGCAGGTTGCATGAGTGCAGCCTGCGACGACCTCTCAAAACCTAGCATAAGTGCAATGACATCCTTTCTAGGCAAATGACTTAGCCAATGAACTTCATGGGTGTATACACTGAATCATCATGATGGTAGGATTTTAGGTGTAACACACTATAAATAGAAATGGACATGATCAACAATAAACATTTAGAACCTGCACTCATGATGATAACCCCAATCAAGATAGGCAGGCCTCTTTGTACACAAAGGATCTTGTACACAACAATATAGGAACAACCATTCGCTCAACTAATTTAGACATCCTTACTAGGACTTCCTAATATGGTCTTCATAAACAAATCATGACTTAACTCAGCCCATTTCATTAAATAATAAAGTAGATCATTGCATAATAACAAGAATTTTTTTATAACAATCTTCCATCAACCACATGTCGTTAAAGACAAAATGTGTCAAAGTGACCTGCTTGAATGAACAAACTTGTCAAATTTAGCCTCAAATAGAGAAATGGGTCAATGAAAGCTGGTCACCTTAGTAAAAGTGGGGCGGTGTTATCATCCCCACCTAGGTCCAAGTCTACATTGGCATGCATGTGCTTGTCCTTGTTTTGAGTTGTCACTTGCTCATGTTGACTAGATACTTGAATCAATAAAAAAATAAAGAAATGGGAGGAAGATTTCTTAGAAAGTAAAAGATTTTAATCCTTAACATTTTTCTAAAAAAATGCAATTAAACTATCACAACCATTCTTGAAATCTTTGCCATGAAACAAGTAACTACCCTGCCCAATTTTAACGTAAATATTAAGCAAATAATTATAATATTAATGTTGAAAGGCTTCCATTGAATTACCTGTGTATATTATTTTGTCATCACCCACACATTCTCAATTGATCTCTTTTATCTTTCTGAATGTCAGACCTGCCAATGTAATATCTTCCTTGTGTAGTTCTGTTGTATTTCAATATTGTGATTTCGTTCATCAAGGAAATAGAAAAACTAGAAAAACTGGAGGATACATACAGAGAAAACAATTTAAATGATGTTTTAAGGTCATCTCCATTTGAAGGAACTAACTATTTGCAACTTTGCAGAATGCTAATATGTCAAGTGTGAGATATTATCGTTTATGTTTCACTCTGCATATTATTTACAATTTCTCTTGCTCATGCAGTTTGACCAAAACAAAATTATCATTCTATTATTCTAGATGCAATTTACAATTTTTCTTTAATTTGTATTTTAAATGTTTTAGGATATTTGTTAGAATCCTTGGGGCAATTTGTAAATAAATAATACTTCCATTTTAGAAGACTTAGAATCTAGGAAACTTTAACGGACCTGTGGGAATATGAATGCCAAAAGTTAGAGATAATTTGTACAAATTTAATGCTTATAAATGAAATAGATAATCCAGGAGTTATTACCTGTCATGTGGTATCAGAGCTCAGACCTGCTCTGCCATAACTCCTGCGCTCGTCAGATTGCCAATTTTGGCACTGCGTCCTCCCGCTTGCTCAGTCCCTGTCAAACCTGCTCTCTTCCTCAAGGATAACGTCCTTTTCTCTGCAGTATTCCTCTGCCCAAGTTTCTCCTCAATCTGTCTCTCCCTGCAACTTACAGTTACTTTTATTAAGGGCCCAGTGATCAGTACTTCGGTTTTGAAATTGCCGGTTGATAGTTGCTACAGTTTGATTTTTCGATGAGTATTGAGAGCCGTGCGTTGTAATTTTTTGCTATCGTTGAGATATGGTTGAGCACTGTGTATAGCTTGGTGCTTCTCGAGGAGTGACCATTACTTCTCTTATTGAGCCTTGAGTACAGCTTCAGCTCCCCTCATATCAAAGCCACCGTAGGCGTAGAGACTCTCTGCCATCGTGGAGCTAGTGTGACTGTTTGTTTGATGACCATTCCATGGTGGTAACCCTAATCTGTTGTGGAGACCACTGTGCGTTGATATTGCTTTGCATGGAAAGCATTGTCAGATAGTTTGCCATTGTGAGATAGCTGCCATTGCTGCGTCGTTGATGGAGAGTGAAATAGCGCCATCTTATTTACCTGCATTATCTATCAAAACTGTGGACTGTGGATACCATTTGATCATCACTATTAGCATCAACATGGAAGAGAGCCACGCTCTTGCTCTAGATTGGAGCTACACCTCCGACTTGCATGGAGGATGAGATATCTGTGACCTGAGACCTGCGAGCTGCGATCATATACCTGGAGCTGCCAATTTTTTGGAATGAACTACCTATTTGGTGGATGACCGGAAGCTGGATAGTGAAGAGTGTGCAGACCTGCGTGCAACCTCATCCCCAACTGCTACGAGGCCAAGATTTTCCTGTCACTCTATTGACTGCTACGTCCTAGCTGCAATTCATCTCGAGTAGAGCTGGAGCTGTGACCTGTGGTGGGAGTCATCTGCCTGGAGCTGGAGCTGAAGCTGCCAGCTCGTGAAAAGAAGGGCTGCACCCTTGAGAATGTTGCGTCCTAGCTGGGATTCATCTGCGTCCTAGCCCTTGAGAAGAGCTAAATTGGAGTGAAGGAACTGCGACCTGAGCGTTGAAGCGCTTCTATCTCGAGTTGCATCTTCAACATCTTCCTGCCACTTCAACATCACGAGTTGTATCTTGTAAGTTGAGTTATTTGTGTTGAAGGCTACATCTATTTTTATCCATTGGAGGTTTCACAATGAAGCTTCCAGCTCTCTTCCCTTGCAACCATTTAGAACTGCGACCTGCGACTGCATATTTGAAGAGCTGTGAAGTGTTGAAAGTTGGGCTCATGTGGTATTTGCATTAGTCTTAATACACTTTTTGCATATATTTGGAGACTATGGATCTTTGTAATGTGTAATAGCTATCTATATTGAAGAAGCATTGTAATAAGACTATCATTGTAATTGTGAGAGTGAGAAAAGAGTGTGGAAGAATTTGTTGCAGACAACTTGTAAGCAACGAGTAGGACTTTTAAGCATGCATCCTATTTTGCTCAAGAATTGTATAAGTTGCAGGTTTAAGATGCATTCAATAGCATCAGTTGTTGGTGCAACACTCACCAGAAAGGATAAGATCAAGGCTGCATATGTCTACAATGACTTGTGGGACGACATTTGCGAAGGAAACACCACCATCACTGACGAAGGCATTGTCATCTCTTCACCTCCGAAGCCCCCATCATCAGAGAAAGAACTTGCTATTTGGCAGTCCAGAGACAAGAAAGCATTGGCTATGATTTCTGCCACTGTCAGTGAAAATGTGAGCCAACATATTCTTCCTCCAAAGACATGTTATGAAGCCTTAAAAAAGCTAAAGATCTCTATGATTTGCACTCTGAAATGGAAGTCATTCAATTAATGTTAAAATTATTCAGTATTGAAGTAAAAGATAATGACCTCATGCTGGTCACATCTGAAATAAAAACCATCATGCACAAGATTCAAGCCTCTGGTATGAAACCAGACCTTCCACTTGCAGCATTTATAAAATCTCTTTATCCCACTCACTCAAACTACCTTGAATCCTTGCAAGAAAGCGACAAGTTCAAAGACCTCACCTTTGAAGTTCTGGTAGAAAAGATTGCAAACAGAGAAAAATCTTTTGGAAAGAAGACAAGTGAAAGTACTATAGAATCTCTTTGCTTTGTTCAGAAAGCAAAGAACAAGCCTAAAGACTCTTTCAGGGGAGATAGCAGAAAAAGGGGCAAAGGAAGAAGAAATTTCAAAGGAAGAAGAGGAAGAAACAACTCTAGCAGAAGATCAAATGTGAAGTGCACACGTTGCGGAAAGAATGGACATGAAGCAGATCAGTGCTGGGCATCTTGGAACTCCATCAAAGGTATACATAATAAAGAAGATAAGAATAAAACCAAGAGGGTGGTAAAACCCCTGATTCTTCTCATTGTATTGTTGCACATTGTAATCTTGGAATTAATGAAATGACTTCTATTTCACCTTATAAAGATTGTTGGATGCTTGATAGTGGTGCAACATCTCATATGACTTTTAGAAAAGATTGCTTTGTAGAACCGAATGACATTGTGAATAGCATAGTATACTTTGCAGATAAATCTAGCCTCAAACCACATGGAATTGGCTCAATCAGGCTAAAGTTGCCTGGATTCCCTGATTTCATATTAAAGAATGTTCTCTATATTCCTCAGTTGCATAGAAGCTTGTTGTCCTTGGTGTAGATTCGACAGCAAGGCCATTCCATCCACATGTTTGATGGGATTGTGGAGATAAGAAAATCCTCTGACAACAAGGTCATTATGACTGGTTATGAAGATGGACAACTATTAAAGTTGAGAGGCTCTTTTGCAAGAATTCAGAACTTTTCCTATATCTCTAAACATGAAGAAGGTAATATGTCATCCAGTTTATTATGGCATGCTAGATTTGGTCATCTTAATTACAACAGTCTTAGATTGTTAAGAAAGAATGGTGTATTTGGTTTGCCCACCATTCCTAAGCAAAGGAACAAGTGTGATGCATGCATACTAGGAAAACATAGTAAGCAGCCATTTCCAGAGTTTAAATTCAGAGCATGTAGAAAGTTAGAACTGGTTCATTCTGACTTATGTGGCCCCATGCATATTCCTTCTGCAAATGGCAATAGGTACATTATGATATTTGTTGATGATTATAGTAGAATGTGTTGGGTGTATTTGTTAAAGACAAAATCTGAAGCATTTCAAACTTTCAAGAAGTTTCATGCATTGATAGAAAATCAAGCACAAGTACGTATTGGTACATTCAGATCTGATAATGGTAAAGAATATACATCTAAGGAATTTGAAGACTATCTTTGCAAACATGGAATTACACATCAAACTACAGTTCCCTACAATCCCAAACAAAACGGTGTAGCAGAAAAGATGAATAGAACCATAATGAATACAGCACGATGAATGATGTTTTTCAAGAATGTGAAGCTAATGTTTTGGGGTGATGCAGTCCTATGCGTAGGATATTTGAGAAATAGAAGTCCTTCTCATGAAATGTGGTTTGGCCATCTTCCTTCGGGTACGCATTTCATATTTTTTGGTTCCGCTTGCTATGCCTTAATACCAAAAGAGAAAAGAAACAAGCTTGGTGCTACAAGTAGAAGATGTATTTTCTTGGGGTACTCAGAAACATCCAAGGCATATCATCTTTATGATGAGGTAAACAAAAGTTTGTTATTTCCAGAGATGTCATTTTTCTTGAAACTAATAAAAATGACAAGTCTATTGAAAGACAATTTGATCGTCTGGAGAGGTTTGCTCATCTAAAGACATATTATGAATGTGATAATGAAATTACACATATTGAAGGGGGGATCCCTATCTTGGATTAATCCATGGAATTTCCATTTGAAGCAGCACCAACAACCCCTCATGAAGAGAATGATGAAGAAGAAGTTATTGCCACTTCAACTGAACAAGAAACTCAACTGGATGATGTAATCGAAAGGATTGAAAGATTGAATCTAGAAGAGAAGAATGCACCATCCACTGATCAACCTGGACCATCAATGAAGATTTTGAAATAGGCCATAAAGACACTTGAAAATGTATGTGCAGATGAAGTAGGAAAGACGGGAACAAGAAGCTCAACTAGACAAGAAGATGGAGGAAATGCAGAGAACTCGGGTGATGACATGGATGTCTCATTTGATTGTGAATTTAATTTTTCTGCTAACGTTGAACCAACTTCCCTTGAAGAGGATACTACTCGTGATGAGTGGAAAGAATCCATGCAGAATGAGTATGATGCACTCATAAAGAATGGAACTTGGAAGCTGGTTGATCCTCCAGTCGAAACCAAACCAATTGGAAGCAAGTGGGTGTACAAGAACAAATACAAATCAGATGGCTCACTTGACAAACATAAAGCAAGGCTCATGGCAAAAGGCTATGCACAGAAAAAAGGAATTGACTATAAAGAAGCGCTCACTCCCACAACAAAATGGGGCACCATCCGCACTATACTTTCCATAGCTGCACAAAATGGTTGGAAAGTTCATCAGATGGATGTAAAGACTGCATTCTTTAATGGAGACTTGAAAGAAAATGTCTTCATGTCTCAACTCAAAGGTTTTGTTGTGAAGGGACAAGAACAAAAGGTATGCAAACTTGTCAAGTCCTTGTATGGCCTAAAACAAGCACCTCAAGTATGGTATGAAAAACTAACCGAGCATCTTCTAAAGATGAATTTCAAACATTACAATCTTGACGACACAATGCTATTTGTAAAGAAAATTGGAAGATTTGTTGTGTTTCTTGTAGTATATGTGGATGATCTTTTGATGACAGAGAACAATGAAAGTGATATAGCATCCATAAAGAAAGACTTAAGGAAAGGCTTTGAAATGACTGATCCGGGACATCTTCACTATTACTTAGGAATTGAAGTGACTCAACATCCTAAGTACATTTTCATTTCTCAGAAAAGTATATTAGATAATTGTTGAACAAATTTGGGATGACAGATTGCAATCCGCTCTCAACTCCAATGGAACAAAAGCTAAAGCTCACATCAAGTGAAGGAAAAGAACTCGAGGATGCAACCAAGTATCGACAGCTTGTAGGAAGCCTTATCTACCTTACTACCACTAGACCAGATATTTCTTATGTTGTTAGCATTCTTTCATGGTTCATGCACAAACCTTGTGAAGGACATTGGTCTACAGCAAAGAGAGCTCTAAGATACTTGAAAGGGACTCAAGACTTTTGACTCAGATACTCTAAGGTGGATGACTTCAGACTTATTGGGTACTCTAATTCAGACTTCGATGGTGACAAAGAAACAGGGGTATCCACTTCTAGATACACAATGAGTCTTTGATCAGCAGCTATCTCCTGAAGATCACGTAAACAATTAGTTCTGGCAGATTCAGCAATAGAGGCAGAATATGTAGTAGTTGCAGAAGCAACCGAAGAGATTGTAATGTCCCCATTCAAATAAATTCATGACAGGAAAATTCCACCAATCCTACTAGTTCCCTAGGTTGGATGGAGACATTGCAATTTGGAATAAGGGGGATAAATGCTAATAAATGATGTTTGGACATTAGAGTAGCATAAATATTTAATAAAGGAGCTAAATTAATAAATACAAGGGAAAATCAAAGTGGCAATTGATCATGAAGACACATGGAGGATGTGGGACCCACACAATCTAGAATTTCTATGCCACATGGCATCCTCCTCTTGTAATTTCGAATCCATGGGAAGCCTAATGTTCTTGGGATGAGTTGGAAGGCTCATACACTTGGAAATATGCATCATAGGTCAAATTGGTATGGAAGTGTAACTCACATAGAAGAGGAAGAGTCAAATGAGAGGTTCTTGGACACTTGGGCTAGATTCCCTAACATCTATGACAACAATGATGAAGATGTTGTGAAACCTATGAGAAATTATAGACCTGATGGCTGACATCTGACCAATATGACATGTCATACCTAAAAATAACATCTAAGTGAGCGCTCATGGGAATTAGAGAAGGCCAAGAGATTCCTACTCGAATTGGTGGAAGGTGGAAGGCTAGGAAGTGGAAGACATGTGGCACAACTTGGATCACTCCCTAATTCGAATTGGCTTGGATTATATGGATGGAATTGGAACCTTAGAAGACTAAAGATGTTTATAAAATATAGGGATGAAGTAAGAGAGAGGATTTTGATCATTTTCAGAATTTGCATTTGTTAAGAGAGCTAGTGGAGTGCTTCTCTACTTGCCTTAGCCAATTTCGAGGGTGAAAGATTCCCATCCTAGTTGGTAGTGGGAAAGGCCATTCAGAGCTTTCATGGGACATTTAATGGAGTCATATTCTGTAGGTGTAAGCTACAGGGCAGCTCGTGGTCTCTCCTAGTCCAGCTCATTCCTCCAACCATTTCCAATTTTCTTGGCATATTCATGATCCTTGAGGAGAGGCGCATTTGGTGATCTATTGTATTGTTTGGGGGAGATTCTAATGCCCCATTTCTTTTGTCATATAATGTAAATGCTCTGTTCTTCATATTCAAAATTGTACCAAGTCGATAATCCAAGTGGAATAATGTAAATCTGATCATTAATGAGAAAATGGTGCCATTTTCCCCACTATGTTGATGTATGCCAATGAAATGTTGATAAATTCGAATGGACAAGTGAATCACTGATAAATTTATGATGTATGGACCACTAATAATGTGTTATACAAGTTTCATGTGCAGTGCATTGTTGATTTTTGTACCTAGGAAGTGTTCCCCTAGTGACTTTTTTCCTAAGTCACTTAAAGGGGGAAATAAAGTGACCCTTGCATTAAATGACTTGAGATGAGCATTTAATTGACTTTAGAGATTAAAGTCACTTTTTGATAAATTTAAGTGGGTGAGTGAATTTAATATTTATGAGATTTAAATGAGAGCATTTAATCTCATCCATTGGATCTCATCTAATCTCAACCGTTGGATTGAGTGAACCCTAGGGTTTAGACAAAAAGGGCAAGGGAGGCAATTTGTTTCCATTCTTGAGAGAAGAGTGAAGAGAAGAGAGAGCAAGAGAGCAGCACAGATTTCAAGGAGGGTTCAACATTAATGACCAAGACAATTTTCGCGAAGCAACATTAATGACTAGCACGATTTTTGAGGAGTAGCATTTATTATCAGCAAATTTCCCGAGGTGACCGTATAGTACAGATTTTTGGGCACATAGTTCGAGGAAAGAATTATGGGCACACAGTTCGAGGAAAGAATTTTGGGCACACAAACCAAGAACATCAGGCTCGATTTTTGATGCAGCAAACTGGGCACATTTCTCAAGGATAGATTTGCATAGTTTTCGAGGCACTTATAGGGCACATTTCTTGAGATAGGTTTGCACAAAAACTGAGAAAGGTATAGCACGAATTTAGAGAAAAGGGAAAGCACATAAATCGAGGTGTACGGATTTATGTCCTTCTTCCAACATGAATTTCGAGGTTCAAAATTGTACAAAAATCGAGGCATGTTCAACACTGATTTTGAGGCAGTCTATGGGTGGATTTTCTGGTTGAGATAAGTAAATTTTTGACTGAAAATTATTGTAATGAAATATCGCTGAAGAAATAAAAATCTCTCTCCCTTTGACTTGTTTTCCCCATGGGGGTTTTTCTAGGGCCATTAGCTAAATTTTTGAGTCTGAAATATTTTATGGCATGCATGTGTATTTAATTTTCTGACTGTAAAAGTGTTTTTCAGCGTGTTTTAATTGTCTAAAATTTTATATTAATTTTCAGCCTTCATGAGAAACTGAGTTGGGCATTGTTACCACCTAAATTTGCACTTTAGTTGGACTTCAATGAGCCGCCAGTGTTGCACAAGTCACTTGTGCTTATCAGATTTTAGAAGTTTCAAGTTTGGATTGTTCAAGGCCCCTTTTTTAATGTCTTGTAGTACATGACCGTTCCCCACGGGGTTTGTAATAAGTGTGCTAGCATGGTGTCTTTGAGTGACTTGGTTCCCTGGGACTTAACAACCAAAGAAGGTATTCCAAGGATTTTTTTCCCTTATCAATTATGCTTTGCCTTTAGCCGAGTATAATCGATGAGTTTTTCTCCTGCACCTCCAAAGCTGGAATGCCCAAAGTGGGGGTTAGGCCTTAGGGGATTATTAGAGCCCATTTTATAATGTTTATAAACATGCTAGATGCTAGGTTTTTGTTGTTTGGTCATGTACTAGGTCCCCTTGAAGTTTCAGTCAATTCCGAGAAAAAATATTTTTTCGCATTTTTAATGGTTTAATTGAAAATTTTCAAATGGTGATAAAAGTGGTATTCGGAGTCGGAGTTTGGCGTAAGGATGCGCGTTTTCAAGCTCAGAGCATCCTCTTTACCTTCGTACCTAGTTTTCCTATGTTTTGGGTGACTAAGATGCTCCTGTGGAGCAGTTTTGCCTATTAGAGCTACAGAGTAGCACTTTAATGCTAAAAGAGCATAAAAATGCACCATAAGCCAAAAGTTAAAATATTAAAAAAATGGCATTTTATGCACATGCCAAATGACATGGAATAAATCAATTAAGGAGGGCGACTATGTCAAGGTGATAAAACATTTGATATAATGGTCAAATTTAAAGTTTGAAGCAATTGTATTAAAACCAAATCCGTACAGATTTCTTCACAAATGACATGGAATAAATCAATTTAGGAGGGAAACTATGTCAAAGTGATAAAAAATTTGATATAATGGTCAAATTTAAAGTTTGAACAAATTGTATTAAACTAAATCCGTACGGATTTATTTACATGGGCAGCCGTATGGTCTTTTGTGTGGAAGGCGAGTTCAAAGGAGTAAGCCTAGACGGAGGAGTTGAGTAATCAGGTGACATCACTTGACTCTCACTCTCCCCAAAGGACACACGAAGAAGATTGAAGGTTTCCTTCCCAATTCCCCCCAGGTGTGTATTAGGCGGCAACATTTTGGTGCCGTTGCTGGGGACAAACCTTTCTATTCCCCGAACACGAATTTTTTTTTTCCTTTTTGTTTATGCTTTGTTTGATGATTGTTTACCTTTCTTCTTTCATCTGGTGACTCCACTAACCTTTCTCTCTTTATAAAATTTCAAAGTAAAACAAAAAATATTTTGTGAGAGTTTTTAATGCATATTATTTTTCTCACATGGTGACTCCATTGAAGGGATAAAACCCTTGTATCTTATAGATTTGTTGAGGATGGTTGTGTGTAGATGAGCCCATGCGATACAGTAAACTTGAAAGCTCACCATTCTGACAACTTCCCTATTTCAGTACAAGTTGTCCTCCATGGTTATTTCAAATTGATGCTTTTGACACCGATATGGATGATGAAGAATTTGCTGCTCAAATTGCTAGTGCCTCCCCTCAATTTTGCATATATCCCAGGTTTTCCTAACTTTCACTATGGTGAGGAGGATATATCAAGTTATTTGCTGATGTTTTATGGAAATGGTGATCCAGTCATCCAACACATCATGTCTTTCCTTAAGGTTCTAGCTGACTTCAATGTTTTGTATGAAGATAATATGATGCAGATGTTTGCTGGTACTCTGGAAGGAAAGGCTTATTATTGGTTTATTGAGGGCCTTCCTAACAAATATATCAGATCCCTTTCATGCTTCCTTAGATTTTTCTTAAAGCAGTGGCAGTATGTCGATGACAATGTGGAAAGATTCCTTGAAAAATCCTTGGCTTACTTCTTACCCGAGATAGAATATCACATGGAATACCCTAAGCCTCCTCGTGTTGTCTTGACAAAGAACATTGAATATGTGGAGGTTCCTATAAACTCTCTCACTAAAGAAAATATTATGTAGCTTATTGAAAAGCATGGTGCCATTCTCCCTAAAGCACAATTTGACTTTGAGAGAATGATCCATGATGATCTCATTGAAGAGTTTCATGAAGCATCCTTGATTGAGGACATTGTTGAGGACCCTCCTCATTTCACTTTAACATAAAATATGGAAGATTCAGAGTGTTCTTGGGTCCATTTCAATGATGATGATCATATGTATGTTCCAAACTTACCTGAAGAGGAAGCCATTGCAAAGATTAACGGAGACATTCATGAGGGATCTTTAATTGACGAGGTCTTTAAGGAGTTTCCTCACATTGCCGTGGTAACAAACATTGAAGATTTGGGATTTCAAGATTACTTTAGTGAAGATGACGACATATGTACTCCTGTGCCACTTCCAGAAGAAACTATTACATAAGCCCTTATTGAAAATGAGGAAGTTTGCAATGTGTATAATGATGATGGTTTGGAAGGCTTACTTCTTTATGACCCTTTTTCTAAAAAGGAGGATTGTGAGCATGAAGAAGCCGTTATGGAAGTTGATGAAGAAACTCTTAAGCAACCATTGATGGAAGATGTTATTGAAGAACCTCTTCATATTTCGATGATGAAAAACATTGAAGAGTTAGAGCTATCTCAACATCATTTCAAAGAGGATGATGACACTTGTACTTCGCATCTACCTTCAGAAGAAACCAATATAGAGACTTATAGAGAAATTTATGACGAAGACCATATTATGTATGATGATATTCCTCTTGACTCTCCACATGTTAATGAAGTTAGGGAAAGCTGGTTCTCTTGTAAATTTTTTGAAGATGAGCCTTGTAAAGAAGTTTATTATGACCATGAGGAGGACATATATATCCACGGATATGATACAAATAGTGAAGACTCATCCATCTTTGCCAAAGATACCTATGATGATTATTGGACATACATTGAGAAACCCATTTTTATGTATCTAGAGAAGGGAATGTGCATTCAAAAATATTGGGAGATCTTGATATAAAAGAGGAGCATACATGTGCTTCATATGATCATTTAGAATCAAACATGAGTACTAGTAATGAAGACCCAGAGGAGCTATGCATTGAGGTGTTAGATGTGACTTAGTCAATTAAAATTCAATCACAACCTTCATCTTCACATTCAGAATTCTCTTATGATTTGGAGCAGCCTAGGGCTTGTGTTACTACAGAGGTTTTTCATTCAATAATCCCTCTAAGGCAGTATGGTGGTGTGGTTGATCTACCCCATCCTACAGATTTGTACATTAGTCCTATCCAATATTGGATAGAAGCATCCTGCAAGAGGACCTTCTAGTTGAGGAAGTAGTTTGGTGATATTATGCATGGTCATGATCTCCCTTCTAGCCCTCCCATCCTCAACATTTTCACAGGTTTTCATTTCGTGAATAAGGTATCCTTGTTTTGGCTGGTAACCAAACACAAGGTGAAATCTTTTTATATTGATGAGATGTTAAAATGGTTGCATTGGATTTATCATTTTATTTAGCATTTTTAACATGTTATGCTTAGAGTAGGGAATAAGCTCCTCAAAGTGAGCATTTACTTTCTGCATTTCCTTTTATTAGTTATTTTTTTTCCTTTCGAATAAAGCAACTTATGGTTCATTAGTTTCTTGCAAACACTTGTGCTCCTCAAAGGTTTTCTTGTCAAGTTGAGATGTTTTTACAAGTCATAGAAATCAGAGATTCTGGTGATTCTCATATGCTCTCCTTTCCTTAAGACTAGATCAAGCATACATCCCGCAGTTGGATCCATATGTTACCACCTAAAGTTGCACTTTAGTTGGATTTCAGTGAGACGCTAGTGTTGCACAAGTCATTTGTGCTTATCAGAGTTTAGAAGTTCCAAGTTTGGCCTGTTCAAGGGCCCTTTTATAATGTCTTGTAGTACATGACTGTGCCCCATGGGGTTTGTAATAAGTGTGATAGCATGGTGTCTTTGAGTGACTCGGTTCCATAGGACTTAACAACCAAAGAAGGTATTCCAAGGGGTTTTTTCCCTTATCGATTATGCTTTGCCTTTAACCGAGTATAATCGATGAGTTTTTATCCTGCACCTCCAAAGTTGGAATGCCCAAAGTGGGGGTTAGGCCTTAGAGGATTATTAGAGCCCATTTTATAATGTTTATAAACATGCTAGATGCTAGGTTTTTGTCTTTTCTTCAAGTACTAGGTCCCCCTTAAGTTTCAGTCAATTCTGAGAAAACATATTTTTTCGCATTTTTAAGCCATGTTTTAATGGTTTAATTGAAAATTTTCAAATGGTGATAAAAGTGGTATACGGAATCAGAATTTGGCACAAGGATTCTCGTTTTCAAGCTCAGAGCATCCTCTTTACCTTAGTACCTGGTTTTCCTATGTTTCAGGTGACCAAGATGCTCCCGTGGAGCAATTTTGCCTATCAGAGCTACAGATTAGCACTTTAATGCTAAAAGAGCATAAAAATGCACCATAAGCCAAAAGTTAAAATAATTAAAAAATGGAATTTTTCCACATGCCATTTGACATGGCATTAGTCAAATAAGGTGGGCCACCATGTTGAAGAGTAAAAGCATATATTATAACTTGGTTTAAAGTCAAAATTTGTTTTACCTTATGCGCCCTCATTCCTTCACGTGGGCCTCTTCCTCATGTGGGCCGTACAGATCTGTTGTTGGGTGATTTTGTTGTGAGGAGGCCCAAGTCATATGACATGGCATAATTTCATGAGGTTGGGCGACTACTTCATGGTTAAATCTCGATTTTAAAGGTTGAACAAAGTTTGAACATTTCCTTATGCTCCACATACCTTCACGTGGGATGGCTGTACGGTTTTCATGATGGATAGTCTAATTGGTGGGATCTCCCATCTTATGAGGTGGCATGATCCACATAAGATAGATGCTATTTTTAATCAACCTTTCGAACAGCTCATCCATCAAAGCATGAAACACCATGCTGCGTTTTAAACTTCACATGGGCCAGCTTTGCTCCACAAACTCGGCATATGTGTTTTGGATTGAGGATATTTCTTGGTGGTGGCAGCTTCCGTACTCTGAGGTGGAACAAAGAAATTGGATAGGATTTCATTTATAGCTCCAATCAAAACTCTTCATTGAAAACTCCAATGAATTGTGGAAACATCAATTCACCATCCTCATCCTCATGCGTGAGCTCCTTCCACAAGTGGGCAACTTCCATTTTTGATGAGCTTTTGTCCAAGTGTGGTGATGCATTCATTGGCTACGAGGTTGCTTGCTCTACAATTAAGGTTACTTGCTCTACAATCAAGGAGCTTTGTCTCCTTAGGGTTTTGGAACCCCAAGCTACTTGCCTTATGCTATAAATTGAGAGCATTGGTCCATTGTTAAGGATCTGAAGGTGGAACCTTTGTTTGCATTTGTATTGTAATATTTTTATGAGTTTAATAAATAAGGCTTTGGAGGCTAGTCTGGTGATTGTCTTTGGTTGGATCTTCATGCTTGTACATCTGAGGTCAATTGTATAATGTGTCATAGATAGTATTGTTGGGATTATATGTCTTTAAAGGGAAGCTATCTTCTGTAATATTTGTAAGTAATACTTTATAGTTTGCTTATTCATGTTAATAATATTAGGAGGCTAAGAGTAATGTAATTTCTTGTTTGAATTCATTGCATCATTGCTTTCTTTTCATTATTTACACATATGCTCTTATACCCTTGCTAGTTGTTTGCAGCTGTTTACAGGTATCCTAAGCTGGATAATTCCACAAACATGTTAGATCGTGCCTTCATTCACTAAATACGAACCAAGTTTCGATCCTACCGGTACATCAGGGAGCTTGACTCCATTGCCCTTTCTTCAAAACGCTCAACCCCCATGGGTTCACTCTTCTAGATCCTTTATTCACTCTATCTTGGTTATTGTCCTTTTTAAATCTAAATTTTGCTTCAAAGTTCATTTGATTAATAGATCTAAGCAAGTAGCAATCTAAAGAATCTAATAGCTTCATTTTTATTCAGTTCTAGGTTGCTAGCTAAGTTAGAAAATTTTGCAAATTTTTGTAGCAACATCAAAGACAATTTTAAATTGTTTCTTGGAATTTTCAAGACTAATTCAGTTCGCTGGTTTTTTTGTCTTTTAGTAGGTTTGAACCTTTTTAGAGCTCAAAATATGAGATTTGGAGGTGTTCGTAGCCATCCGCGGAGCTAGTTTTACCTCCCTTACATCATCCTAATATTTGTAAACTGTATTGGTGCCTAATTAAAGGACCAACAGTGTTTCTTGAGATTCATTTGTAAATCATAAAAAATAAAAAGAGCTCAGCAGGCATTTCCAATGCCTGACCCCAATCCCCCAGGGGGGATTCGCCTTTTTCATTTTTTTTTTTTCATTTTTTCTTAGTTTTATTTACTTAGATTAACTTTCTTTAAGTTTGTAGTAATTAAACAAAAAACACTTAAGCACACAAACATCCTCAAGGACCATTTACTTTATTTCTTATGCTTATGTGTTCATTTTACAAACTACAATCTTGTTCTAAAACTGACAACTAAAATTAACCCCTTGCTCTACCGAAATACTCCATCACTTTGTGGTGCAAGGAAAAGATATTCTTGGGTCATATATTAGTTAATCATCCACTCATACATTTAATAAAATGAACCACGCCCCAAGCCCAAAGTATGCTCTTGGCTGCTGCATCTTAGTTGGAGCAGCTAGACCAATCAGAAATGCGTGCAAGGTAATCAGTTTAATAGGACAATGCAATCTCATCTTTCTTAGCGGTTTCAGGAGGTTGCATGGGTGTATACCATAGAGTAAGCAGGCTACTTTAAGCAGGTTCATCCTCGCCTAGTTGGACACTCGGTTAAGCCGCTATAGCACTCAGTCCAAAGAGTTAGATCTGGTTGGGCCAAACAAAGAATTAACCCACTCCTTAATCCACTCATTTAATAATCATAAAATTTACCTACTGAGACACTACAATACTTTCACTGAGACCACACACGAAACCCTACAAAACAACAATCGCACGCATTTCACATTCTCGATATTGGTTATTAATTTTCCATTGTTTTAATTTTCAATCATAGATGTCATGAATGCATATCTATCTTGTGTGGGGTTACTTATTTGATTTAATTTGCAAGCAGTTCTTAATTGTTATTTTTTCCATCTCATTATCTTTTAACTCCTAGAATAGACTTTTACTTTTGTTATAGATTAAAGGCCTTAGTTTAATTTTTTTACAGACCAGCCCCCTTGGCTTCGTTAGGAGTAAGCCTAGATGGCGGAGTTGAGTAATCAGGTGACAACACTTGACTCTCACTTTCCCCCAAGGACACACCAAGTGGCTTGAAGGTTTCCTTTCATGTTCCCCTCAGGTTTGTATTAGGCGGCAACATGCATTACACTATAAAAACTTGACATAAAACCAGCAAGCTGATAAACACAGAAACCTTTCATGGCATCAGAGCTTGGGGGCAGAAAACATAAAAAATTTGCAGATAGTCAGTAATTTCCATATCTCGGAAATTTCTTCTCTTATTGAACAACACCTTGTTGGGTTGACAATGAGATGTCTACAGGACTTAGGTTGTAGGATAGGCTAGATGGGACAGGAAAATTTGTTCCATGGAAGGCTAGGATTTTGCGGATCTTGGAGGAAAATGAACCATGGGAGGAGGTGGTAAGAAACACTATAGCCAACCCTGTTCAAATTCCTGCCGCTACAGATGCAGCAGCATTATCAGCCTTCAACAAGAAGGACTGTAAGGCTAGAAGAATAATTCTTGATGCAGTTAAATATCACATCATTCCTCACATTTCAAGTAAAGTTAGGGCACATTTGATGTGGAGTGCCTTAACTACTTTATATGAGAGTACTAATGAGAACTGAAAGATGGTTCTCAAGGAGAAACTGAAAAGTATAAAGATGAATAGTGGAGAGGGAGTGACATCTTACCTTACTAGGATATCTACGGCTAGAGATGAACTAGCAGCAGTTGGGGAGGTGGTTACTGCTACTGAGCTTGTGTGGACAACAGTGAATGGGGATTGCAAGCATTAGGGTGCATTTGTGCAGGCTATAGTGGGCAGGGAGAACCTACCTTCATGGGAGACACTGTGGGATGATTTTGTGCAGGAGGAGACCAGGAGAGGTCTAGTACAGGGAAACTCTTCACAGGGTAGGGAAGATGAGTAGAATGTGGCTTTGACAACAAAGGGCAAGAAGAAGAAGAAGAAGGGCCCAAAGCAAGGTGGGGCAAAGCAACAGCAGCAACAACAGGGTGGGAAGAAGAAGGACTTGAGTAAAATCAAGTGCTATGGTTGTTAGACTTTTGGGAACTATGCTTCTCAGTGTCCAAAAAAGAAGAAGAAGCATCAGACCGTAGCCTCAACAGAAGTTGATGATTTCGGAGTAGATTCCAGAGAGAGTTTTTTCTATGTGTTGGACATGTTAAGAGAGAGAGAGCCTCTATAGTTACCATCACTGATTTGGATATGGATATGGAGTATTCCTTGATGTCTAGCCATCAGATGAGTGCATCCACCATTGGCACTTGGTATATTGATAGCGGAGCTTCGAGCCACATGATAGGTGCTCGAGAGATGTTCTTTGAGCTTTTACAGACATGTATAGATGTGGAGATTGTATTAGGAGATGAAACCATTGTCAGAGAAGTTGGTTGTGGTACCATTACCTTTCAGAGGGAGTCTATGAGTCCTATGATACTGAGGGATGTGTTATTTGTCCCTGGGCTAAAGAAGAACCTTGTATCAGTTTCCACCATTGAGGACATGGGTCTTGGGGTTTGTTTCTTGGATGGGAGAGTGCAGGTATTCCACAAGACTACAGGATTATCTACCTCCATGGAAATTGGGGTTAGATGTGGAAAACTATGCAAGCTCTTGTTTCAGCTGCAGCACACTTTGGTGCATCATAACAGCAGTGAGCTTTGTGAGCTATGGCATTAGAGGATGGCACACTTGCATCACCCAACTTTGAGATTGTTGAGGAGCATGGTTACAGGTTTACCAGAGTTCAACACAAAGCAAAGTGATGTTTGTAGGGGGTGTGCTTTGGGAAAGTACACCAATAATGCTTTTCCAAGCAGTGACAGCAGAGCAGCAGGAGTACTTGATTTGATCCATACTGATATATGTGGTCATATGTCATCAGTTTCTTTGACTGGATTTGAGTATTATATCTCTTTCATCAATGACTACTCCAGGAAGACTTGGATCTAATTCTTGAGGAACAAGAAGTCACCCTTAGTATTGAGAGTCTTCCAAGGGTTCAAAGCCATTGTGGAGAATCAGACAGGGATGAGGATGTGGGTGTTGAGATCAGACAATGGGGGTGAGTATACCTCCATGTACTTCGATGGGTTTTGCATTTAGGAGGGCATATAGAGACATATGACAGTTCCATACTCTCCTGAGCATAATGGAGTTGCAGAGAGTAAGAACAAGTCGATTGTGGGAGCAGTGAAAGCGATGCTTCATGATTAGAGTTTACCGTTCTTTCTTTGGGAAGAGGCATGCAGTACTACAGTTTATCTGCAGAACAAGAGTCCGCATCGTGCCTTGGGGAGGAAGAATCCTAAGGAGATGTTCATAGGAAAGAATCCTGAGGTTGGCCATTTTCGCATATTCAGTTGCTTGAATTACTCTCATGTCCCTTCTGAGAAGAGGACAAAGCTTGATCCCACTGCAGAGAGAGGCATCTTTTTGGGATATGATGAGACTTTGAAGGCTTACTGCATTTATCTTCTTGTCCAGAAGAAGCACTAGTACAAAATGAGAGATAAGTGACCAGGGGACCAAAAAATTTGGTCACCATAGCTTTTTCAAGGGATAAATGACCAAAATTGAAAATTTTTAAGTGAACTGACTAAAAATGACCAATTTGGTCACAGGATAAGAACTAAACTAAAAATGACCAAGATAAATGACCAATGTGGTCACAAGAGAGGAACTAAACTAAAAATGACCACATAAAAATTGGTCATTTATTTCATCATTTTTAGTTGTGTCATTCCAGCAGTGGAAAATTATAATTTTGATAATGAATTTGTACAATTTACTAAATTCTAACACTGCAGATGGATTCGGAGACCCCAATTTATTAAATTCTAACACTGCAGATGGATTTGGAGACCCCTACGGGGTTTCCGAATCCATCTGCAGTGTTAGAATTTAGTAAATTGCAGACCTCATCATGTGTCTCAACTTAGCATTAATGCATGAAGTATATTTGCACCGCTTACATTAACAAACTTTATACGCAGATTAGCACATGCACTTACATTAATAACTACATTTAAAATAAAATTAAATGCAAAAATAATTAATGAAAGTGGCCATTAGGATCACCTTTCTACATGGAAGAAGATTGCTAGGGAAAGACGGTGATCCATTGTTTTAGGTTATATCATAGTAAATAAAGAAAAGGAGAATAACTTTTTTTGACACCTACTCAAGGAGATCAACTTACTGACCTTCACCAATGAAATTAAATCTGCAGATACCGACTTACCATCTGTAAATGAAATCTATTTGGCAAGTGTTGAAATAGATGAATTGACAGGTGTGGAAGAATGCCCTTTCTTATCCGACATGTGTTGAAACAAATGAAGCACAAGCAATTGGGGTTTCAACTACATTGACCACATGTTCATGCCTTACAAGCTTAAGGGGTTTGGCATGTTTGAAATGCCCTCTCTACAACAAGGCAACAAAACATTGTGGGTTCCGTCGTCCTTACCTACCATTGTGGCTTAATAAATTGCGGGCACAAGATGACAACCGGAGACTGGCAGGACGACGAGTAGAGAGCATAGATCACTGAACAAGGAGTAGAAACCATGGGGAAACATGAAAACCAATGGACAATCCAGAGCGGATGAGAAGGACATGTGGCGAAAATGTATTTGCTGGAAGGGCGATGAAAGCGGTACAATGTTTTTCAAAATTGACCTCAGAGAAAAAATCCTATCGACGTAATAATATTAATTAGAAAATACAATTTACAGAATAAAAATAAATTCAATCATTATAAATAAAAACAAATAAAAAACTATTTAACTTTCATACATTTTTTATTTAATTATTTGATCTTCTAAATATTTAATAAATTCATAACTTGAAATCGATTTCTTTTTAATCCCATAAATGTTTAATAAATCTTTGGATTCAAATTGATTTTGCCCAATACATCTTGGTTACCTCATATAAATCTCTCCGTGTTGGTTTGAACGAAGGAAGAGAGGCGTTGGGTAATGTTAAAAGTCGACAATTATCAAGTATATCTTACATATATATTTTTTTGTTTTTTTCGTTGAAGGTTATATATATATATATGTTTCCATGTGTGATTTGTGCTCTCCTCATTGAGAATATATTCTCAAGGAGTGGAATGATCTGTAAATTTCTTCGAACAATACAAGTTTTCGTGGGTGGCTCTTACTCAAGAGGAAAGCACCAGTGTCGCAAGTTTTGATCAAATTTCAGGATTTGACTGGCTGGGTTTACCTTTCAAGAACTTACCTAAAAGGGAGTAAGATATTATGCATTGGTGTTTGATGATTTTATTACTTTTGTTGGTTATCAATGATTCTTTATAGGGTTTTTAGTGATTCTTTTGTGAAGGGTCTCTTACATGTCTTTTAATCCGCCAGTTATGGAAGCATGGGAACTTGCACTTGGGGGTGACATGGGACATATATGGTGAGAATGAAAAACCAAGGGAATAGTGATTCTTTTGTGAAGGGTCTCTTACATGTATTTTAATCTTCCAGCTATGGAAGCATGGGAACTTGCACTTGGGGGTGACATGAGACAGATATGGTGAGAATGAAAAACCAAGGGAATAGTGATTCTTTTGTGAAGGCTCTCTTACATGTCTTTTAATCCACCAACTATGGAAGCATGGGAAATTGTACTTGGGGTGACATGGGACATATATGGTGAGAATGAAAAACCAAGGGAAAATGGTGCATGATGAAGGAAGCATAGGCGGTAGAAAATGCTTAGTGAGATTTAAAACGAGACATTATAACAGAGAAGTTGGAAGCGAATGAACCATTGAAGAATGAGTTAGAAAACCCAACCATAACTGAATTTCCTTTCCTAATAGGTATAAGTAAATGAGTCGACTCAACGTGAAGCCGGTTTATAATTTGAATAAGAATAGAAGTAACGTGATTGATATAAATTGACTTTAAACAAATACATATAATAAGAGTTACATATAACATTAGGGAACAAAAAATATTTTTTTCTAGAACAACATGGAAAATAAAGGAAAATAAAGGAGGGGTCTTATCACCTAACAAACATAAGGAACCTTTTGCCTACGTGGTTCATGAATCCCCGTGGCTCATATGATCACATTATGACTCCCATTTGACCTCCATATGACTCCCATTAAAGGTCCTTATGCCTCCCTAAACTATGATTCCCTTTCATATAATAAAGCAAATATCATGTGTAAAAACAATCAATGAAATGTGCAAGCAAATTCGATAAAGTATAAACCTAAAACCAGGTCTCCTGAGAACCTATAGCTTATCCATTAACAATTTTCCAACATACCTTTCATTGCAATCTAGATTGTCTTCTTTGCAGGCCAGAATAATTTCTTTTTGATGTTTGTTCACAACACATTCCATTCAAGCTTTTTACTTGAAATCCATGTTCTGGAATACCAGAACCGTCATCCTATATTTCTACTATTTTCTTTGTTGTATTTGCTACATTGCGTCCGTGGAGAAGGCATTAATGGGTATTCAACATTATAATCAGTACATAGTATAATCCCAAGTCGTGGTTTCAATTTGTTATTGGGGTGCTTTGCGGGATGTTTTCTGTAATTTGAAGTGAGGTAGGGTTTGTTGGGTTGTATTAGCCATGGCAGAGGAGCAGTGAGTTCATCCGGACTATATAAATGCTTCAAATCCTTATCATGAATGCGTGGAGTATTGCTTTTGGAAAATCACCGAAGCCAAGGAACACCGAGAAGAGGAAGAATTAGGTACTGTAGCTATTGGGGTGCTTTGCGGGACGTTTCCTGTAATTTGAAGTGAGGTAGGGTTTGTTGGGTTGTATCAGCCATGGCAGAGGAGCAGCGAGTTCATCCAGACTGTATAAATGCTTCAAATCCTTATCATGAATGCATGGAGTATTGCTTTTGGAAAATCACCGAAGCCAAGGAACACCGAGAAAAGGAAGAATCAGGTATTGTAGCTATTTTCCTCATTTTGTACAATTCGTTTCTTGTTTTGTATTCAAATGCCATAAAAGAGAATAGGAGGCAAAATATGAATGGATGGCATTCCCATTTGAAGAAATCCAAGTTTTAGCACATACAATAACCTGCTCGAAACCCCAGGTCAACGAAAACTCGTCTCCAGAATTGGCAGAATTGATTGATCTCTCGCTGAATTATAGGAGCATAGGAATAGCTTTTGTTTTATCTCTCCAAAAAATCCTCTGTGTAGAATCATTAGAATGAATGGGTCTCTGCCAACTATGGAAATACATTGAAAATATAATCTTCTCATGGTCTTATGGATGTTCTCTATTTTCATGATGCTCATAGTTTGGGTCTTCAAAACCTGCCATATAGCCTCCTTGCTGCCTGCCCGTTCCACGTTCTCCTCTGAACCCATTCCCATGCTAGTGTTTCCAAGGAGTAGTTCTTTTAGAGGGGGGATACAATAAAGGGGAAACAACACAAAACTAAACATAATACTAGGCAGTTAAAAAAGTAAACAAAATTTCTAGACAAATCATGTCTTGCTTAATGCTTGCACATACATAGATCATGGTACTCTAAAAATCTATTAACTAAAATGATAAAATCTTTCACACAATGTCTAATTGCCTTTATTTTTATGCTAACCTGATAAAATATAGCATGTTTCCAGGCATATTGGAGACTCTGCCGGAGCAATTTCACTTCACCAAGGCCCCTGAAAACTTGAGATTGCAATAATAAAGGTCCGAATTTCCATGGTTAGAAGAAGCTTCAAGTTCTTCATGAATCTACGGCAACACTTCTACATAATCTAAGGGTTTGCAATTTGGCTCTATGGCAGGGTCTGCAAGTTTGATAAGTGATGAGCTGCATGTCAAAGTTTCACAAAAATAAATATAAAATTGTTGATGTATATGTAACTTCGGAATGTATTTCGTCTATTTATTTCATATATATTTATTGTACCCTTATTAGAGATGTGTTATTCCTCTATAAGGAAGTGTCGTCATGTGGATTGACAAGTGTTGCAAGTGTGTGTACTTGCCGATGGGTTATTATACCACCATGTGGGGTCGGCCCTGAATTATATATATTATAATGTGGATGTACCTAACTAGACAAGTCGGCCCCATAAGGTCACTGGGCAAAAAGGTTAGTATAAATAGAGATCGGAGATCTCTATTTTACTCTCGGAAAAGTAACTCACTTCTCACTCATGCACTCAAGGAGGAGTGGTGCACTTATGGAGGAGGAGGATCTGCTGCTAGGATATGTCTATCTCTTATGTTTGCGTTGTATCATTGCTCTATCTATCTCTGAGGAAGTTATTGGGGTTTTTCACCTTTATGGTTCTCCCCAAGTAAATCTTTGTGTCTCTTGTGTGCTTGCATTGTTGTCTCCATGATTGATATGCTATAGATATGCTGTACATGTTGTTCTCTCAGTTAAGATCCTAGATCAGATTGAAGTAAATTCTGAAAATTTAACATGGTATCAGAGCTAGCCTGAAAGAAGGCATGATATGGCATGTATGACACTTGTTGCACTTACGATGCTAGGGCTTGATATAGCAAAAACCAGTCATCATAGCACTTTCGCTATAAATCCGTTTTGCCAAATTTTTTGGATCTGAAACCTTTGAAGGTCGAATATTAAATCCCCATGTACCTTGTACCCAAAGAAAAACCTCTAATTCGTTGTACTTTGTGATTTATGATCTGTACAATATAGGGTTTCTGCCTCTTCTAGATCTGAGTCAAAATCAGGTGACCTTGGGAAAAATGTCATAACTTGGGCTAGGAAGCTCCAAATGAAATTTCGTAAAAATTTACAGGTAGTACATAGAATGTACTATCTTGGAAAAAAATTTCAGAGGCCGAAGATGAACCAGTGACACGTGGCATGTCGTACAAGTTCGCTCTCCTGTATTATCCCATAAACAGGTTATGTTACGACACTTGGCATAACTCTCTCTCAGGGAATACAATTGAGGTCAGACCTATCAGGATGGAAAGATAATAGGTCAGGATATCTCAAGAAAATGTTTCAGAGGCCGAAGTTGAAACAGTGACATGTGGCACTCCGTACAAGTTCGCTCTCCTGTATTATCCCATAAATAGGTCACGTTGCGACACTTGGCATAACTCTCTCTCAGAGAATCCAATTGAGGTCAGAACTGTCGGGATGGAAAGATAATAGGTTGGGATATCTCAGGAATATTTTTCAGACCCTATGGATTGAAAAGTTTGGAGTTACACCAGAAACAATCAGGTACATATTTCTGTCAAAATAGAATTATTGTTGAGTACCTTCATTCATGGCTTCCGGAATTTAGGGCTTCGGAGAAAGTTGGAATTTTTGTAATCGGAGACCTGCTACTCATCAAAATAAAAATTTAGAGACCAAGATCAGAATTTTTGGTTGGGCAGAAGGCCGGGCTTGATCAGACCCTAGTTCGGGACTTTGATAAAAAAAGTGGAAAATTAGGGCTTCTGTAAAAATGGGAATTTTTGAAATCTATGACCACGGCTGGAAGCTCCTCAGAAAAATAGAAGCTTAGAGCTTTGGATCAATCCTTTTGATTGGGCAGAAGAGTGGGCTTCATCAAACCCCAGTTCAGGGTCACGTCCAGTGAATTCGGAAGTTTCAAAGGCAAAATTGAGGAGTGAAACTTTGCAGTTTTCAAATTCTGAATATACTAGCTTGATCAGCTCATCAAGGCACATATTTCTATCCTTTCGGAAGTTTGAAATTCAAAGTTTGAATTTTTGGGGTTTCTCTGACAAACCCATATCCAGCTCCAGGTCCAGTTCTTGCAAATCAAGTGGATTGGGTTAATCCTAGAAGAAGATGGATTGGTCACCTGCATAAGTGAAGAAGTTCTTGTTTCAGAGGGAGATGAGGCTAAGGCCTTACATAAGAATATTTCAAGCGATCTCGACAGGTATGACTCATCGAGGTATGTTTCGATATTTGTTCATGATTAAGTTTATGGTATGTTTGTATTCATGTTATTACAGTTAGTACAATCTTGATTTTAGATTTGTCATATCACCTTAACAAAATTATGAATGCATGATAGAAGATATTCATTGGTTAGGGTGTTGACACTTATGATTGTACTAATGCATTATGGTGTTGTATGAGGTTTATGTTGTCTGCTAACATAAAAGGTACACCAAGAAAGACAAATCATGTTCTACTTCAAGAACATATGATCATGGTGACATGAAGACAAGGATTCATCCATTGTCATGGATCACATAGAAGATCTACTTTCGAGGTATGCATAACTTGTTTATACAATGGTTAACTTATGAGACATGCAGGTTACTAGCACATGTCACTGAAGAGAACCAGAAGACATTATGCGGGTATATTAGACATAACTAGCTAGCATGCTAATCCAAGTATGTTTTTCCTATATCAAGCTAGAATCCTACCTTGTGTTAGGATCTTATACTATTGTGTTGTTGATAATGATTATTCATGAAGTCATAGGTTGAATAATCATGGTGGTATCCATATTATGTTTCATACCATAATTGATGATATGACTAACCAGAAGAATCATGAAGGTATAGTTTTGAATAATCACGGGTTTTATGCATATTATATCTCTTGATTGATTGATGATTTAACTAACCAGAAGAGTCCTATGATTAAATAAGAATATGTATGAATAAAAGAAGACTTCTTTGAAACCTTGAATACTAATGTTTATTATCTGTGTTTGAATTGATCCTGACTATACATGCTTGAGATTATTGTGTTTTGATAAATTATACTAATGAATTATGTATGAGACCTAGAGGATTACACAATGATGATACTAACAAGCATGCATAGGGACCGAGAATGTATATAAGTTCAAGGACAGGTAATCTAGGAAGCAAAGATCAAGAGGGAGCACACTGCAGTAGTTTCTACAAGGATGTAGATATTCAGAGGGAGTTGACCACTTCTCACAATCCACATCATAATGGAGTTGCAAAGATTCAGAGAGAGTCAACCCAACAAACAAACAAAGATAAGTATTTGAATTGTCATTACTTGCATATTTTATTAAATAATATTGTTCAATAATGTATATACTGATGTTCCTAGAATTAGGTTGTGTATTATGCATATTAGAATAGTTGCACTGATGAACAATATACTGCTAATATGCATGGGTAAGTAGCCTATGGAACTGTACAGCATTCCATTGCTACTTATCTAGAATGAAACCTCTTTGCTGACATCTTGGGAGCTGTGCACACTCTTAACAATGTTCTGGTAGAGATTGGAAGGCATCTAGAAAGTTACAGGATATGGATAAATGTTGTATTGAAGCATTGACTAAGATAATTGCATGACTGTATGACATATTTCTTTATGTGTAAGAATTTGTTCTGAAAACTATGAGATGTTTTCTAATCATGCAATTTAACTTGTTGTGTAGGAAAGATCGTATGCCATCTCCTACAAAAGAAGAACTACAACATTTGTTTAGCAACAAAATTACCTATTGAAGATATTGAAGTTCCCAGGATATGGGAAGAATGCCATGATCCGTCAATCATGAAGAATGATGTTTGGGATGTAGTCCCAAGAGCTGAAGGGAAGTTTGTTATGAATTCCATATGGATCTATCAAGATCAAGCATGCTGCAGATGGCATCATAGCGAAATATAAAAGTGATGAGATAGAAGATACACCAGATGGATTTCAAGACAACTTTCTTGAATGGTGTAGTTGAAGAAGAAGTGTATGTGGTGCAGCCACTTGGTTCTGAGACACATGACAAGGAGTCATATATGTGCAGAACTTGGTATGGTAGGATAGACAACTTTCTATCCAGTTTGGGCTTTACCAAGAGTAAAGCGGATTCCAACCTTTACTACAAGGTTCAGGAAGGAAATCCAGTGATACTACTACTATGTGGATGACTTGTTTGTATCAGGTGAGGATAGATTGATTGCCGACACACAGCGAAAGCTTGCTGCCAAGTTCGAGTTGAAGAACTTGGGGATGATGCACTATTTGTTTTTGGCATGGAGGTGTGGCAGAGTGCAGATGGAATCTTCCTTGGACAAGGGAAGTATGCAGTAGAGATCCTCAAGAGGTTCGGGATGATGGATTGCAAGGCCATGGCCACACCTATGGGATCGAATTTGAAGCTTCTATGTGATGCTTCATCTGAGCCGGTTGATGTCTGTATGTATCGTCAGATGATTGGGTCCTTGATGTACCTGACGAACACGAGACCAGACATTTGCTTTGCTGTGAACACATTGAGTCAGTTCCTGACAGATCCGAGGAGTGTTCACCTGGTTGCTGTAAAGCATGTTCTGAGGTACCTGAAGGGTACAACGGATTATGGGCTCGAGTATGAAGTGAATCAAAAGTTTAACCTACAGGGTTATGTTGATTCAGATTGGGCTGGCAGTGCTACAGATAGGAAGAGCACATCTGGATGTTGCTTCAGTATGGGATCAGGTGTGATCTCTTGGTTTAGTAGGAAGCAGTCCTGTGTAGCACCGAGTACAGCTGAGGCAGAGTATGTTGCATCCTGTTCAGCTAGTTGTGAGGCAGTATGGCTACGGAAGCTACTGTCTGAGTTATTTGATCTCCCGTTGGATGCTACTGGTATCTTTTGTGATAACCAGAGTTGTGTGAAGCTGTCCAAGAACCCAGTGTTTCATGACAGGTCGAAACACATAGAGATCAAATATCATTATATCATGGATATGGTGCAGAGAGGAGCTATGAAGCTCCTGTATGTTGCGACGGACGAGTAGATTGCAGATGTGCTGACAAAGCCACTAGCCAGGGTGAAGTTCGAGTACTTCAGGGAGAGGCTTGGTGTTCTTCAGATCGAGGACACTTCGAGGAAGAAGTGATGGACACATTTGCTGAAGCCATTCCAAGCATGATGGAAGGAGGATCCTTCACATGGCTGTGGATGTAAGCACTAGGTGATGAACATTGGGATGATGTTCTGGTTTCTTCTTTGTATGATCAGTTGGATCATTTATATGTATATGTATGTACGGATCATGTTGGATGTTGGATATGATCAGTAGGATCATTTGTATGTATTGTGTATATGCATCATGTTGGATGCTTGGACCATGTATCTGTATATGTATCAGGTGGATACATTGTATGATCAGGTGGATCATGTATGGTGATATGTCTCATGTATTTGTATCAGGTGGATACACTATATGATCAGGTGGATCATGTATGATTATATATATCAGGTAGATACTTGCTATGCATTAGGTAAATGCATTGTATGATCAGGATGATCATGGATGATGAGCTTCAGGATGTTGCTCCAGATGACATGCAGCAAGATGTTGCAGTGATGATGATCAGGATGATGTATGGTGAGTATCAGGTTGATACTCTATGGCCGTGGATCAGGTTGTGCAGATGAGCATATAATTTGGCCCTGGGAGATTTGCAGATAATCTTTCGAGGTTTTGCCTATGGCATGTAATTCGTTGCCCTGGGATATCTGGCAAATGCTCTTTCGAGGTTTTGCTCTGGGAGGACATATACTTTGGCCCTGGGAGATCTGCAGATATTTTTTCGAGGTTTTTCCTATGGCATGTAATTCGTTGCCTTGGGATATCTGGCAGATGCTCTTTCGAGGTTTTGTCCTATGGCATATAATCTGTCCCTGGGAGATTCGATAGGTTGGGCTGTGTGCCCGTATTCAGTCCTGGGATGCTCTTGCGAGGTTTTTCCATGACCACATGTAATTCATTGCCTGGGAGATCCTATAGGTAGAGCTATGTGCTCGTAACAGCCTGGGATTCTCTTGCGAGGTTTTGTGGTGACCACATGTAATTCGTGCCCTGGGAGATCCTATAGGTAGAACTGCATGCTCGTAATAGCCTGGGATGCTCTTGCGAGGTTTTGTGGTGAGGTCACATATAATATGGCCCTGGGAGATCCTATAGGTAGAGCCGTGTACTCGTAACAGCCTGGGATGCTATTTCAAGGTTTTGTGACGCACGTAATAAGTCCCGAGGATTCCACAGTATGGCCAGTGATGACGAAGACCTGCAGGTGGTGGGCCTACATCCTGTATGAAAAAGGACTCGCTCTGTAGAGCTTCCTATGACGAGTAGAGTCAGAGATTGGTTGAGATAGCAGCAACAGTGACGATGATGATGACAATGCATCGATGATGATGATCCTGAGAATAAGACTTGTCTAATAAATCTGTGTCGAGAAATACCTTCCTAGTTAAGAGGGAGTGTTGATGTATATGTAACTTTGGAATGTATTTCATCTATGTATTTCATATATATTTATTGTACCCTTATTAGAGATGTGTTATTCCTCTATAAGGAAGTGTCTTCATGTGGATTGACAAGTGTCGCAAGTGTGTGTACTTGCCGATGGGTTATTAGACCACCATGTGGGGTCGGCCCTGAATTATATATATTATAATGTGGATGTACCTAACTAGACAAGTCAGCCCCATAAGGTCACCGGGAAAAAAGGTTAGTATAAATAGAGATCGGAGATCTCTATTTTACTCTCGGAAAAGTAACTCACTTCTCACTCATGCACTCAAGGAGGAGTGGTGCACTTATGGAGGAGGAGGATCTGCTGCTAGGATATGTATATCTCTTATGTTTGGGTTGTATCATTGCTCTATCTATCTCTGAGGAAGTTATTGGGGTTTTTCACCTTTATGGTTTTCCCCAAGTAAATCTTTGTGTCTCTTGTGTGCTTGCATTATTGTCTTCATGATTCATATGCTATAGATATGCTGTACATGTTGTTCTCTCAGTTAAGATCCTAGATCAGATTGAAGTAAATTCTGAAAATTAACAAAAATAACTTCTTAAAGACTACCATGCTAAGCACACAAACTACCTATACCAAGCACATAAACTGAAACGATTAGTGCAGTTAGTATTCATATGAAATACTTCTAGTACTTAAGCTTTGAATAGAAACAATCAGCGACAATCATAAAGAAGATAACATTCATCTAAAGCATTTTCGGTCTTTTTATTTCACTTGGAAAATGCAGTCCTATTTGAATAAATTATGTGACAGAAGTTTGGCATCTTTCATTCATACTGAATGCATTGCTCTCTTGTTCTTGGTTTCTATTTCTCTAAAGTACAGTATTTTGGATGGTTATGCTTCTCTCTCTAGCAGACTAGCGCTGTTTTATGATTATCCTTTCTTTATACAAATTTGAGTTTACTGGCTATTTGCATTTGATCCTCTCTCTCCTGTGAATCCAAAAATAGATTTTAATCCTTAGAATCTTGCTAATTTCTATTACACCTAAACATGTATACTTAATACATCTTTGCAACACTTGCATATTCTCTAGAGAAAATATGTATGGTTCCTACTTCTGAGGTTTTGTTTGTTTTATATGTAGTTATGTACTTCCATTTTCAAGGTTCACCCAAGAGATCCAGATGTAAAGCATGGAGGAGTGGATGACATGACTAAGCTAGCCTATCTAAATGAACTGGGTGTTTTATACAACCTTGCAAAAAGATATGAGCTCAATGATATATATGTGAGTAATATAC
Organism: Larix kaempferi; assembly: GCA_027924585.1. Lineage (NCBI taxonomy): Eukaryota > Viridiplantae > Streptophyta > Pinopsida > Pinales > Pinaceae > Larix > Larix kaempferi. The sequence goes on from BSBM01000292.1 coordinate 1,212,664, forward strand.
CTTAAGGTAGTCTTTGTTACATTGGTTACTATTGACAGATTTAATGATCGTATGAATGATTTTTCTGTTTTTCAAATTATAGAGAATCAAGCTAAGAGCATCCTTTATAAGCAGTGAGTGTAAATCTATATTGTTAGATACAGGCGACTACCAGTAACTTTATTTCATGTTATGTGTTTGAATGATGGTGATGGTAATGCATTCTATTGTACTCTTGACAGTTAGTTTGCTTTTCCTATTTGGTGCTTATCTTTTACCCAATTTTGAAAGATATATACATGTAGTATTTTGATTGTTGTAAACCCTTTTACAAAGCTTCCCCATCTCTACAACGTTCACATGATGGAGCAGTACAGAGGAGCTCCATTTGGGTAGTTAAGTCCTCACGTTTTTGCAGTTGCTGATGCTTCTTATAGGTAAGCATTTTCTGTTATCTCTATATGACATTTTAACAATATGAATTCTCATATTTATTAATGCATTGCTGATATTTGAACATTTTCATGTTTGTGTTTGCCTGTTTGCATTTGCAGGTGGGATCCCCAATAACTCAACTCAAAGAGGATATTGAGCCTCATTGATGCCCTCAAGATTTAAATTCATAGTTAGTCAATTTCTCACTCCTTTAGTTATCACCATTCAACCAAACAAAGCCTTTTAAGATCATACCTTCAAAGGGGTTCATTTAGGAAACACCTAACTATTCGAGATTGTGTTTTTAATATAATTAATTTAAAATTATGTTTTTAATAATAATTATTAAATTTGGGGCAATGTCTTCCCACTAAATGGCCAAGAAAAGCAAAATGAAATTCCTCTTATCGATGTCCCTCCCTAAAATCACAATTCCATAGACTTCCTGAATTGCAGGCCATTGATTGATTGATTGAGGTGCGGGAGGAAGAAGCAATATGCCGAGGAAGGGGTTAGGCGTGAAGAAGGCCCAACTAGTGGGGGTAATGTCCAGCCACACCCTCCTGAAGAAGAAGAGCGACACCCATCGCACATCATGGCCACGAAGGAGTCCATGGGAAAGATCATGAAGGCCTAGACCTTATCCCTCACAGAGGCCAAGTACACTATGGAAGAAAACATCAAGCACGTCGTTAGGGATATTGTGGACACTTCCACAATCAGGAGAACGTGGCTAGTTTCAAGATCCCCAAATTCGAGAACTATTTGGAGGCGGGCAATGGAAATAGAAGATCCACTCGAAGGAGCAACGATCTCACTGGCCTTGCCCATGGTGGGAAGTGGGTCTAGTACTTCCGATCGGTTTACATGAGAAAGTCCATCAACGTCCTGGTGGAGCTGGCATCATTGCAGGCTTTGTTTCTAACCCTTAATAAGGCTACCGAGGCCACGAATCGCAAGGTCAATGCCCTGGTGAACATGGCCAATCCTAGGTTGGAGAATACTATTAGATATATCAAGTGGGAGCTTCACGAGTTGGAGATGGAGGATTTCTTCAGCATAAAAATATTCAGAGTTACAAGAAGAGGGAGCTTGAGAGACAAATGCAGAGTGCCAAGAACTTTGCAGACAAGCAGGATCTAGAGACTTTTGCACTTTAGAAGGGGATTTCAATGGGGGATGCGCACAATTTGTTGTCCATGGAGACTGAAAATGGTGAGGATATTATTTTATAGAGAGGTAATAGAAAGTAAAACCCACAAACCTTCTTTTCTGCTACAAAAAATTGTGTAATTTTTCTCTGGATTGGAGTATCTGCTCTGCAACAGAATTTTTTACCAAATTGGTTGTTTTTCAAGTTTGAAGTTAGTGGAACTTGTTTTGGCCAGATTTATTTTAAAATTTAATTCTACAACATTCGTCAAGGTATTTTACTTGTTTTGTCCCTGAATTTATAGTAATTTTAAACCAATTGGATGTTTTTCATCTTTCAAGTTAAACCTAATAAGTAACAAAACTTTCTCTAAGGTTTGAGCTTGGGATCTACAACATGATTTTCAATTATTTGTTATTTGTACTCAATTAGTTGTTTTTCAACATAGAAGTTAGCATAATTCCTTGTGGTTATGCTTTGATTAAAATTTAGCAGAAGTCCTTGTGGGATTACACATTTCCTTTATTCATGCTCTCGGCATTTAAAATTGACTTCATCCAACTTGTCTAGCTTTTGTTGCTCCATCATTTTCCAAGTTTTGACATTTTCCAGGTAGTGAATACAACTCAAAAATTAGGGTCAAGTGGTGTCAGCTGATATTCAATGGTAGATGGAAGCTTTCAAGAGGCTGCCATTAACTAGAAGGTATCCCCTCCCTACCAGAAACTATTCTTTCCACCCTGAGTAATAAAGAGATTCAAATTATGTATGTAATAATATTTGATCAATTAGATAGACTCTTACCTTTTCCCTTTGTTGTTGAAGTTTCTCCGGCTTGCTTATTTTTGCAGCATAATGAAGAGTAGTTTGCTGAGCTCTCTTACCAAGCTACCCAGCTCTTCTTCCTTTCACTCTGCCAAGGTTATCCTTCAAACCAACCTCCTCCTCGAGCATGCAATCCTAAATTTGTGACTCCTCATTTGAATGATACTTCTATGGTGGTGACTTATGGTGTAACATCTCAAAATTTCATAAAAATTTAAAACTTCTGATAACAACATTAATCTGATAATAATAGTTGCGGAAATAACATATGGAGGTTAATAACAACATTAATTAAGATAATAATAATTACGAAATAAATGTTATGATTATAACAACATTAATTGTACAGTTGTTGTACTAAGCATGCTTTAATTTCTGTATTAGCAGCATAATGATAATGACAGCTTGAACGTGTAATTAATAAACCTGATTATGATCAAATGTATTAAAAGATCGGTAGTTAGATGTGACACTGTTTTTCTTTTGCACAGATATTGACAGTTTGATTTTTGATGAAAGGGTGTCCTACGAGGTACCCTGGAGCTTTCTTAGCTGTAACGCTAAAGCATTTTGAATGTCCTATGTACAGATGACAGGTAAGAGATTTCATGGCTGTGTAAAGCAAAGTCCGAATAGTTTTCAATTCCAAAGTCGTAAATAATTAAAATGTTAGGAATTTGTTTGCTATCCACCATGAGTATGCAGGTATGGTTTTCCATTGTAATAGTTACTGTTTCAAATGTCATTTTACTACTTCACTATGTTTAGAACAGTATCGTCTAAGTTCGTCTTTATGCTATCAGTTTTGTCACTAATATTTTCAATGTTAAGGTAGCTAGGTTTTTGTCGTCTTGAGGCAACTAAGTACCTTCAACGTCATTGTCAAGGTTATAGTGAGAAGATAAAACAAACATACACAATCTTTGGTTATCTTTGTGTTATCCCTTTTACCAAAGGATTTCAAGAAATGTCTAATCTAGAGACTACCTATACTTATATTGGTGAAATTTATATGTATGCCGATGACGTCACTAAACTAGTGTTAGGTCAAGTGTGTATGGACTACCACCATTATGATTTTATAATGTTGACGATACATGATTGTATTTACTTGTTGTCGACAACGTCACTAAACTAGTGTTAAGTCAAGTGTGTATGGACTACCACCATTATGATTTTATAATGTTGACGATACATGATTTTATAAAAACTATGTCAAAATATGACCATAGTTATCCTATTGACTAAATATCTAAGTTCTAATAATTATATTTAATTCTACAATTTAGAACCTTGGGACTAAATAACACATGGAGGGTTGATCTAATGGTTGGTAATATGTTGTGGTTCAAATGATACCATACCATAACTTAGAGCCATAAGTGATTCATTTTATCAAAGCGTAATTTTATAATGTCATGTCTTGGGCTTGAAATGTAATGTTGCAACTAATACACTGTCATGTAATAACTATTGTCAGGTTGACGTGCTGGCTCATTAAAGTGATACGATCGTCGAGTTGAAGTGAAGATCACCCTTCGATTCTGTAATGAAAGCTTTGATATGAAAGACATGTGACATGGTTTGTTGTCAATCCACGTAAGGCAATGTCAATATAATGGTGAGCGTTGAGACCACCGTGTCAATGTTTTGAGTTATCTTCCCTCTGAGTTGGATGTTCAGAACTATCCAATGTGATCCACTGTGGCATTCCCAAAAGCATGAAGTGATAGTGTATTTAATGCATGAGTTGCTCGACCCAATGCAGAGTGTGTTGGCATAAAACTGATCATTGATCAACATTGCTATGGACCATTGGATCAATCCCTAACAAGTTGATCGTCATTTGGTTTAAGAGTTTGGTCGTTGAGGGTTATTGTCTCCATTGCTCTCGGCCTGTGGCCGACAGGCTACCAAATTTTTAGCTTAAACTTGGTATGAGGTTCGACCTCGAAACCTATGGCCTTGAGAGGGTTACAGTTTCTCTTCCTCCTGCTATTAGTGTCTTTTGAATGACTGTGTAAATAGTTTCTACTGTCAAGGTTGAAGTTCTATACTCGTCGTTTAAGTTGAGTTGAAGTTTTTCCCTGGTGTAAAAGGACCGAGGGTTTTCTTGTTACGTTTTCAGTGTAGAGTTATTGATACCTATGACGATGGTGAAAAGCTTTGGTATATTTTTAGCAAGGTAATATTGCTTTAACGAACAACAATTTCTGAAAGAATAATTCATTCAAAATATTTTTATCCTTTCGTTTTGAAAATATTTCAGTCAACTAAATTCTAAGCTATCGCTTTTTGTCAGTTGCAGGTGATGTAGTAGGGATAGAGAGCAAGGGTTTCGAGAGTTGGCAAGCCTTCTTTCGGGTAAGCTCTGGGTCCTCTCAAAAACCCTTGTAGGTTCTTTGACTGTGGTTGAAGAAGTTTCAAGGGTGGTTAGCTGGCCCTGTCGGAATCCATCGTGGTTAATATTTGAAGACTCTAAAAAAAATGATGTCTACTCTGAGCTGTGGCTCTCATTTTTCTTTGTATAGTTTTTGGTTTTTCTACCATGATGAACAACTTTGCCTCACAGGAAATTTAAAGCTGTTTTTAGCTTGGGTACAAACCCTGTATGTATCGATTTGGAATGACATGGTGTAACTTCTGTTTTCTGGGCATATCGTCTTTGTTTAAATGAAGTGGAAACTTGTAATGGATTTAGCCATTGAGCCACGAATCGTCTTTTTTAAGATATATGAATGATGAAGGAGCCGAGGCTCGTTAGTGAATACCTTTCTTCCTTTGAGAAATATAATACATTGTCTCTGTCTGGAATTAAGTGGTTGAAATTTATTTTATAAACCGTGTCTGTCAAACTTGTTTTAAGAACACGAAAACTGTGTTGAAAGTCTAAAATTTCTTTATACAAAAATCGAGTAGGTTTTGTTTTACTATGGAAAGAAAAGGATAATGGGCTACACCCTTTATGATGATTTCATAGTTGGTTTCTAGCAAAGTATTAACTAAGAAAATATAAGGGTGTGAAAGTATAAGTCAAGTCTGTGTTATCAATCTCTGTGTAAAAAGTCTAAGTTAAACATCTCGGCTGTAAGTGGATAATGTGATTATCGTTGTGATTTTGAACTAGGGTTTGTAAATTTTTAAGTACCTTAGGTTTGATCCTAAGTTTGTAAAACAAGAGTTTGCAAAACAAAACAATGAAGGAAAACGATTCTTATAGTTTCGAATATCTACTGCATACAGTATCTGTCAGCAATAGAACAGTTATATGATCTCCATTATCTATTCCATTATTTGTTTGAACTAGATAAATTTATATAAATAAAAAAAATAATAGAACAAGAATTGAAACAGTGTGTGAGTATGTATAATGTGAAAAATGTGTGACTACTTGTTTTGTACAGTCTTGATAAGATGATCACAGTCTTCAATGACAACTATGTTATTACAATGCGATCATAATATAGTATGTAGATATATAAATTCTATCTTTTCTTTTGTGCATAAGATTGATAAGAATAATGTGATGCAACTATACAGAAAATATGCATTGTTTGTTTTCCATAAAACTCTGAAACATTTATAATGTATACATGAATATTATACAGAACTCTCTTTATGACAAAAAAATGATAATTATATAATTATTATCTATCTATCGAATTCAAAATGGAAATATGCCTATCTTCTAATATATTTTAATTTGCGTATCTCTACTGGAGTACGATGCTTCAAAACAATATGTGGAAAAATAGAGGTATTGGTTTATCAATTCAATTTAACATTACACTTAAACATTCAGACTTAAAACAATTTCTAGAATTAGATTCTTTTTCGAAACAAATAAACAGAAAATACTAGATAAACAGAACATAATTATTTACTAAGAATAAATTAGAAAATTTGTAAGAACCTAAGAAAATATGTAGGGCAACAAACAGCCCAAGAAGATTGTTCCACCCAACCAATTCCTGAAAACAGTCAAGTACTTCCTTAAGACCCCCGAGCCTATTCACTGAACCACTAGGAGGAAGAAACTTCAGGAATTAGGACTTCTTCTTACTGTAGTAGATATCTTCTGAATCTTCAATAGTTAACAGTCCAAAGGACTTGCTCCCACAACTCTGTTTCTTCTCAATAATATGCAGACTCAAGACTGCAGTCACCACTAATCTCCCTTATTCGAATATCTCTTGTAATCACCTAATTTTCAAGAGGAAAATATTCTGCAGAAATATTGATTAAGAGCTGCCTGCCCAATTCGAATTTTCCTTTATAGGATGCCTAGGCCTTTTCAGATGTCACTGGGTAATTAAATGAGCTGCCTGCTCACTCGCTCCACCTGGGGGATAATGCCCTATTTTAGGGGAATTTGTCCCATAACAAACAGTTAGTGGTGTGATGCAACTGCTGCCATGTGTCTCATACCTTCCAACAGCTTCCATTCCTCCTAGTGGATCAGTGAACACTCATTCAACAGTCCTCTTGGGTGTTTGTATCCTAATTAATTAATTTAAATAATAATATTCAATAATTACATTCATCCATGATCAAAACTGATCATAATTACAAAACTTTGTAATTTAATTTAACATAAAGTATTTTTACAAATAAAATAATAATTTCCAGAAATTTGGGTAGGTGACATATGGCTCTCCATCAAAATACAAGCAATCAGATCGACCCATAGAGGTTTCAACAACAACAAAAGGTATCCCCTACATGCTAAAAATCCTGCCAATAATGATTACCTCTCTACTTGTTACGATCAAAACTCAGACTCCAAATGATTTCCATTATTCACCTCTAGATCTCCTCTCATCCCTTTTTTCTACCTCTACCTTATGCTCTCTTCGCATGCTTATGTATTCAATAAGAGGTGAGGTATTCCTATTGAGGAAATATCCCAATTCAATCGCATGGAGAGACACGTGCTGGAAGTACACTTTCCTACCTATGCTTTTTCACATTAAACAATGCCTTCACAACACATACCTACCACCACATCCAAGGAGTCAAGATTAGTTTTCAAGGATGTGTTATTTCTATCATGTGCTACTACAATGTGGCAATTTTCCTTTAAAGGACTTGGAAAAATGTTGAGACATAAACCTTATAGTATTTATCCTCGTCGATTGACTCCTTCATTTGCCAATAGATTTCCTTGCTTATTAGCAAACCTTTGAACATGGCATGGAAGCAAAGGATCAAATTAACCTACCATAACTCCCATTCCTTCAATGACTATACTATGGAGATAATCCCAAAAATGATATATCATATGTTGGACTATGAAAACCCCTCATACTTGAACAAAAGAGTCAGGGGAGATCAAAGTAAATAGTTCATAAGGCACAATAATTGCTAAGGATTTGCAAATGGGGCAGCAAGCTAAGTGGGCTTGATTGTGGGGAAAACTCCACAGTTAAGCACACTTGAGCCATAGGAGTCTTGCGATGTGACCTCCTGGCCCTAAAAAATTCATGGTTACCGAGTGCAAGCCCTGGAGGTGATTATCCATCTTATGCATTCATTTCCCTAGTCTCAATCCCACTTCACCCCTATGAGAATCATCCGATGCAATGAGTGCTAAGTGGACTGTTCAAAAACCATGAGAAAATGGTCAAATGTGACTATACTCATGGGATATGGGTCATATATTAATGACATAAATTACGCTACTAATCCCGAAAATGATACATCACAAGCTAACCAGAATTCGACATGGCATCCATTGGCTGCCACAACAGACTATCTCCAAGTTTGAGAATGAAAGAGACTTGCATGAAGAAAATGGGAATGAAATCTAATTGAAGAGTTCAAATATGAAGATTGCTCATAGCAAAGACTCAATGAGAAAAATTATGCATTGTAGTAACATGTGAAATAGCAACTAGAGCTAAATCCATAGCCAAAAATAGAGTTAAAAACTAGAGCCAATTCCATAGCCAAAAATAGAGCTAGAAGCCAAAGCTATGAACCAAAGATGTAGCCAAGAGCCAGAGTTGAGATCCATGTTCGAGAGAAGTTGATATAATGCACATTGATCTAGAGATTGGTTTCCTTGAAGCTTTTGGAGACCAAAGATCCTCTCAATGGTGAGCTGTGATCTGAAATGGATCCATAGAAAATGAAGGTTTGTAGAGATCATTACACAAAAGAAAATAAACAATTAATGAATGTTGACTAAAAAGAAAAAGGCAATCCAAGTTTTAAAAATTAAATGAAAGAAAATTAAAATAAAAATTATAAATGAGAAAAAAGAAAAAAATAAATAGGAGAGAAAAAAAAACTGAGGAATGGGAAATGAAAGGGCAAGGATGCTTGACCTTCCTATAGCCCTAAATCTCCTATATATTCTTGTAACATGATTCAAAAAGGGTCTTTTGGCCAAGAGGAATTCAAGTAAGGAGTTGTGTAAATTGTTGAATGGCCATAGAGCCATGAACTGCATTGTCACCTAAGATTGTCGAAATGAAGATTGACCAACCATTTGAAGCTAGTTTTTCCAATTGGGTTTCCATGTAAACACTCTGTCACTGTGTCATGAATTTATTTGTGATCATTGTGTAAATTATGTGTGAGATTATTGTTGCTTTTATATGTGTTTAATGGATTTCTCTTAGTATTGTTAATGGGTTACTATGATCAATTTTAGATTGTATTTGATAGCTCCTACTGAAAAAAACCTTTTCCCCTTACATGATGTGAATGACGACCACCATTAGATACCAACCACCGTTCATTTCTTCTCTTAGCATTGAGATAATTGGACCTAAGGAATTGGTTATTGCAATTTTTTCCTATACTTCTAATTTTGCTCCTGGTTTCCAACCAATATTGTTCATTGAGGCTGTTGGGATTATTCTATGCATGACCACCAATCCTTAATAAATTATTGAGGCCATTAGGATTTCCCACAGGCTATACATAGTACATACCTTCCTACAAGATGTATGCACCACTAGAAATCCTATACATGGCTATTTGAAGATTCTTGTGGCTGTACACACCCCCCTTGTGTGAGTTCTCCACCCAGGTGCACATGTTAACCTCTCCTTTTGACTGTCCATTGAGTGACTTGTTGTAGACAACAATTGAATTTCTTAATGATAAAGCAGATAGTGTTAATTCTCTACTTCTAGCAATTGGGCATTCTCCAAAGCCAAGGTGACATCCAACTTTAACAATTCATTGGCCCTTTGTTTATTTTATCTCATACTCACATTAATTTTTCTTGCATTACCATATTAATTAATGGGGTATTAATAAAGAGTATCAATTGTCTTAGTATTTAATGTTTTTATTTAATTTAATTATTGCATTGTTGTTGCGGTGTTAAGGAATTGGTTATAAGAAAAAGATTGGATGATTTGTGTGAGTAGCTACAACCATATGTTGGAACATTCCTCTCTTTGTAAAGTTGAGGACTATTAATACATTAGCTGCTGAAGTAATTCATAAAGAGCACTGGCTCATCCAGCATTCACCAACAACCTTGGTACCTTGGGAGATCAAATTTAGAGCAGGAAAATATTCTCGTATATCCATTTCAACATCAATATGTTTGTGAGATTTGGAAATAATCCATTTTTTTTTAGCCTATATTTTTCTTTGATCGTGCATTAAAATACCGTTGTTGTGTATGTATTAGATGCAATTATTATGTTGATGATAAAATTATGCATATTAAATTTTTTTTTATTTAGAAATTTAATTTGGAGTAAAGAATAATAAAAATTAATCTCACAAGAGTTGGATGTATGATTGTCTGATGGATGAATTGAGTTTAGTTATTTCCCCAAATTCAGTTCATTTAAGGAGAGTTTAAAACTTTTGAACATGTTAATATTTTTACCCACACAAGTTAATATGTCATGGAACTACTCAGGTATCTCAATCTATGTTATTGGCTGTAGCTGTAATTTGGTTGCATAAATAATCATATGATTTGAGCCTTGAGGTGTATACTATGACTTTCATCATAGTTTTTCAACACTATTCAAGGCCAAAATTTGTATGCACCCATTAATCTCCCAACCGTTATTGTTTTGTTGTTGTGCACTCATCATTCTTGCTCATTACTTCTGTGAGACTTGCTATTGAAACTTCTCGGTGTTGTGTTGACGAACCACCAACACGATCACTACTTTAGAGCACAATTGTTTCCTTATTCATGTCAATTGTCATTCTCACCTACCAAGACTTTGCTCTTGTTTATCATAATTCTTTCCCCTAGCCTCTCAAATGGCACCAATGAGGGTCCCTCTTTGTGTGCATTATTATAAATTACCTTGATGAGGGTCCCTCTTTGGTTGATATTTGGACTCTATTATTAAGAATGATTGGATAAATTTCACCAACATACGCTGCTTGTGTTGGAATGGTTGCAAGTGATGAGTTGATTTATGTGCTTCTGTGTTGTTCTATGTTATTATGTGTTTGTTCTATTTATAAATGTGTGGTCTGACATTTAAGTATTTGTGATTTAAGTAATAATATTTGAAGTTATTAATGGAAGGTACATACATGTTTAGGTTACCAACTACTAGTTCAATTGTCTCTATTTGTTTATGAATCGCGATCAGCATAGCATTGACATTGTTAATAATTTTGTAAACAACTTTATCATCAGTTGTGTAGATAACATAGTGCTTGAGACAACATTGTGTAAATACATATTTAGTTTGATATTTCCTTTACAGTGTTTTTCTTTGCAATATATTCATGTTATTTTATTTAATCATCTATTGCATTTATTTGAATATTTTCCTTCAAAGGGACTTGCTAATAGGCATACTTGTCAGCCTACTTGCTTGTGTGGCTTTGTACATTGGTGTTTGCTTAGTGTTAATAGGCATGGTGCCATCCAAATTATTAGGTGAAGATGCACCTTTGGCTCATCTCCTAATTTTTCTGTGATGGTCATTCATTTGGGATCAATTCAGGGGTAAGAAGTAAGAACCATGGATAAAATGGATCTATAATGTCTATTGGCAAAGGTCTGCAGGGAAATGATAAAATGGATTTGTTACTGTTGCAAATTCATGAAATAAAATTGCCTTTTTTGTTCAAGAAAGGATATGATAGAAGAAATGTGAATCATAAGCACAGGGCCTGTGTGTTGTTGGAAAGATTTATTACTTTTGTTAATATCAAATACCATACAAGATGGGTCATTTGTAGTTACCTGTATTTATGAAGCAAGGGTGGAAGGATCATAATTGATCCTTCTCTGAGAATATTTTTTTGTTTACATTGTTACACCAGCCATTTAATCATCAGAATTTGTTGGCTCCAAAAGTATGTATGGAAAATAAGCATTCTTTTAGGCATTTTCCAAAAATGTCAATATTATTTGAATCATGGAATAAGAGAAAAGTAAAGCACATTCATAAATTTTCCTAGCAAAAGTTTGAATGCATTTTAATGCTCTATACCTCTTATAGTTGTAGAATAAACTTTTGCTATCATTCATTTTTCTAAGAAATGTTTACTGCTATATCTTCAATTTAGTCTTTACAAAAACTTAAGCATATTTTTGGATGCATCGAATGTTATTTTTCAGGACAAATTTGATGCAACTTCGTTCAGACTATAAAGATACTTTCCTCGAAAAGCATGGTGTCAAGCTGGGTTTCATGTTAGGATTTGTAAAGGTAATTAGTTAGCTTATGTCATTTGACTCCATTCATATCCAAGCATAACAACTTCTAGATGTTCTAATTTCTCATTCATTTGATAGCCCGGGTGCAGTCAACACACTTCAAAACCAACCTATACTAATTTTTCTTTCATTTTTATCCAGGCTACACTGAGTAGTGCTTTCTCACCCACAAGACTTCCCAGAATTGGTCTAATGTGGTTATTTACTGCTGCAGCTATGCCCAGACTTGCCCATATCTGAGATTCATTATTGTTGGGAGGATGAAACATCCGCGGAAATGCCCAAATTATGCCTAGATTGAAGGATTAGGTTGTTAGAAGACCTTAACATGCATAGGATACCTAGAAACTGTTCCCATAACTGATCTTTATAGCTGTAAGTGACCTTTTAACTAATTTTGTTTGATGTAGAAGACAATCTCGGGGATGCTTTGTGGTTGGCTAATGTAAAAAATCCCTTTCTTCAACTCAAAATATATGTATGCCTTTTCTCAGATATGTGCTGGAAAGAGTTCCTCTGTAAATCCAAGATGCCCCTGTATTTATTGGCAATAGGTACCATGTAGAAAAAAATATATAGCCACAAGCAGTATTCAGATGTTTTTTATTTTACTATTGAGTTTATTTAGATGAAAGTACTCAATTCATTTTTCCTTTTGCATGCAGCTAATAAAGACAATGAAGTGTATGGCTAAAGAAAATAGAGGAGAACATTACATGGTTTGGGTTTCCCTGGGTTGGTCTGTAGGTATTCAAGAATCAGATGAACCAAAAGTCTAATATCCTTATTTGGTTTTTAGAAAATCTAGCAAAGATGACTTCAAATGCAGTTAAACATTACAAGGGAGGATGGAGAAAAAAGGATCAGAAAAATGGTGCAAAGGATGTTTGGGAGGAAATGCCTAAAAATTCAGGTACTTAATTAACTTGGTTTAAGGAATGTGAATGTCACCAAAGGAAGGCATCTCATACAGTCAAACCACTCTACATTTATTTCCTCCAAAAATTATTGGCATCTCACCAAATCATGCATCTCATCCAAGCAAACATTTTGAAGTAATTTCATGGATTTTTTGTGCAAAGGATTAGTTATCCTTTAGAACTGGTCTTATGTTTTCTAGTATCAAATAGCTCTATTGTTTGTATCTAGGTATGTTCATGATTCCCTACTTGTTGGTACACATTCTTTCCAACATACGTTATGCCTTCCATCCCCTGAAGGCCAGACCATGTTTTTCGGGGTACTAACCTCAAAGCATTAGGAGATTGGTACAAAGAGAACTTCCAAATTCATATTTAATTTCAAAAGCAGAGTTAGAAGTGAAAAGGCAGAGTCCAGACTCCAAATTCATTAACCTCTTACAAAACCCAATTTTATCAAACAACATTAAAAGAAAGGATCCAAATTGACTTCTAATTGCTTTACAACTGAAAACTACTAATTGGTGTCTTATGTTGAGAAAGAAGCCTTCAATCCAAGGCTAAGTTGGCAATGGGAACTTATCAGGGAGTAGTGTATTCTATTGTTCCTTGATGTTAACCTTTTTTGCTTCCTTGTTGGGATGTGCTTAGAATGTGCAAGTATTCCCCATACAATTAGGGCTTGATGGAAAGTGGTATGGTTACCCAATTATCTCATAGGACCACCTTGCCTCCAAAACATGTTGGTATGTCACCAAAGGAAGGCATCTCACACAGTCAAACCACTCTACATTTATTTCCTCCAAAACTTATTGGCATCTCACCAAATCGTGCATCTAATCCAGTCTAAGCTCTCTACAATGGACCTCATTGTATGAAGCATGACTACAAGTTAGATCATTATCCTGAATAACATGACTATTAAAGAAGATCATAACTGAAAATGTCAGTAGTTGCATACTGCGCAAATGAATTCCCATCAACTCTTCAACAAAGTAAAATTCATTTAACCCCACACAGCACATTCAATCCCACTAGAAGTTGGGTGGGTGCATCCTCTCTTAGATTTATTAGCTTGATGTAGGGTTTCTTCCCATTAATTTGGGATATATTACCATAGGATCCAAAACTACAACAAATTCCCTTCAAGGCTCATCACACAACTCCTATGAAGGTGTTTACAACATATCATGAGAGTAATGGAATATCAGTAGCAATGGAATATTTTTTTAGCATAGGTAAACCCAAACATTCTTAGTAAGTACATCACCTCCATAGGAATCAAATACTATTTCATAAAATAATAACAGATTTTTACAATCTTGAACTATGGCTTTTGGCTTCAACATTGTTTTGGTCTCTTATTTTCTCAGATCTGCATCCCTATCCATCTTACATGAAAAAAGTTATTCTAACCTCTAGGTGGATTCCTTTAGTCCAAGGACTACCTCCCTGAGTCCGAGGTCGTCTTACATGCTATGTTTGGGATAAGAGGGTGTATCTGTCACAACCACGACCAAACTTCACCACGGTCAACAACCTCTCTTATTGGGGTTAAGTGTCACCAACCAACCCCAATTTAGTATGGAATTTTTGAGTAGGAATATGACAGGGAAGTATGTTATCGGTTTGGAGGATAAAAAGGGAAAATCCTTGTTTCATGGTGGAGAGAAAGGTGAACAATGTTGGTTGAGGCATGGTCATCCCAAAACCACCCATTCTAACAATTGTTTTCAGAGGCATTCATAGTCAATCAAGAAGGATATCAACATTTTGGAGAAGAAGGAATCTGCTAAAAGAGGCATGACCATGTCTGATAAAGTAGATAGTGAATCCATCTAGTGGTTTCTAGATATTAGTTTTCTAGGAGTAGAGATACAAAGATATCCAAGATGGCTGAAATCTAATGGCTAGTCAAATTCCTTATTGCTCAGGCTATGGAAGAGAAATATTCTTAGCAGTAGATAGAGATAAAAAGGAAGTTGGAGCTAATGATGCCATGATCAGGGTTCACTAGGGTTTAAATGTTGTAGTTGTAGAGAATGACACATAACCTCAAGATAATGGGCCAAGTGAGACGCATGATGAAGATGAAAACAATACTCCCAGCCAGAATTCATCATCCCCGACTCTAACATTGACAATAAAGAACACCGTGGACCTCCAAAGTAGTAGGTTTCTCATGTTCCTTGCATTTTTTGTTTAATCATGACAAGGGTCAACTAAGAACCTCTAGTCAGAGGGTTATTTTCAAATCCTCATCCATCAATTTTTGTGCTACATCGGCCCTGATTCATTTTTGACGAATTTTATATCAAAGGATCCCGTTTTCCGTGCTTGTGATGAGGCTTGAGATCATTTCTCGCCCTCACACCCATAGGTTTTGGGCATTTCTCCAAAATGCCCCTCATCGCCTTGATTTGCGTGCCGCATCGGCCGTGATCTGTTTTTGACGATCTTTATGTTGCCGAATTCATTTTTCCATGCTCATGACGATGCTCGAGATCATTTCTCGCTCTATCCAATACCTTCTTGTTTGGTATAATTTTATCCCTTTTTCGGGGCGAGGAATTCTTTTACAAAAAAGGCACTTAGGGAGTTTCCGGTAAGCTCTTTTCTGACTCCTAAAACAATGAAAACATAGCCGAGCAACCTTGCTTCCTTTCATGCTCGCTAAAAGTATCTAAAAGGGCATCTACCTGGTATAAGTTTACCCCTTTTCCAGACCTTGTAGACTAATTACAAAAAATGAATACTCTAGTCACATTGGCTAGTAGAGTTCTCCATTTGCATCATTTTATGCTTTTTCAAGCCTTGGAGACTAACACACGAAAAATAACACCATTGGAGTCTACCTAATGCTTTCAGACTCTCTAAAACTGAAAGCAACCACGAGCATGAACAACCTTGGGCTCGCATAAATCCACATGACAGTACCATTTTAGAGCACACTTTTATCCCTTCTTGGAGCTCATTAAAACTATGAAGAAGGACCTAATGGTGCTTTTCGGTACCACAACAGATCATTTCTACTCATAAGGAAGCTTCCCTATTATGGTCGCCTTTGTTCAGAGTATTATGTAGTATGTCATCCTGAGAGTCTCCCAAAAGCATCCGTCAGCCTGTCCCCCCAGAGTCACTCCAGTATACAATATAAATCAGTTTCCTATTCCGCAAGGTCAACCATGTCATCATGCTCTGAACAAAGGAAGTTTGAGTCCACCCACTATATGACCCCAGCTATTCCCCATCCCCACAGTATGTCAGTCCTACCATCAGTAATACCACACTTCAGTTGTACACCTTGCCCTCCTATCAAGAAAACATCATTCCCTTGATAGTTGTTGGTCTCCCTTTGTCGACGCCAACCAAAATTATTCCAGAGGATAGACCCAGAGGTCCCTGTACCTTGGACTCATCACCATTAGTGATGAGTACCTACGGATCATTTCAAAAGGAGTCCTCAGTACCTCTACAAACGATTGTTTCTCACATGCTCGACTTTGACATCTTGATCGCATCGTTGAGACTCGTATAGGATATCGATCCTTTCAGTTACTTGTTGAAGACCCCAAATATCACTTGACTCTACCACATTGGAGAGCCTAATTGAGGAAACAACCAATTTCATTTTCCTATGGATATCCGGGTTGCGCTTGGTGACAGTATTCAGATGTACCCCAGTTTTATACTCCCTCGAGTATATAGTTACAAATACTCCTCAGAAGTTCACTCACAGTCATTGAGTCCCTACAAAAGTTGGACACCTTCAGATTCAACAGTTCATCAACCCTTCTGATACCTTATTCAGAATCGTTGTGACTTTTTTTAGTGTGTCAGTTATTGAGATCAACCATGGCATGATCATGACTATGTCCAAGCATTGTGTCCCCTATGGACCATTATGATGTACCAACAGATTCTTATGTATTATTCAAGTCCCCCTTCTTGGGCCTAATTGTTATGTATATGTCTTGATACGAGCATGGGTATGCCCGCCTCGTCCATAATCAGAGATTATTCCTCATTCATTTTGAGGCCATGTATTTTTTTTTTTTTCAATTTTTGCAGCTTCCAAGAGGCCATTGTTCCAGTCTCCAATCAGTCTCTCCTCTTCTCTAAACACCAGAAAAAAGACAAAAGAACTATGATGTCTATCGGCCATACGATGAGCTCCTGCCCTCACACATCAGGGGGCAATCTCTTAACACCCAAAAAGTGCTCACTAGCTCATTCCCTTATTCACATGACCCATTTGTCCACTTTTCCACCATTTGAGCCTCTAAAGCCATCAAAAGGTCACCAAAAAGACCATAATACCCCTTTTCCCCCTCAAAATATGTATTTTTTCCTCAAGAAACACAAAAAACCCTCAAAAAGGGTCCAAAATTCCCAAAAAATATTAAAAGGAAATAAAAATATTCAAAATATTCAAGAAAGAAAAAAGAGGAAAAAAGAGACCTAAACCATGTTGGTTAATACCATTGGTTTCCTCAAAACCATAATGGTATTCCCCATCACCAAAAACTATAAAAAGGTGATAGGGGCTCCTCACTTTTCATCCACATTTCATCCTATTCTTATGCTGCCAAATTCCCTTTGAGAGCCATTGCCTCCCATTTCGAGTTTGAAGAATCCCATTGAAGCTTTGGAGAAGAAGAGACCATTGGATATTGGAGCTTCTCAACCTTGGAGTTGCTCAACACCCATCATCCTCACCATTTGAGGCAGGGATAATTTTAAGGACCCATACTTATTTAAAAGTGTATAAACCTTGGCGAATCTTACCAATTTTTAAAATGTCAACTATAAAATATTTGGCGATATTTTTCTAAAATTATTTCAATTTCTAAGGATTTTATATAGTTTATATAATAATTTGGCGAATTTTAGAGTGAAAAAAGTTTACCCCATCAAAATTGGGTGAAATGGGGCTTCAAAAAATGCAAATTGGCGAATATTTTTTTGGAAAAAAACATGGAAAAATAGCCCATGGGCTAAATTTCGCCCCTAAAATCATCCTTGATTTGAGGTAATACAAAAACAAATTCTTTTAAATTTCTTGTCTCATTTGCTTATTGTTATCAATCTAGTTCTTTATTTTTCTTATACATGTTAGTGTTAGATTACATTCAGTTTATTGTTATTTGCTTTTCATTCGAGACTGCTATTACAAGTTAATAGGTACATCCTTGCACATGCTTGGTTGAAAAATCAAGCAACAGTTTTTGGCAACTCCGCTGGTATTCGAATTTTTGAATCTTACACTTTAGCTTTAGATCTTCATTTCTTACTAATTTTATCATTCCAATTTGCAGATCTGCCATACTAGACAGCATATTCATTGCTACTCTAGCTTTTGGCCCTTTCTGTAGCCTTTAATAGCCCGAAATTTCACTTTTTGGTTTTGTTTCCGGTGACAATTTTTTCTTTTTCGCATCACTCTTTTTCACCCGACAGTCGCGTGGCTCATCGCGGCCTCGCGGCCTTTCTCCGCACTGCGCATTGCGGCTTTTTTCCGCGCTGCACATCATAGCTTCGCGGCTTTTTTTCGCACTGCACATCGCGGCTTCGTAGCTTTTTTCCATGCTACACATCGTGGCTTCGTGGCTTTTTTCCGCGCTGCACATTGCGGCTTCGCGACTTAAATCTACAATGCACATCGCGGCTTTTGCCCATAAACCCGCGATGCCACTTTTTTTCGCTCGACCCAATTTTTAGAAAATTTCTGCTGCATTTTTGCCCATTTAGCCTATTTCGTCCAACATTATTTTTTTGCATTATTGCAGCAATAGTAAAATCTTTTTCTATCACATATGCTCAATTAAAATCTTTTTAAAAATTTTCAACAAGTGAAAGAAAGGGTTTTTAGCACTTTGTTTAGATCATAGATTTCACTTCTTTGCAAATTTTGAACCATCTTTCTGATTTGCTCAATAGTTTTTCCCAACCAAGCACTTAGAAATTCATTTATTTCTTACAATTTTTACGATATTTGCTTTCCTTTAAAAATTATTTCAAAAGTCCATAGTTTTTGAATTATTTTTGTTAAAGCATTTACATTTCAGAAAAATCCTTTTATTTTTTTCAAATTGAAATCGTCTTGTTTTTAATTTGTAATCAATCGCCCAAGCGAGGCAAATTCTTTTTTAGTTAAATAATGACACTTACACCCAATCTGCCACATTTTTAATTAACTGAGCCTTAAAATCTACCTAAACTCAACAAACACTTTAACCCCACTTGGGGAACACTTAAAGAATCTTGTAGCTAGGTAGGATTCGGGGGATCTAGGTGTTCTAATAACACCCCTCAATTATTTACATCTGAGACATAGTGGTTGACTTTTAGGGTCCCAAAAATCCCTTATTATTTGTTGACACGGTTATACGCCAATTTATCGGGAAGACCTCTCTCTTAGGAGGGTTGAAGTAGCCAGACTGGTTCCGGAAGCCTGAGGGGAATACCGCTATCCATTCAGTAACTGAAGGATACCTTTCGCAGTTCTCAGCGTACCACCCATATGGGAGTATAGCGGTGATAGAACCAAACTGCAGATTCACCCAACCGAACATGTCATGAATGGGGCATCTTAGTGGCCCAAATTTTAGGATTGTCTACCCGGTATCCCTCTCGGTAGGGGGATATCTAGCCTTTGATTCCACTACTCATATTGTCTGACTTGGATTTCATCACCTTGCAGAGGATATGTTTCATTGAGTCATAATACCACTTTTAGTTACGCGATTGCATGCTCTGCTACCCCCCCTTTGGTCTAGTGAACACCACTTTTTTCTAGGAGCCACTTGATTTTTTGTATTCTGACCACTTTTCTTGATTACTCCACTTACTATAGCACAGCTGTTATAGTAAGTGCTTTTGAGGTTGGTTGTTGGCCTGAGAGCCATTGCTTTTTTACACTCCCCTCCTGCACACATTGTTGCACTAGGGTCTTGAGTTTTTTATCTCACCACCATCCGTTGGCATTTCTAGACATATCTCACCATTGAGAACTTAAGACGATCCTGGCGTTGTCAGGGTGAACCCCCTCAGCTCGGTATACTTGACTCTACACGTCATAGATGTAGAGCGGTATTCCTTGACTCCACACGTCATCGGCATAGAACCCAGTCATCTGATTCTGACGTGCCTCATTTTACATCTGATTCTGAGGTTGAATCCGAACACCCTACCGAGACATCACCAACCAACCCCATGGATGGATCACAATATGACCCCCTTTTCACTAGTGCTGTTGGAGCTACATCAACAAACCCCGCTACTACCGTGACAACCACGGTAGCCACAACCCCTTTAGGCATGTCGAACATGGGGGCCACCCCCACTCTAGGCATGCTCAACATAGGACCACCACCTATTTTAGGTATGCCCAACATGGGCATCACCCCCCCCCTCATTGCCACTACCCAGATCTCAGTAATTACTGGAACCATTCGTAATCCATCTGCAACTCATGTTGCACTTGGGAGCACAGGCCCCTCCCACACCACATCGGTTGGAGGACACATCCCTTTCACATCTAACATACCCTTAGGGGTCACTGGACCAATCCAAAATGATACCATTAGAAATTATCCCGCAGTGACCATGCCACACCCATCTGCCAGTCTTCCATACATGGCTAGTCTAAACTTACCAGACCTGGAAAGGTTAACCAACGACCCTATGTGGCCCCCCATGCCCACAAAGCTTCTTGAAGGAAAAGCTTGGGAAGATCCCCAAAACCACATCATGTTGTTTCACCTATGATGTTCCTCTAACTCCATAGTAGATGATTCCATTAGACTAAGAATTTTACAAAGAACTTTCACTGGCTCTGCAGCCAAATGGTACATTGAGCAGCCACATGGGACTCACAACACATTTACATTCCTTGCCTTAACCTTCCTCCAGTTCTTTCAACTACTTGTACGCTATGATGTAGGAGTGGAAATACTTTTGTCTTGTAGATAGAACATCGCTACACACATCACCGATCATATCCATGAGTGGCGTAAGCGTTGTAGCCTCTGCAAGACAAAACTTGACAACCGTATCTTTTTGGATTGGTTCCTCAAATCACTCCTCCCCCTCATTGTGAAAAGCCTCACAGCAGATCTAAGAGATGATGTATATACCTCACAAGAGTAATTATGATTAAGCAGGAAAATAGAAGAAGAGTGAACAATACAGTATAATGAGCAACAGAATAATATGGTACAGTAAAACTCAGATAGAAGCAATAATACTTCACACACACTAGTTAATCAATCACAATATGGACAAATAAATAGTACAATGGTAGAGAGGATTCGAATGCTCAAGGTGGCAATTCGAATTACCCTCTCAGAGTGATCATAAGATCAATAGAGTGTCATTGGAGCACAACTAGGTGTCCTCATGATCATCCGAGCACAACTGGAAGTATTCATCATCATCAATGGAGTCATCAATGCTCAAGTAACTGTCAACCATCAGTCAAACTAACTTTGGTAGGTGTAACTGAGTGTAACTCAATGTAACTAAGTGTAACTAAGTGTAACTGACTGTAAGTGACTGTAACTGACTGTAACTGAGTGTAAATGACTGTAACTGACTGTAACTGAGTGTGACTGAGTGACAACTGGACTGGTAGGTGAAGAAGGGCGAGTTGCTCCCTAAAATCAAGGAAGAAGGGTGCATTAAGCAACTGGAGGGCTAAAACTGAATAGTGAGAAGCTCCTGGGGGCTGGCTAACTGAGGGCTAGGTGCTGGACTAATGACTGGGATGCATGCAAAATGCATGCAAACCCTAAAGGTGCATGCATGACTAAAAATGTAAATGATCAAAATACTGGTGGGACTAGGATGGAGTATAGAAATATCCTAACACCCCCCCTTAATCCATCCTGGGCCCTGGTAACTAAGACCAAAGGTCACCCAATACAATGAATAATAACGATCAATAAACCAAGGAAGTGGGAAATTTCATGGGAAACATACCCCCCTCCTCAAAAAATAGACTGTAAGGCACACATAAAAATAAATGCTCCAAACTCAAGCATGTGTGATGCTTGGTCATATGTCTGGAGGTATCTTCTTCTTGGGAAGAAGTGGATCATGCTCAAAAGGCATGTGTTTGTACTTGCTCTTTAGTTCGAATGTGATGAGAACAAATCCAACAATATGAGGATGATCCTTGAACCTATGATTCGAATCAGCTGAGGTAGGATCAAATATGTGAAAGTGCATATAGTCTTTTGTCTTCTCCTTCGAACCACCATGGGTGAGATTATGCCAAAAACAATTATTACATGTTTGCTTGAAATCAAAATCAGATTTAAGACTTTCAAAACAGTTTCTTGAGATCTCCTTTGAACTAGCAGGGGTGAGATCAAAACTATCATATGCATGAGAAATTATCCCAAGAAGTAATTGCTTAGAACCTAATTTAGATACAAGACTTGAATCATGGTTTCTTGAGATTTCCTTTGAACCATGAGAGGTGAGATCAAAACCAGTAGATGGATGAGAAATTATCCCAAGCGAATGGCAATGGCCATATTCTTCAATGACCTTCTGAAAGCATGGAATTATGATCATATAGTAGTATAAAAGAGGAGATAGCTAGAGAGGAGTGAATGTATTACCTTCAAAAGCTGTTTTGACCTCTGAAATAATCATTTGATCATGATGCAAACCAACAGACTCTGGTGCAAGAGAGGATTTAGTACCTTCTGCAATATCTAGAGTGTGAGCTGGCACAGAAAGAGAAGAAAGTTTGAGCATGAGTGGAGAATCTGCAAGTTCTTTGTCAACAACTTCAATATGAGATGATACTGGTTCATGATCTGAGAGACCATCAAGAGGAGCGAATGCATTACTTTGCTTGCTTTTGAAGGGTTTTGGACCAAATCCTTCATTCTTTCTGCCAAATTTTTCCTCCAGGTGAGCCCATAGCTCTTTTGGAGTTTCAATATAAAAAATGATTGGGAGCAATATGTAATCCGGCATATTAAGCTTCATTCTTCCAATGTGCATGTCACTTTTATTCAACCAGTCAATCTTCTCATCAGAGGATTCGAACTCTCTTTCAAAAAAACAATCAAAGAGATCATGGTTCTTTAAATATGCTATTATTTTTGGTTTCCATTCATCATAGTTGAATAGAGAAAGAGGAGTGATTTCTTCTAATTCAGGATACATTGAAGCTGTAGAAGACCTGCAAAAACAATATAGAATAACTGCAACTGCTACTGCTGCAAAAATGCAGAAACTACTACAACTGCTGCACTCGAAATCTGGATAATAACCTGCAAAAAACTCTCAAGAATGGAGATAAACAATACTCTTAACATGCTCTGATACCATGTGAAAATCCTCACAGCAGATCTAAGAGATGATGTATACCTCACAAGAGTAATTATGATTAAGCAGGAAAATAGAAGAAGAGTGAACAATATAGTATAATGAGAAACAAAATAATATGGTACAGTAGAACTCAGATAGAAGCAATAATACTTCACACACACTAGTTAATTAATCACAATATGGACAAATAAATAGTACAATGGTAGAGAGCATTCGAATGCCCAAGGTGGCAATTCGAATTAGCCTCTCAGAGTGATCATAAGATCAATAGAGTGTCATCGAAGCACAACTAGGTGTCCTCATGATCATCAGAGCACAACTGGAAGTCTTCATCATCATTAGTGGAGTCATCAATGCTCAAGTAACTGTCAACCATCAGTCAAACTAACTCTGGTAGGTGTAACTGAGTGTAACTCAATGTAACTAAGTGTAACTGAGTGTAACTGACTCTAATTGAGTGTAAATGACTGTAATTGACTATCACTGACTGTAACTGAGTGTGACTGAGTGACAACTGGACTAGTAGGTGAAGAAGGGCGAGTTGCTCCCTAAAATCAAGGAAGACGGGTGCATTAAGCAACTGGAGGGCTAAAACTGAATAGTGAGAAGCTTCTGGGGGCTGGCTAACTGAGGGCTAGGTGCTGGACTGATGAATGGGATGCATGCAAACCCTAGAATGCATGCAAACCCTAAAGGTGCATGCATGACTGAAAATGTAAATGATCAAAATACTGGTGGGACTAGGATGGAGTATAGGAATATCCTAACACTCATAGCCAAAGATGTAGCTTCTAAACGACCCCAGTCAAAAGAAGAAGCCATCTTAAAAGCTCAGTAGTTCGACCTCATATATGCCCAGTCAGGATATCTATACACTATTTTACCTGACACCCCGTGCGGCGATCCATCCTGGCATGACACACTGAGAGCATCCCATGCCGCCGATGGTATTATCTGCGAGGTTATGGTGCAAAACAAACCTTTTACTATGATGACTACAAACAATGCCCTAGACCTTTCTAGGGCTACATCTCATTCTGGAGCTACAACTTCGTATGCTCCAGTAATACACACACACCATACTCATGAACCCTCATGTCCACCACAGTGTTACGGGAAAGCATCATCAGCTCATGTGCCGACTCCATATTATAACCAGCAGGCCCACCAGACTCTATTTCAACCACAAGCCCAAGTGGCTCATTACCCTCAACAGGCAACACCTCTTGCTCCAACACCTTCAGTCACTCAGACTTATCCACCAAACAACAACAACACTGCCCCCGCCAACCAAAACCCCGATCGACCATCGAAACAGGGTAAGAACCCCAATTTACGAACAAATCACCCATGTTCCATATGCAGATTATACGACCATTACACACACACTTGCCCCCATTTGGAGCGAGCACGCCAACTGTGGAATGATGATGCCAACGCCAAGGGCACGCGGCACAACTAGTGCCACCTACTCAACTACAACCCATGGTGTTGCAGAATCCTTTTCCCACACAAGGAGTGGTGAACACTCGTTTGTTGGATCCTCCTCAAGGAACCATAACACCACAACAGCAAATCACATATGTTGCACACACAAACCAACCGATGGATTCAAGTACTCATCATCTCCTTATGATGTCATCGTCTAACATGAATCTCTGAATGTGTCGAAACCAATCCGTCCCCACTGCACCTAAAAATGTTCTCCCTATGATTGAACAACTAGTTCAGAATGCACCTACATCGTTCGTCTCCACAGTCAGACCCGGATTATACTCAGAATCACCTATGACTTCCACATTCCAATCCATCCGACCCCCTTTGAAGATAACCGAGATATATGATTTGTGCACCCTCTTGCATAACACACAGGTACGAAACCAACAACCCCCTTTACTCCCGCAACCACCCTCAGTCCCAACTCACGTAGGAGCCACACCAATTCATACTATCCCATTTTTATTTCCCCCTTCAGGCGCCATCAACACACCAGTCATGGCTACACTTAATTTCCTAGGATTAAGATTAGGACTACCTGTGTGGTACCTACCTTCCCCAACCCCTCCCCCTACACCGAATGTCATTTTACAACCGGTGCAACCCATCAATACTTCTAACCATCCACCCCCTGGTGTAGCAAACATCTAGAACTGACCACCTCCAATAGGGGCCACTGCATCAACATCTAGTAATGCTCCCCCTAAAATCCACTACAATGGGGGCATAGGCCCACAAACCTACACCACTAGACCCACAACCTACACCAATGGAACCACAACCCGCACCCCCCCACCGACTCCCAAGTTGGCGAAGAATCCCCCAACAATCCGTGCTCCCCCTAAGTGCTCTTTGTGCGACGATATAGGCCATGCTACCCATCAATGTGGGCAATTACCGGCACTTCAAGAGCATATGCAAATGTTGGAGGATGACACTAACATTCCAGTTGTCAAACTCGAGTTGCCCCCTCAACTTTGTGATAAATATTTGCATACCAACCACCCTTGTGCGATATGCGGCATCTACAACAATTATTCACATCACTGCCCTGATCTCCCAAATTATAGAGCAGCACTATACAAACTGAATAATGCCGACCTAGAGATATCCCCTCTTCTCATTGAGGAAATATATCCCCCAAAGTCTTCCTCCTCGGAAGAAATTAACACCATTTACATGGTTTCCACTGGAGACCCCTCTGTCTATTCGTCCCCTTCCACTAATCCCTTTTACACACATGTTCAACCCTTTCAAATCGACGAGGAAACCACATGTCCAAAACATGGGGGCAGGCCCAAAACCTTGCCTACTCGTCTTCATCGTGATTCTCGTCGGAGATATTGGGGGCATCCACCTCACAAGGGGAATACCCCATCATCATATTATCACTTTAGTATGCACCACGGCCCACAGCCTCATGGTATACCCCCCCGCCAGTAGTTGCTCAGTGCCCTATTGATCCCTCTCTGAGGCAACATCTGCACCACCTTGACACCTCTGAGTTAGGGGGCATAATAGATTACCTCGATCCTGGGATAGGGGGCATGATCAATCATTTTGAATCTTCCCCATCACATCTATCTCAGTATTTCAATGACCCCATTGTTCAAACCAACACATATGTGATCCATAATCATAAACCCCATGCACATAACATGGGGGTAGGTCATTAACCCTGCTCACTTTTTCACATGTGCGATCTCAACCATTTTTGAGGTCACATATCACTTGTATATTTGATTTGATTTGATAAACCTAGTATTCTTCCCCCGCGGGTCATCATTCTCACCACCACCGTATCCTTGGCTGGGTGGGCTCACCTTTATTTGTAGCCATTTTTTAACCTAGTTATTTCCTTCAACCATTCCGGAGTCCTTATGACCTCCATTTTTCGCACCATTTGCACCGCCGGATTCATATTTTCGTACCCGTGATGATGCTTGAGATCATTTCTCACTCTCACCACCATATTTTTTGGGCATTTTTCCCATGCCCCTCATCATCTCGATTTGCATGCCACATCAGCCATGTTCCATTTTTGATGAGTTTTATATCGCCAGATTCAGTTTTCCATGCTCGTGATGATGCTTGAGATCATTTCTCGCTCTCACCCCCATAGTTTTTGGGTATTTCTCCAAAATGCCCCTCATCGCCTCGATTTGTGTGCCACATCGGTCGTGGTCCATTTTTTGACGAGTTTATATCGACGGATTCAATTTCCCGTGCTCGTGACGATGCTTGAGATCATTTCTCACTCTCACCACTAGATTTTTTGGGCATTTTTTCCCATGCCCCTCGTCGCCTCGATTTGCATGCCACATCGACCGTGATTCATTTTTGATGAGTTTTATATGAACAGATCCTTTTTTTGCACTCGTGACGATGCTTGAGATCATTTCTCACCCTCACACCCATAGTTTTTGGGCATTCCTCCAAAATGCCCTTCGTTGCCTCGATTTGCGTGCCACATCGGCCATGATCCATTTTTGACGATCTTTATGTCACCAGATTCAGTTTTCCATGCTCATGACGATGCTCGAGATCATTTCTCGCTCTATCCAATACCTTCTTGTTCGGTATAATTTTATCCCTTTTTTGGGCCGAGCAATTCTTTTACGAAAAAGACACTTAGGGAGTTTCTGGTAAGCTCTTTTCTGACTCCTAAAACAATGAAAAGATAGCCGAGCAACCTTGCTTCCTTTCATGCTTGCTAGAAGTATCTAAAAGGGCATCTACCTGGTATAAGTTTACCCATTTTCTGAACCTTGTAGACTAATTATGAAAAAGGAATACTCTAGTCACATTGGCTAGAAGAGTTCTCCATTTGCATCATTTTATGCTTTTTCAGGCCTTGGAGACTAACACATGAAAAAGAAAACCATTGGAGTCTCCTTACTGCTTTCAGACTCTCTAAAATTGAAAGCAACCATGAGCATGAACAGTCATGGGATCGCATAAATCCATAGGAAAGTACCATTTTAGAGCACACTTTTATCCCTTTTTGGAGCTCATTAAAACTACGAAGAAGGACCCAACGGTGCTTTTTAGTACCACAACAGATCATGTCTACTCATAAGGAAGCTTCCCTATTATGGTCGCCTTTGTCCAGAGTATTCTGCATTATGTCACCCTGAGAGTCTCCCAAAAGCATCTGTCAACTTGTCCCCCCAGAGTCACTCCAGTATACAACACAAATCAGTTTTTTGTGCCACAAGGTCAACCATGTCATCATGCTCTGAACAAAGGAAGTTTGAGTCCACCCACTATATGACCCCAGCTATTCCCCATCCCCACAGTATGTTAGTCCTACCATCAGTACTACCACAATTCAGTTGTACACCTTATGCTCCTATCAAGGAAACATCATTGCCTTGATAGTTGTTGGTCTCCCTCTGTCAACGCCAACCAAAATTATTCCAGAGGATAGACCCAGAGGTCCCTGTACCTTGGACTCATCACCATTAGTGATGAGTACCTACGGATCATTTCGAAAGGAGTCCTTAGTGCCTCTCCAAATGATTGTTTCTCACATGCTCGACTTCAACTTCTTGATCGCATCGTTGAGACTCGTACAGGGTATCGATCCTTTCAGTTACTTGTTGAAGACCCCGGATATCACCTGACTCTACCACATTGGAGAGCCTAATTGAGGAAAGAACTAGTTTCATTTTTCTATGGATATCCGGGTTGCGCTTGGCGACAGTATTCAAATGTACCCCATTTTTATACTCCCTCGACTATATAGTTACAAATACTCCTCAGAAGTTGACTCACAGTCATTGAGTCCCCAGAGACATTGGACACCTTCAGATTCAACAGTTCATCAACCCTTCTGATACCTTATTCAGAACAATTGTTACTTTTTTCAGTGTATCAGTTATTGAGATCATCCATGGCATGATCATGAGTATGTCCCAGCATTGTGTCCCCTCTGTACCATTATGATGTACCAACAGATTCTTATGTATTATTCAGGTCCCCCTTCTTGGGCCTAATTGTTATGTATATGTCTTGATACGAGCATGGGTATGCCCGCCTCGTTCATAATCAAAGATTATTCCTCATTCTTTTTTAGGCCATGTATTTTTTTTTCCAGTTTTTGTAGCTTCCAAGGGGCCATTGTTCCAGTCTCCAATCGGTCTCTCCTCTTCTCCAAACACCAGAAAAAAGACAAAAGAACTATGATGTCTATCGGCCATACGGTGAGCACCTGCCCTCACACATCAGGGGGCAATCTGTTAACACCCAAAAAGTGCTCACTAGCTCATTCCTTTATTCACATGACTCATTTGTCCACTTTTCCACCATTTGAGCCTCTAAAGCCATCAAAAGGCCACCAAAAAGACCATAATACCCCTTTCCCCCCTCAAAATATGTATTTTTTCCTCAAAAAACACAAAAAACCATCAAAAAGGGTCCAAAATTTCCCAAAAATATTAAAAGGGAATACAAATATTAAAAATATTCAAAAAAGGAAAAAGAGGAAAAAAGAGACCTAAACCATGTTGGTTAATACCATTGGTTTCCTCAAAACCATAATGGTATTCCCCATCACCAAAAACTATAAAAAGGTGATAGGGGTTCCTCACTTTTCATCTACATTTCATCCTATCCTTATGTTTCCAAATTCCCTTTGAGAGCCATTTCCTCCCATTTCGAGTTTGAAGAATCCCATTGAAGCTTTGGAGAAGAAGAGACCATTGGATATTGGAGCTTCTCAACCTTGGAGTTGCTCAACATGCATCATCCTCACCATTTGAGGTAATACAAAAACAAATTCTTTTAAATTTCTTGTCTCATTTGCTTATTGTTATCAATCTAGTTTTTTATTTTTCTTATACATGTTAATGTTAGATCAGATTCAGTTTATTGTTATTTACTTTTCATTCGAGACTGCTATTACAAGTTAATAGGTGCATCCTTGCACATGCTTGGTTGAAAAACAAAGCAACATATCTCACTACATTTTAGGCTAAATAACTTGAGAGATATTTTCTCCTAGAATGTTGTTGCTCATTTGGTGATGATAAGTAGAGGTTCTGATAGTGGTCATAATGTTGTATGTTTGCTTTTATTCTTTCTCAAGTTTACATTTACAAACTTCTTACTACCTTGGACAGATTTGGTTTTTATTTGGTGCCCATATTTAGAGATGAGACTACTTTTTACCACTGTTAGGCACAGGAACAGGCCTGAATTTGAGCTAGCATGCCCAGGGTGAAAGTCATGTGGGTTTATTGCTGCTTTCTCACCCACAACACTGCCCAGAATTGGTCTAATGTGGCTATCTACTGCTGCAAATATGCCAGACTTGCCCAGATCTGAGATTCATTATTGTTGGGAGGCTGAAACATCAGCAGAAATGCCCAAATTATGCCTAGATTGAAATATTAGGTTGTTAGAAGACCTTAAGATGCATAGGATACCTAGAAACTATGCCCATAACTGATCTTTATAGCTGTAAGTGTCCTTTTAGCTAATGTTGTTTGATGTAGAAGACAATCCCAGAGATTCTTTGTGGTTGGATAATGTAAAAAGCCCTTTCTTCAACTCAAAATATATGTATGCCTTTGCTCCGATATGTGCTCGAAAGAGTCCATCCGTAAATCTAAAATGCCCTTGTATTTATTGGTAACAAGTACCATGTAGAAAAAAATATAGCCACAAGCAGTATTTAGATGTTTTTTATTTTACTATTGATTTTATTTAGATGAAAGTACTCAATTCATTTTTCCTTTTACATGCAGCTAATAAAGACAATGAAGTGTATGGATAAAGAAAATAGAGGAGAACATTACATGGTTTGGGTTTTACTGGGTTGGTCTGTAGGTATTCAAGAATCAGATGAACCAAAAGTCTAATATCCTTATATGCGGAGTAGTTATCTACCATGCACTCTCTTAATGATTTCCTACTCAGAAATAGGCAGAACCATGAACAGGCAAGTTCCATCATTAGGAGTCTCCATGGTGCCTATGTTCGCTCTATAATGGAAAGACCTACCGCTATAGGAAACCTAGGCATTCTTGGTTCCACCCATTTTTAGGTGATTATGAGGAGTCTCCATGGTGCTTATGGTTTGCACTACAGTGGTAACACTTGCAATTATTATGGACCTCATGTAGATAAGAAGAATAAACTAAAGTACCCATACATTAATCTAGGGAATTATACCTCAGAATTCATTTCCAGATTGACAAAATTTTGGCTTGAGATTTCTTATGCTGCTTGATCTTCATTACTTGCACATGCATAACAATTGTGAGAGCACAAAAATTTATACATCACTCAATGGATACATTATGTTGTAGAAAGTTCCAATCTACTCTGCAAATAGTCATGCTTGATGAATTATTGAGTTATCGTTAAGAGCGGATCACAAATGTTTCATTTTTCAAACAGGGTAAATTCAAGCAACAATGTAATCAATTAACATTAGAAGGACAAAGTGGTGGAAAAGATTAATCGATGATAGATGTTTCATTTTAAACTTTTCAGCAATTCTTAGAATTTTTCATTTCGATGAACTTCCCGGATCAGTAATGTAGTAGTAATGGAGATTTGGTGAGAACTTGTCTATGGGTGCAAGCTAGAATGTGGACTGGAGATGAGATCTGTAGATCTCATCTCGAATGCCCCATTTTTGGGAGAGGTCTGGAGCATCCAATGAGAAGTTGCGTGGAATCAACCTATCAATAGCAAGATCGGTTAAATAGAGCAATGAGGAGGATCTAGTATACCAGCAGGAGTGGATCCCATTATCTTCCTGCTGCATTGAAGCTCCAAGGCCAAGATATGGTTACTTGAGATAACTCCTCTGGAGGATGCCTATACACCCAAGCCTGTGAATCATCGATACAACCTTGAAGATCACAGAGGCAACGAGTGGGTCAATGCTAAACTTTGCAAGAATTGATGGTTTGAGGCTCTGATCTCTTTACATGGAGAGCATCTAAACAAGGACCCTGTCTAACCAACTGGCATTCAATTTAGACCAATCTGAACCACGCATTGAAGTTATTTCATATGTGCATGGAGCCACAGAGCTTCTAGGAGTGCAGGTGACTTGTTGAGTACTTTTATTTTCTTTTGAATGTTTCATATGCAATTAGAGTGTTTTTTCATCAGTATAACTGAATCTTTTGCACTGCTTGCAATGACTGGAAAGTTTGTACCATATGGGATTGAATCTTAATTGGTTGTTTCAATTTGTGCAGGTGTCCTGTTTGATTTGATCAATTTAGATTGATGCTGCCATAAATGCTGGAAATTCTGGGGGACTTGCTTTCAATGACAAGGGCCAGTGTGTGGGAATTTCATTTCAATTACTTAAACATGAAGATGCGTAAAATATTGGATATGTTATACGGACTCTTGTTATCACACACTTTATCATAGATTATGAGCACTCAGGAGACTACATAGGTTGGATTTTTGTGTTTTATTTATGACTTATTTGTTTGAGAAATTTTTGTTGTTCATGGTGGATTGCTTATTTATTATCTACTTGTTGCATTTGTATCTTGTTCCTTGGAAGCAAGATCCATGTGCATTCATATTGTAATAATCACTGAACATAGAACATTAAAAATAGGGAACAAAGTACCATCTCGTGGTAATCGGGTAAAGTATTAGGAGTATCTTGACAAGCAAATTTTGTTCAATGAGTTCTATGCTTCCATTATGGTTGGCCATACTGACTCCCACATTCTTTGCACAAAAAACATCCCAAAGACAAAAGCAACAGTCTTACCACTCATTCAAATAAAGTTGATGCATTGTTGCATGCTTGCTCATTTTGTTTATAGTGTTTGGATGAGATTCCTATCCTTTACTTTCTCCTTTGTAAGCACCAATTTGTATTACTGCCCTTTTCATTTTTTTCTCTTTATTGCACCAAGAGAAGAGAGGTGCTCTCAACCCAGTATGGGGGAGATGTTGTCACAACCTCATGGGGGATGTTGCATATTATGCATGTGTAGGACTAAATTTGGATTCTGGGTAACATTATCATATATTTATACATTATGATTGAATATTATTTATTATTTCCAGAATTCCCATCGACCAAAAAGTGTAGATGCTTTTCTTGAACTTGTATATGGACAAAAGCATTCTACAGGCTATAATGACAATGATTTCAATATTTCTCCATTGAGGATTAGAATTGGAAGGACTATGTCTCCCTTTTCAAGGATGGGAGTTGTAAATCCTTCCTCTCCCCTCTCCAAGTTAAGAAGTGGAAGGGTTTCCTCTCCACCAAGAGTTGGAATTGGAAGGGATCCTCCTCCAAGCTTTGGAGGAAAAAGTGCTCCTCCTCTTGCATCGTCAAGAATTGGAATTAAAAGGACTCCCTATTTGTTAAGGATTGGAATTGGAATAATTCCTTTGTTAAGGATTGTAATTGGAAGGATGAATGACAGGAGTGCAAATCATGATAATGGGTGGGAAATTCCTTCATGCGGGAAAGGTGATGGAGATCTCCTATGGAAACTTAACACCGTTGATACAAGTGTATCATATTGTCAAAGGAATGGCTATAATTGGAGACATCATCCAATTCCTGGTGTTTTGGTTGATTCCTATGGAAATTGCAAGGTTCAGATATCTTCACATGGACTACTGTCACATGTACAACCAACTTAGGAAATTTATATAAAAAAATAGTAGACTGGTGTTTATAAATTGGAAAAATTTACAGGAGGAAGAATAGTCATGGGAGGATATGATCCTGATATTGGAGAATCATGGCAAATGAGGTGATAACTTGAGGAAAGATTAATATTTTCCTAGTTACCTAAAGAAGTGGCTAGGTTTATAGAGAGAGAAAATAATGGGCCTGGAACCTGTGATAGTAGGCAGGTTTATCTCAACATATTTTCATCGCTTAGATATTTAAAGCTATTATCAGATACTAGAAAGAGTAATTGATCCCGAAGTGTACCAAGTGCCATATATGGATTTTGTGGGAGGAAAAACATTTCCTTTTGGGATGGTCGTCGGATTATCCCTTTACCCACATTTCACAGTCCTGCTATAACATGCAACAAGGAAGACTTGCCACATCCTGAAGGCCCCATTATCAACAGTGATTCTCTAGGTGATAGAGAGATATTCATATTTCTTATAAGAGTAGTTCGTAAGTTGGGATTTTTTATGTGCAATCCCATGATAGCTAAAACTTTCCACTTCTCTCGTGAGATATAACCTGTGCAATAAATGTTTAAAAGATTATACACAAAAATAAATAGTTAGTTTAAAAGTGGAAGCTTAAAAAGCATGAAAACAATTTATGCATTCACATTAAATATGCAGGGGGAAGATAGAACATACCAGTGGACTCCTCAGTTAGAGGTGTTAATTCATCATACACCTGCAAATTTTTTGAGCTTTCTGCACTTGTAGGTCAAGATGGCGGCGAAAAGTTTGGTTGCCACAATGATTACCTAGAGCAATAAGAAGTGCATCTAACCGCTCTGTCTATGCAGCAAGACCACTGCTAAGTTCATGATTGAGTATTAGTAATTAAAAATGACAAGTTGAAGTTAATGTCCTCACGCAACCAAAATTTGTCAGCGCGACTAAAACACATCTACAAACAGAGCACGACTAGTGAGGGAGTGCCCAAGACATCTACCACAAGCAATACATCTGAGCTACATATGGTCATTGAACAACAAAACAAAGAAAATAATAAAATAATGTATTCTGTGAAAAAATCACTTCAAGTTTCTGTGGGGTACTGACATGAGCACAGTGGACACTAATGCAAAATACATAAAAGAAAACAAACAAGAAAGTAAGGATGCAAGCAAAATACGAGATTGCCAAGTTGTGCTCTATATTCATTATGTATTTATAAAAGTAATAGAGTCCAAAAATGGAGTTGAATCAATCAAATAGAGTGACTGATGGGTATCTGTCTCCTTGAATCAAGGGGTGATGAATGAGCAATTAGTGGTTGTCTCTCCTTAACTCCAGAGGGATGAGTAAAGTGGATAGTGGGTGTTTAATTCCTTGTCTCGGGAGTTGAAATTAGAAGTTTACAATTACAATAAGATAAGTGAGAGTAAGGTGGAGTAGTAGGTGAGATTCACACTTAACTCTAAGAACACATATATACTACAATACTACATTGTTGACTAATTCAACTATCTCATCATTTCCTCACTGTTGAGAAAAATTTGTCTCCATCTTCCTCTAATGGTATACACTTTACACTTTCCAGCAAAGGACATATTAATCTGTAGGAGTGATGTAAGCATGTTTGCTAGATTGACACATGGATGCTTGTGGAGGTCGGAAAGAGATACTTTTGACATATGTATTTTCCACTTTTGCATTGAAAATGTCAGCCTCTGTTATATAGAATGAGTTGCTTATATTCAAAGGGAGAGAAGAGGAAAATCAATTACTTAGTACTAGTAGACTCAGTGATCGGTACCTCCAAAACTTATCCAAATAATTGATAGAATAAATTTGAATGTAATGAGCTGTCAACTAAACAAAATTTATTAATTCCTTGGATAATTGTATGTTGTGGAAATAGGATTCTCAATAAAATATGATGTTTATATCCTCTTCTATGGACATTGTTACAAACTTAAACCTGGCTTAAGATAAATCACATAAACAAGAATGCCATCAATTACATATTAAAAATACTAGAAACAATCTAAGCAAAGACGAAAGAATCTATATTTTTATAAAAAGAGAGAAATGTATTTTAATATAAAGTGGCCACGGGATTTTTGAAAAGTGGCCATAATATAAAACACTATAAAAATTGAGAAAGATGGCAATTCAAAAACTGCTACCTTGAAGTTCTTGTTGTTTTTCTTTGACCACTCAATTTAGGGAGTGCCTCACCTATTTGGTCCATGTGCCATATATTCTCCACTCAAGGAAAGTGTGCCCCCCCCATTTTTGGCATGCTTTATCATCTAGAGATGCTCTCTCTTCTTCGAATGAGGATTAGTTGGATAATCCCATTGTAATAGTACTTTCCTTACTAGGTGATACTCTCAAAAATTTATGTACCTATCATATGCAATATATGTCCCATGTGCAATGTAACCCTTAATATAAAATGTCATTAATCGTAAGACCTCTCCATATACTCCTCTACTTAGTAAATATGTGAATCCTAGATGATATAATAGGTGACTATCATCCTGCATACATATTAATATTATATTTTATTGAATGAGGTGCATTTGATTTTTGAGAGATTTTGACAAAAGAAGGTTATCATTAACATGACCATTTTTGGTGGCTATTGGGTAAGCTTTGTTTCTTACCTAGGTATGTGACCATTTTCCAAAATTTGACAAGATGGTGTTAATTGTTGAAAAATTTATTCTCATATCAATCCATAAGGAATTCTATTTAAGGGTGCTAGCTCAATGGTAGAGCACCTGCCTTATACGCAAGAGGTTGGTGGTTCGATTTCATCGTGCCCTATTTATATTCTGAAACCACTAAAAAGAGATAAATGACTTAAAAAATGACCAAAATTTGCATATAAATGACCACCATTACAACATGAGAGATAAGTGACCAAAAAAATGACCAAAATATGCATATAAATGACCACTTTTGAGTTGGCAATCGCTGGTAGCAAATTAGCGGTCATTTATCACGTGACCATTAATGACCAAATATATTACCAAATATACGACCAAATATATGACCACAAGATAAGCTATAAATGACCAAGCTAAATATGACCACATTTTTGGTTGCGTGATATATGGCCACTAATTTGCTACCATTGGTCACCAACTCAAAAGTGGTCATTTATATGTGGATTTTGGTCGTTTTTTTGGTCACTTATCTCTCATTTGGTACTCGTGAAGGTTGTTGTGAGGCAGGAAGTGAAGTTTGATGAGGAGAGAGCCTTCAAGAAGTCCAGAGAGTTGGAGGATGGGGAGCCACTGGCTTCCACACCTCAGGTGACTTAGGATTATTTAGTACATTATACAGGTCCACAGGTTTCCGGAGTGACTGGGTCATAGGTGATAGGCAGTTGTTCTTTAGGTTTAGTGGTTCAGTCAGCAGGTACTCTAGGGATAGGTTCTGGTTCTTAGGTTACAAGTTCATTGGTGACTAGTTCACGGGCTACTGGTCCACAGGGTGCTGGACCATCTGCTTCTGGTAGTTCTTCAGATGAGGAGAGACTATTTTGGGAGGAGCCTTCAAGGAAGAGGAAGCCTAAATCGCTTCAAGAGACCTTGAAGGAAGCAGAGGAATTTGGTAGGCCCCAAGAGGAGGTCAGGACAGTTGTGATGCCAAATAGATTGGGGATGGCTCTTGTTGCGAGTCTTCGTGATTCATATCCTTCCACATTTGAGGAGGCCTCTCAGCATCAAGTTTGGAGAGATTCCATGATGGGAGCGTACCATTCCATCATGAAGAATGATGCATGGGAGATAGTACCGACACCAGAGGGGAATTCTGTTATGACTTCCAAGTGGATCTACAAGGTGAAGCATGCTGCAAATAGCAGTGTGGAGAAGTACAAGGTTCATTTTGTGGCACGAGGGTATTCACAGGTTGAGGGAGTTGATTATGATGAGACCTTTGCGCCAGTTGCTCGTTATTCTTCCATCAGAGCAGTGATTTCTATAGCAGCAGAGATGGGTTGGAAGATCCACCAGATGGATGTGAAGACCGCATTTCTCAATGGTCTTCTAAAGGAGGAGGTTTACTTAGAGCAGCCACAGGGATTTGAGATTCTCATGTGTGCAATCTTATGAAAGCCTTGTATGGACTGAAGCAAGCTCCTAGATCTTGGTACTCCAGGATTGATGCGTATTTGACATCGACATGTTTTCAGAAGAGTGAGGTTGATCCCAATCTTTACTACATTGTGGTTGGTGGAGATCCTCTCATTCTTTTGTTATATGTTGATGACTTGTTTATCACTGGGGAGGAGCGTCTCATTGCACATTGTAAGAGAGACCTTTCTACAGAGTACGAGATGACAGACATTGGGTTGACGCACTATTATCTGTGGACAGAGGTTTGGCAGGAGCCTAGTCATATTTTCCTGGGACAGGGGAAGTATGCAGTTGATATTCTGAGGATATTTCAGATGGAGGATTGCAGGCCAATGTCCACACCTATGATCACCAACTGGAATCAACTTCATGCTTCTGATGGTAAGCTGGTGGATCCTACACTATACCGTCAGCTTATTGGGTTGTTGGTGTATCTGGTCAACACCAGGCTAGACTTGTGTTTTGCAGTGAACACTCTTATCCAGTTCATGGTGGAGCCTAGGAGTGTACACTGGAAAACCGCAAAACATGTCTTGAGATACCTTACAGGTACAATGGACTATGGATTGGATTACAGGGGTTCGAGTGGAGCCAATTTGGTTGGTTACACAGATTCAGACTGGGCAGGTAGTTTGAGGGATCGAAAGAGCACTTCTAGGTGTTGTTTTAGTTTGGGCTCGGTAGCAGTGTTGTGGTTCAGTCGGAAACAAAAGTCCATTGCTTTAAGTTCTGCTGATGTTAAGTATATGGTAGCCAGTCAGGCTATTAGCGAGGCACTGTGGCTTCGTAAGTTATTGGTATATTTGTTTGATCAGGAGCTTAGACCTACGGTGATTTACTGTGACAATTAGATTTGCATCCAGCTCTCTGAGAATCCAGTCTTCCATGATAGGTCCAAGAACATATAGATTAGGTACAACTTCATCCGTGACTACGTACAGAAAGGAGCTGTGGAGTTGCAGTACATTTCCACTGATGAGCAGGTAACAGATATTCTGACGAAATCTTGGGGGAGGGGCAAGTTTGTCTTCTTTAGAGACAAGTTGGGAGTGGTGCAGAACACCTTCCTCGGTAAGAGGGAATGTTGATTTTTGTACCTAGGAAGTGTTCCCCTAGTGACTTTTTGCCTAAGTCACTTAAAGGGGGAAATAAAGTGACCCTTGCATTAAATGACTTGAGATGGGCATTTAATTGACTTTAGATATTAAAGTCACTTTTTGATAAATTTAAGTGGGTGAGTGAGTTTAATATTCATGAGATTTAAATGAGATAATTTAATCTCATCCATTGGATCTCATCTAATGTCAACTGTTGGATTGAGTGAACCCTAGGGTTTAGACAAAAAGGGCAAGGGAGGCAATTTGTTTCCATTCTTGAGAGAACAGTGAAGAGAAGAGAGAGCAAGAGAGCAACATGGATTTCGAGGAGGGTTCAACATTAATGACCAACATGATTTTTGAGGAACGACATTAATGACCAGCATGATTTTCGAGGAGTAGAATTTATTATCAGCACATTTCTTGAGGTGACCATATAGTATGGATTTTGGGCACACAGTTCAAGGAAAGAATTATGGGCACACCGTTCGAGGAAAGAATTCTGGGCACACAACCTGAGAACAGTAGGCTTGATTTTTGAGGCAGCAAACTGGGCACATTTCCTAAGGACATATTTGCATAGTTTTTGAGGCATTGACAGGGCACATTTCTTGAGACAGGTTTGCATGGAAACCGAGAAAGGTACAACACAAATTTTGAGAAAAAAGACAACACAGAAATTGAGGTGTACGGATTTTTTTCCTTCTTCTAGCATGAATTTCGAGGCTCAGAATTGCATAGAAATCGAGGCATGTTCAACACTAATTTCTAGGCAGTTCGTGGGTGGATTTTCTAGTTGAGATAAGTAAATTTTTGACTGAACATTATTGTACTGAAATATTGCTGAAGAAATAAAAATCTCTCTCTCTCTCTCTGACTGGTTTTCTCCGTGGGGGTTTTTCTAGGGCCATTAGCTAAATTTCTGAGTCTGAAATATTTTATGGCGTGCATGTGTATTTAATTTAATCCTGTAAAAGTGTTTTTCAACGTGTTTTAATTGTCTGAAATTTTATATTAATTTCCAGCCTTCATGAGAAACTGAGTTGGGAATTAAACTATGAAAACTTGACATAAAACTAGAAAGATGATAAACACAGAAAAATTTCATGGATAAGCTTTTGGAGTCATATTGTTCAGTTTCATAGCATTTGGAGAATATTTCCTATCATTTCCCCCAAGGTCGAAACTAGCATTTTTGTTTCTGATTGGAGAGGGTTGTAGCAGGATTAATAAAATGAATAGTGATGCATATGAAACCTTAACATTGTCCCTTATATGTCCTCTTCCTCTTTTCATAAATTTAAGAGGGTCTAATAGCTTTTGGAGAGCCATCTTCAGCATTTACCATTGAGGGAATTGAACCCCAAATTGCTAGTTAAAACCCCTATTTTGGATAGAATTCAAGGGAGATTTGAAAAAGTCTTTTGAAGTTCCTAAAGAACCCCTAAACCTCATAACCTTTTCCTAATACCATTCATATACCTTCAGAGACAAATTGGGAGCATTTGGAGCCATTTGGAGACCAAGAGACCAAAACTAGTCAAGGGTCGAACTTTGGAAAATTTAAAAAATTTACCATTTTAATAAAATTCTAAAAAGGGACATTACAAGTGGTATCAGAGCATGATCTTGGAACCTGATGTGGTATGATATTTATGAGGGCAAGAAGTCAGGGACCACCATTAGATATTGAAACCAAAATTGCTTTTGTTGAAGAGGAAAACGTAGGAAAAGAAGAGCAATTTTTTTAGGAAACTATGACTAGGAATGAGAAGGGAACCTCAGATGATAGTGAGGAGTTTAAGAACATCATGAAACCTCTTTTTGAAGACATGACCAAATAGATGATGAAAGGATCCGAATTGTTGGATATCCAACTTGGGAGCAAAAGAGTAATAGGAGGCAACAACAGTTCTCATTGTGAGGAAAAGAAGCCAATGGGTGAACATATTTTCTCAAGCACAAGACCCCATAATAGAGAAAATGAATTTCAGAGAACACAAAGGCCTACTGCACCAAAATTTCTTGATTCCAAACCAAATATTAAAGCTCCAAATGATGTGGAAGAAATTCTACTCGAATGGCAAAATTTGAGTGAAGATTGCAGAAACACTTTACCATTTGATCAATACCTCATTGTCTCAAACAAGCTCAAGATGAAAGAAGGTAATAAGAATCCATTTCAAAATAAAGAATTGAATTATGTAATAAGTAAAATTCCACTTCCCACCTTTGATTTCTCATCTCAAAGTTCTGCACATACTTGGGTACAAAAACTAGATGTGTATTTTCAGCTGAATCCAATGGTGGAAGATGATGCTTTAAAAATGGCCATTTTGCATCTTGAAGGGGAAGCCAATGAGTGGTGGTTCCATGGTATGAATACCTTGGGACATGATCAGGTTCAAACATATGGATATTTTATTGACAGGTTATTAGAAATATTTGAGCAAAAAGACCCAGATTTGCCATTCAAAGAACTAGCCCAATTGAAGCAAGTTGGAAACCCTATTGAATATATGTTGGAATTCCAAATATTATCAGTTAAGGTGGCCGATATATCTATGGTGAGGTTAGTATTAATATTTATTGAAGGTTTGGACGAACCCTTAAAAGGATTAGTTAATTCCCACAAACCAGATTCATTGAAGGATTCCATGAACATGACAAGAGACCTACAAAATGTGCTACCTAGAACAAAGTTTCCTCCCAAGCCTAACTTCAGATTTGAAAAGAAGCCTTGGCAAAGGGATGCATTTGAAAAGAATAAGAAAGAGGGACTAAACAGGGAAGAACTTAGAAGAAAAAAATTGTGCTACACATGATTTCAACCATGGGCATCTGGGCATAAATGTACTAAGGGAAAAGCTCAATACATTGAAGTATTTTTTGATAATGATGAGTATGAAGGGGGTATGGAGGAAGAAGGACATATTTCAGATCAAGAATATGGATACGATACAACAGAAGAAGGGAAACAAGAATAAAATCATCCCTCACCTAACAAAGCAAGAATGACAGTACTTTCAACAGTGCCTCAATATCACACTATTCGATGCAAGGGTGTGGTACTAGGACCAAGGGCGTCAGTTTGGTAGATGGAGGAGCCACTCATAAATTCATTCATGCAAACATGCTGGAGAGTAGGAATATACCTACTGAACCATTCGATGGCGTCAAAGTTGTCATTCCAGGTCATAACACTACGGAGTGCAAAACATGGGTTCCAAAGCTGCAAATCACCATAGGTAACTATACTTTTTCTGATAGCTTTCATGTGGTTGATGTTGCTGATAATAATGTTGTTTTGGGAGTGAAATGGTTGCAATATATAGGGGACCTTACATTGAACTATCAAATTCCTGAAATGAAAGTCCAAGATTCAGAAGGAATACTAAGGGTTGTGAGAGGGCAGCAGACCTATTCGAATCAAGTAGTGACCTCCCAAAGTATGAGATCCATATTGAAGCATGGAGACATAGAATGGGCTGCTGAATGTTTCATCACCTCTCCCAAGCCAAACATAAAGGTTGTTGAACACCCGAAGGAGATAGAGCAACTCCTACAAAAATATGAAAATGTCTTTGGAGATCTTCCACATGGTAGACCACCTGATAGGGGGGTTGAGCACAACATTGTTTTGGAGGAGGGTACTTCACCCATCCAAATACCACCCTATATACATCCAAAAAAATTCAGAGATGAAATTGAAAAGGCCATCCAAGAACTGCTAGAGTTGGGACTCATTAGACCAAGCTCTAGCCCTTATGCTTCTTTAATAGTGTTGGTGAAGAAAAAAGTTGGAACCTTGAGGATGTGCATAGACTTTAGAGCTTTGAACAAGAAGAAAATATAGAATAGGACCATAGGTATCCTATTCCTGGAATTGATGAGCTCATGGATGAGCTATTTGGGGCAAAATATTTCTCCAAAATTGATCTTAGATCAGGTTACCATCAAATTCAAATGAAGGAAGAAGATGTACAAAAACCTGCTTTTAGATGCCACTATGGCCACTTTGAGTTTCTTGTTATGCCTTTTGGATTAACTAATGCTCCAAACACATTCCAAGCATGCATGAATAGGATCTTTTTCAAGAAGCTCATAAAATTTGTTTCGGTTTTCTTTGATGACATTCTCATTTACAACCAAACTTGGGAAGAGCATTTGCATCATTTAGAGGTTGTGATGAACATTTTGCATGAACATTCCTTGTTTGCTAAGTTGTCTAAATGTGAATTTGGGATGAAGGAACTCTTGTACCTTGGGTACATTATTGGACACGAAGGAGTTAAAGTTCACATGGAAAAGATAAGGGCTATACTTGAATGGCCATCACCAAAAAACATCACAGACTTAAGAGGCTTCATTGGAATATGCACCTATTATAGGAAGTTTGTGAAAGGGTTCTCCAAATTGACTTCTCCACTCACTGATTTGACAAAGAAAGATGCTTTCAAGTGGGATAAAGAGGCTGAAAAGGCCTTCCAAAAAATTAAAGAGGTAATGAGTAGCTGTCCAATACTTGCATTACCTGATTTTACTAAACCTTTTGTTTTGGAATGTGATGCTTCAGGTGAAGGGATAGGGGCTGTCCTAAAGCAAGGCCAACACCCTATAGCCTTTGAGAGCATAAAGTTGCAGCCACATGAAAAGATTTACTCCATCTATGACAAGATATGTTGGCCATCATACATACATTGGCGAAGTTTAGACAATACTTGGTGGGAAACAAGTTTGTGGTGAAAACGGATCACAACAGTCTAAGGCACTTCCTCACCCAAAAGGATCTCAACGAAAGGAAACAAAAGTGGGTAAGCAAGATCGAAGCTTTTGATTTTGATATTGAATATGTGAAAGGGAAGAATAACATTGTAGCATATGCATTATCTAGAAGACCTTCTTTTTCTCTCATGGACATTGCAAAGGATTGGAAAAACATGCTAATGGTTGAATATGCCAATAATAGTTTTGCTTGTGATGTGTTAGATGGGGTCAAAGGGGATGATAACTACAAGATTTTGAATGGGTTGATATATTATAAGGGAAGAATTTATTTGGTTCAAAATTCAAAAATCAAGTACAATATCTTGTGAGAAGCACATGATTCCCCACTAGCTGGCCATCCGGGGATCTTCAAAACTTATAGGAAATTAAGGAAAATGGTTTTTTGGAAAGGGATGAAGGATGATGTTATGAAATATGTGAATGAATGTAAGGTATGTTAGCAAAAAAAAAATTGAACTCGCATGCCCAACTGGTTTATTGAAACCATTGCCCATTCGGGAAGAAAAATGGGAGAGTATTTCAATGGACTTCATCATTGGTTTGCCCAAATCTTTGGGCAAGGATTGCATATATGTGGTAGTGGATAGGATGATCAAATTTTCTCATTTCTTTGCTGTTACAACATCTTTTAGTGCTGCACAAGTGGCTGGTATTTTTTTTTTTTTAAATCTTCAAATTGCATGGGCTCCCTAAGAGCATTGTAAGTGATAGAGATAGTAGATACATGGGTACTTTTTGGCAAGAAATTTTAAGATTGGTGGGCACTC
This sequence comes from Larix kaempferi, assembly GCA_027924585.1. NCBI lineage: Eukaryota > Viridiplantae > Streptophyta > Pinopsida > Pinales > Pinaceae > Larix > Larix kaempferi. The sequence goes on from BSBM01000292.1 coordinate 1,256,927, forward strand.
AATTGACTCCAAGCTCAAGCTATCATCCACAAACTAATGGCCAAACAGAGAGAGTGAATCAATGGTTGGAGGGTTACCTAAGTGTTGGCTTATATAACTGTCTTGAGGTTTTCTATAAACACCCACATTCTTCACGGTTTCAAGGAACCAACAAAACCCCTTTTCACCGGCTCTTTCGGCAACAGTCTGCGAACAGACTGAAGTCTCACCTGAGGCGAAGTTATGGGGGAGCTACGGAATCAGGTTTCCACAACTACGTGATGAGTTGTTTAAATAGGTATGACGAGCAGTGCGCTGAAGACTACACGATGATCGCCTTCGTCGCGGTCGACACTTCTACAAGCTAAGATGCCTGCACAACCAACGCATTTAAGGACTACGTAGTTCGGATGGGATTCAATCGACGGGATAGCGCAACTGACTGATACACTTCCTCTTCAGACTTAACCACTATTGATGACTTTACTTAGTGCTTTATTCATTCATCTAATGCCTTAGGTTATTTTAGTGTTATGACTTATGCAATGCGATGGAATACACCGCTCTACGCACTTCTGGTGTTGTGCTTCAAGGGAGTCGCACAGTACGAACTCTCCAACATAAGTACTTATTGTTGGCATGGGATAGATCTGTAGGTAGTGCGGAAGCTGACAAGTGCAAAAGGGTCATTCCGCGAAAGAAGGATCATTCGCGGTATTCATGGGAGCACAAGAAGTGTTAGATTAGTTAAGTCAGTCATGTGGACCATTTTGTAATAAGATGAAAGCATATAAATAGAGTAGGATTGTAAGCCTAAGGGCATCAAAGTTTTGTAGATTGATCCTATCTATTGGGTTTTGCTTTGTATCCGCAACATGATGTATTGATAGTTCCTACGAGGTTAATTCCGCGGGTTTGGTGAATGAATGGAGATGTTCGATTATGACGTAATTTATGTCTTTATGCAATGATGTGATGATGAATAATAGGTTATGTGAATGTTTTATGTTGATTAATGCGAATATGTTGTAGGAAGTAATGTTAATCTAAATAAATATGCCGAGTATGGTGTTCTGAATGTTTGTTAGAAACTGCGAATGACTTAAGATGCGAATAATAAGTTAATGGTATGTTATGAATATTATAATCTCTGGTTAATGCGCAGGTAATGTGTGCATATCCTCTACACAACTGTAGAAACTTGGTTCCAGCATCCCTCTTATCCACATCAGGTGAGACTGCACTTGCTCCGCAAGTGTTGCTAGGAAGGGTTACACCTTTCTGGGCTGGTGTATAAGGGAGTTTGGGTTGGTAGTTTGTTGGCGACAATGTGGAGTGAACCCCTCTCGATAGATACTACGTCAACAAATGGTTCCATTGTCGGGACCCTAAGGAAGAAGAAAAGAGGATATGCTGTGGCACCCAACAAAACCAAAGATCCAAGAGTGGTTCGACAAGAAGGTGGAGGAATTGACAGAAAGTGAGAAGCGAGATCCTAAACAAATAGCAACCGGTTGGTTAGAAAGATATGTTTATTCAGATATTCATGAAATTTTTTTCTGTGAATTCTTGGTGTTATTGCATGAGTGGCTAGCACAGTTGACGTTCCGCAAGAACTACTACCAGAAGACTGAACCTGATAGTTGGACCCCGGAATTGGTGCGACAGCTGAAGCAAGTCAATAACAAGGTATCGCGAGTTGTTCATTTTTGGGTAGATAGCATCCTCGGAGGGTGCGTAACTGAGTTCGCGATAGATACTATTAAGTCATATAGCGATGCTGAAAGAAATTTCTTCAGGGGGCCAAGAGGAAGATTCTTGTCGTCATTAAAACTATGGATTAAAATGCTTGTCTACGAAAAAGGAATATTGAGGATGTCTTCTGATAAGTAGAAGAATCGGTGTGAAGAGGGCGAAGGTATCACGTAAATATGAGTCTGACGAAAAGATGAGGTAGATGGTCATAAGCGACGATGAATTTCTAGAGGAAGCTAACGAAGAGTGTGGTCTCTTGAGGAGTGGAGCAATATTCCAGCGTCCTAAGAAGAAGAGGAGGACTGAGAGAGAGTCTCCTAAGAGGACCGGAACAGGGAACTGCAAAACAGGACCACAAGGGCAGAAGCGACCTTATTGTGAAGGAGACGTCAACCAGGCTACCCTAGAGGAAGAAGGAGGTCAGATCGTAAGATACCATGTATGTTTGACCCCGCACACTACTCCAAATTTTATAGGAAGAAATCCAAACTACTCGCAGAGTTTCCCTACGTGCAGCAACAAGAGTAGCATTTCATTGAACAACAATACTAGCAACATTAGGATGGAAGATGAGGCAAAGATGCCCACATTTCAGGGGAACATGACCAAGGATCCCGAACAATATTGGCTTATATGTGAAGCAGTCTAGACTATGAAGTAGGTTCAGGACGACGCTATAAAGATGGGACAGTTAGCGACGACCCTTAGGGGCCGGGCATTAGACTGGTACATGAAGTTTGTAAAGGTTCCATTGGGGACATCAGGCAATACATTCGTGCAGGTTAGAACATCGATGATTGACGAATTTAAAAAACCAAAATTTGAGTCGCAATACGTCACTGAGCTTAAGGAGATTAAGCAATTGTTGAATGAGTTGGTGTGGGAATTCGATCAGCGATACAAGATGCTGATAGAGAAAGTGAGTTTTTCGATAAATGAGCTTCAACATAAAGAATGGTTCATCACAAGCCTGGTATCGCATATCTAAGGACCACTGATGCAACAAAAGGTTGTGACACAGGCAGAAGCATTAGAGATCGTGATGAAGCTGGAGGCTTCACCGATTAACAAAGCTGGGATGGGAATGGATAGAGTTTAGGCATAGTTGGCCAACTTAACACTTCAATTGGAGGATATCAAGAATGGAAAGGAGACCTATGGAAACATATGGTGTACCAGATGCAGAAGTGAGGGGCACCATAAGGATAATTGCCCAGAATTCCATGAGTATTTGCAGTCGAGGGCACCAAACCCCCTTTGTCAAGGAGGCATGTCATGGTGTACTATCTATTAGACTAGAGGGCATTGATCGGAGGATTGCGTATATCTGCAAAAGATGGTATTGAAGCCAACAAACTTATACTGTAAGTTTTACCGATCGGTTGGCCACGATGAGAAGGACTGCATGGCCTATGATCTGCTGCAAGATCAGAAAACTGATACGTATTTCATGAAGGGAGAAGAACCACCAGTGGTGCAGCAATAATCACAGTATAGTCAGCCACAGTTTAACGAACCACAGCAATATGACTAGGGGCAATACGGGCAGCCGCAGTATGGGCACCCACAGTATCCACCACTGCCGTATGGCCAGCCGCAGTATAGAAAACAACAGTATCAAGAGCTGCAATATGGGAAACTACAGTATCAACAGTATGGACCGCCACGTGGAGGTTTTGGAGGAGGATTCCGCGAAGGCCGAGGTGTAGGTATGGGACGCAGAGGAGCTGCTGGATGGGGAAGAGGTCCAATCATCTTTTACAATTGCGGACAACAGGGGCACTACCAAAGAGACTGTCCAAATCCAGCACCGTAGTGTACATACTGCAGTGTTGTAGATCATACTATAGAGGACTGCCCCCAACTCATTGTGAAATGGAAAACTAAGCATCCACCCTAGAACCAGAACCAAAATAATCAGAATGTGCCATCAGCTGTGCAGAGGGTATCGACAGAACCTGGGAGTAGCCATGCAATGGTTGGAATAGTGACAAGAGGAGGGGCAGTGACAAGTGGTGATAGGTCACATGCCAATGTTAGACCAACAAAAACACAGTGGAAGAAGGTCACCTTCGATGTCGAAGCTAAAAGAGATGTCTTCCTAAAATCATAGGAGGAAATGAGGAACAGGAGGCGGCTACTTCTTGAGGAAGAAATCTATGACATGCCATTGATGTTCGACTCGACGAAATCGCGAAGGAAGGAAAACACCCTGGGAGCCTTCTTGGAAAGTTGCCTAGATTTGGAAAAAGACCCAGATGCACTGGAAGAAATAGCTAGTATACTACAAAGACGGGGAGGTGCACGACTTGAACAAAGAGTTAATCGCATACATAAAAGGAAGACAGGCAGGGAGATGCAGATGTCAGCACAAATCGAAGAATTTGATGTCGACTCCATAATTCTGGACTTAGGTTTGGACGTAAATATCCTGACCAAATAGACATGGGAGCTAATGGGGAAACCACAGATGACTTGGTCACTAGTATAGCTACAACTGGAGAACCAGAGCAATGTCACCCCGCTCGGTCGGGTATGTCAACTTTCGGTTGAAATTGAAGGGCTCAGAACATATGCGGATTTCGATGTCTTTGAAATTGTGGATAACACCAGTCCCTACCCGGTACTGCTGGGGATCGACTGGGCCATGGAGAATCAAGTAATCATCAACTTTAAGAAAAGGATAATGTCATTCTAGAATCAGGAAATGAGAGTCATCGCACCACTGGATCCGGCGGAAGGGATGCGCTATACGGAGCCAGCTAGAGATGAGCTTGCGGAAGGGTGGGATAGTCTATATAACATTTCTGAAGATTATGTTGATCCCAATACGGATGGAGAATTAGGATGGCATAGCGCCAATTCGGCATCCTCTGATTTAGACAAGGCCCTTGAAAATTGGAAGAACCAGTTTCATGAAGTGTCCTTTCGAAGATGTGCATGGATAACACAGTCTCTACGAATGGTAGCCATGGAGGGGTATGCATTACCTACCTATCAGGGATCATCTAACTTGGGCACGTTTCTCACCGAATTTGAGGAAAAAGTGGCCAAGCCATAGCATCTTCTGGCCTTGGAGGAAGTCCTGAAGGTTACTCCTGTGCAATGGTGGATTGTGCATAAATCAAACATCACATCTTGGCCACTATGTCGACGCCTCATGGAGGTTCGGTTTGGCGAAGCTGCGAAGGATGACCACATGTGATATCATGGACAAGGAGACCCAAAGGCACATATGAATTCCTGTCAACACCAATGGGGATCAAGAGCACAACAGGAGTGGGTACATGCATTCATACACATGTTGGATGAGGTACCGCGGAATTGGTATATCGCAGGAGAACTACGACATGGGACGATTTCTTGGGAGAAGCTTACCATTGGCTTCAGCTAATCGTTCTCGTTCTCAGATGAAAATATCTCAATACAAGCCACGCTACAGGAAATCCAAGGAAAAATAGTTGAAGTAGCACCAACTGGACAACCGATGGCACTCCAAAGGACTGTGACACCAAAAATAGAGTGTTACAATATCACTGGAGAGCCCGAAGATACCGATGACCCCAGAGATACATATGTACTACAATCAAGGGATAGTCGCAGTATGTTGGCACCAGACATACTGTCAAAGAAGCTTGATGCGTAGCTGGTCAAGCTGTGGCCACATCAACCGAAATTACGACACCAGCAATATAGGCCAACTGTGATAGGAAGAAGGCTCACTGTAGAACCACTAACAAATGAAATTGAGAAGTACACAACAATGACCCGGTGAAACCAGCAAAAATTTGGCCATAGTAGAGAAGCCAATGGTACGACAATGTACCGACACAGCAACAATTGTTGTGTCGAGGTAAAAATAATAATACTAATAATAAAATGATAAATAAATACAATAATAACAATAATAATAAAAAGATGTCGACACATTATAACCAATTTGGAAGTTGCCACGATGCATGAAGGTATAAACCAACAATAAAAGACCATAAATGCTGTAGTTACACCACACGGGACAATGATAGAAACGAGAACACTAGTAGTTAATACCAACACACACGATGGATTTGGCACACCCCGGCTAGATTTGGTACTCATGACCTACGATTGGATGGAGTCTACCGAACAACGTTATAAATATCAAACAAGCCGATGGGGAAACACAATAGTATTTAAAGAGCCGAATGGAAGTGTATGTCTCCAGCACTAGTAGTGAAAGACCACAACCCACACCAATTGTGCAGGAATAGCCAAAAGTTATGTCTACATTACCACACAAGAAAAATTGGAGTGCGACTCGACCCCCCGACACTGGTCGAGAGACAAAGAAGGGCACCTGGGCATCCGCAAGGTTTACTAATGACATTGTAGGGCCCTTGGTTGTTGAAGCTGTGCAAGATGGATATGATGGCCCCATTCTCTCACCGTATGTTCCACCCCGTCGGGCGGGGGCACCCATGCCGCGGATCAACAAGAACAGAAAATACTCCATTGCGGTCGCACCAGTACCGCCAAGGGTTACATAAAGTCGGGATATTACAGCCAAGTTTCATAGGTTAAAATACACTAACCATGACCTAGCCAAGTTTAAAGAGTATACAAAGGCTTATGAGGACGTCCCCCACACAGGAGGCCTGACTACGAAGGAACCTAAGAAGTGGGAATTGGGATTGGCTAACTCAGGGTTGCTCGGTATCATCCTCCTATCGCATTTTGGGAACCTGGCACAAGTCAATGCATGAATCAATCAACTCCTCGCATGCTTCCATGATAGTCCCTTTGGCTGCATGAAAGAATCCCAGTCACAGTTGACCTAATTGCCAGAATCACTGGCCTGCCTCAAGAAAGAGCCGACCCTTCACAGTTTTTCTAGGGTAAGGACAATGAGAATAAATTAGCCAAACAATTGGCCATAAAGTATGGTGTAGAGAAAGATTCCCAAGGCTACCTGATCAACACAATTAAGAACCAAGCAGTCAGAGTAGCGGTGAAGATACTTGTAGTCAAAGTAACACTAAAAAACTGACCACTGCAATGTAATTCAGGTGTCCTCGCAGCTGCGGAACAGTGCGCTGCAGCAGAACAGATGAACTGGGCTAAGTTCCTGCTACATGATTTGACCAAGGACACGTATGATGCACAAGAAAATGGACGGACGTTCACATATTCATGGTTACTCCTCCTAACTTCCTTAAAAGAATGGAGGGAACCAGACGACTATCAGGGGGTGAATCCCATGGAACCACGAGTATGCGATGGTGCGCGGTACCAAAACTTATGGGTGACCACTGACAAAGAAAGACAAAAGGACAATGTTATCTAGTTTTATATTTGTCTCGAGAGGATGCAGATGGACGCAAGGATGATACTGCATATCATAGCGCAAGCTATGACAAAGTATCACCCCATCACCCAGATATCTGTCGAAGAACACACAATTTACGTACGGGCCCACGCCGATTTGACCAAACAATGGCTGAGGACACAGTGCAAGATTACCGAGGCTGAGCTCGACAACATCATCTCCAAATGGCTAGAGGCATGGAAGGTTCCTGCAGATCCAAAGGACATCGAAAAGGAGCAGGCAACAGGATGACAAGACCCGGCCAAGGAAGACGAATCTTCCACCAACTAGAAGGAGACCACAGAACAGGAGACCGATGTAAAGGACCAGACTGTAGATTTTGGCCATGATGGGGCATCCAAAACCAAGACCCTAATAGATTCAAAAATAGACCTCCAACAGGAAGAACGAAGGACAAAGAAGAGAATGGACCATGATGGCAGTAGCACATAGGCAGGGCTCACTACATAGTAGGTCGACAGATTTTTGGATAGTATTACACAGATTGTAGAGAGTAACCGCCAAAAGGTTACATAGCATTCCGTGGACAATTTCCATTACATAGGGGAATTGTTAAACACCATGGTGAATACAATAATCAACATTAGGGTGCCACATGGGGACATCCAGAAAAACCAATTGACTCCCAGAGTCGAGGTAGAAGTCGGAACCCAGTAACGCATAGTCCAATTCGAAACCCACACCTTTTTGATAGGAGATGATACCCTGGACCTCGAGATTCAGAAGGCCGACTTGGAAATTCTTGATTTCAACTTACTCCCAATGTTGACACTATATCGATTCCAAGCCACAGTAAGCACAGAAATCCGTGGTCGCGAGGCTGCGATGCACAACAAGATGGTCGAATACAAGAAACAACTACAACATAGTGAGATGGATCCACAATAGCTTCGAGATAAACACACCGCAGTACTAGCTGCGAAAGTACAAGCTATTGAGGAGAAGGCTCAATTAGAAGAAGCCCTAACTAGGAAATAAAAATTCATCGCGGAGCAGACTATAGCACTCACTGCAAAGGAAAATATTGTCGAGGAATGGACAAGTTTAGAAAGAACACTTGCAAAGGCATGCAAAACAGCAGCGCTAGATCCGGATGTTTCCTCGGAAGATAAGGATGTTATGTTAGGAGTCACCATTAATGAGATCAGAAAGGAAAATGTGGAGCTCCAAACTTGAGTATCACCCAACATACCACTAGCACAAGTTCAGAGTCGGCAGACAGCGATAGAGGAAGCGGTGGTAGAGATTCAGGAAATGGAACAGGCAACACAACAAGTGGCAGTAATTCTTATAGAATTCTGGGATAGGTTGGTTGAGGATGACCAGTTAGCTGCACTGAAGAGAATGCTCCGTGAAGTAGAAGAGAAGTTGGAAACGTTTAAGGGATCGTTCAAAACTATGCCCACAATGATGCGAATGGAAGAGGCCGTGGAACTACAAAGCATGAAGCAGCGGGCAGAAAAAATCCACGAAAGGAAGCAACGACAAGCTCCACATTTTGACAAGCTTCAAACAAAGGTTGAATCCGTCATAGCAAGAGTAGTACTAGTGATGAAACAGTTATAGGATCAATTGCAAGAGGTACGGCATAAAGTATGCGACCACCCAACGAAGCAACAGGTGGTAGAGAGTGAGCAGCTCCGAGCATCAGTAAAAGAGATATTCGACTGGATTCAAACCACCTATGATGACTTCCAACAGAAGTACAACAAACCAACAGTGTCTAGCTGAAGTGGCTCGGAACGAGCCACAAGATTTTGCTGGGGGCCTTTTGGCATTGGATAGATCTGCAGGTAGTGCGGAAGCCGACAAGTGCGAAAGGGTCATTCTGCGAAAGAAGGATCATTCGCGGTATTCACGGGAGCACAAGGAGTGTTAGATTAGTTAAGTTGGTCATGTGGACCATTTTTCAATAAGATGAAAGCATATAAATAGAGCAGGATTGTAAGCCTAAGGGCATCAGAGTTTTGGAGATTGATCCTATTTTTTGGGTTTTTCTTTGAATCCGCAACATGATGTATTGACAGTTCTTGCGAGGTTAATTCCATAGGTTTGGTGAATGAATGGAGATGTTCGGTTATGATGTAATTTCTATCTTTATGCAATGATGTGATGATGAATAATGGGTTATGTGAATGTTTTCTCTTGATTAATGCGAATATGTTGTAGGAAGTAATGCTAATTTGAATAAATATGCCGAGTATGGTTTCTGAATGTTTATTAGAAACTGCGAATGACTTAAGATGCGAATAATAAGTTAATGGTATGTTATGAATGTTATAATCTCTGGTTAGTGCGAAGGTAATGTGTGCATATCCTCTACACAACTGCAGAAACTTGGTTCCAACAACCCTCTTATCCACCTCGGGTGAGACTGCACTTGCTCTGCAAGTGTTGCTAAGAAGGGTTACACCTTTCTGAGCCGGTGTATAAGGGAGTTTGGGTTGGTAGTTTGTTGGAAATAGTGCAGAGTGGACCCCGGTCGATTGACGCTATGTCAACACTTATCTAAATGACTTATGCATTCGTTAACTCAGAAATACTGCGCATTCAACATTCATCCATACATGTGATACTTAACATATTATTCCCATCTCATTCTCATGGTGAATACATGTAAAAGAATAAACATATCAAGTGATAAATGAGAATTCAAGCATTCATTGTAAGCAAACATACAAGTGCAAAACACATAAACAATCACACTGCACCAGATTTAACGTGGTTCACCCCCAAGATGGGAGTTACATCCACAAGAACTGTTGTTATATTAGTCTTTGGGAAGGGTACAACAATTCTAGTCTGCGCACTCAGCTGGAGACTCAGTTCTGTAATTCCTTGCAGCGTGGTAAGGTTCTTCTGCAAAGATTCTTGAATCACCTTGTCCTTTTTCTTCTTCTCGGTGATCATATATTCCATCTGCGCCATGACTGTCGACGCGATCATGTAAAAATCATCGTCATGAAGTATTACTTCTGATTGGCCCTTGACTACTTTCTGCTTCTTATTTTGTCCCTTCTGTTGTACAAGGCTCTCGACTTCCTTCCTTTTCCCTATCCACGGCTCTTCAACAATGGGCATAGGAATGGGATTGCTCTCACTGGAGTCACTTTGGATATCCACAATTTCGACTCGAAATTCAGCAGGGAATTCCTTCATAATGTTATCAATGTCCTCTTCATTCATGTGGCATCTTCCTACGAACCATTCAGGATTCTTCATCTGTGCCTTGGCTGAAATGTGAATAGAATGCATGTCAGCATAAAAATTTATAGTGTGAATATACTTAGCCATTACCTCTTTTGTTATCCGCGGCGTGACAATGATGGCCTTGTGCAGCTGCTCATAATAAGTGTAGAATACTTCAGCTATCGCGTGCTATCTTTGTGAATTCAAGTTTTCCCAAAGGTTTGCATAACGGGCTCCTCTACAATCATTGCTATCGGTTATTATGCCAACGTAATCCTTCGGGTCCTTCCATCCTATGAATGTAATCAACATTATTAACCATGTAAAATTGAAATTAGCACCATGTATCTGTGTATCATTCAGTTCCTCCAGGAACTCATTCAATAGGTATTGACACCAGTTGAATCTTCCTCCCTCCACGGGTTTTGCACCAAGTAGTACTGCACCCGCAGGTGCTTCCAATGGTCTCACTTTTCTCAAAATTTTGTTGGATAATAGTTGCGTGATAAACCATGTAGACTTATCATCTATGTCCTTTGTTTAAAAGCCTCTCTTTCCTTTTATGATGGTTTGCATTTTCTTCATCTTCGTGGCAAATTCTTTGTCTCTGCTTTTCCGTTGAAAGAACTGCTTCGGATCGTCACCTCTTTTTCTCAATCTAGTGATCCAGTGGATCAAGTCAATGTTGAGGTCGATATTTCGATCAAGCTAGATATATCTTTGGAGAATGTGTGACATAAGAGTTCACACCACTGCATTCAACTTTGGCGTTCTGTTGAAGTGCGGGAGTCTCAACAGGTTGAGCAGTCCTGATCCGGCTACTCCGGACAACCAACTTTCCACGACCAAGGTAAGATTGCCTTTCATGTCTTTCTTCTAGCACATGTACTGGTCTGGATCGAACTGTGGATACTTAGGGTCATTGGGTTCCTTCTGCATCTGAAGTAGATCATGGTATTCCCACTTACACTCTTCGATCTTACGAAACAAATTTCCTCCCACTTTGACATAGGTGAGAGCGGAATCTCATACTTGGTATTCTTCAATAGCTTAATCGCCGGTGCGTCCTGCGCACGCGGCGAGATACAATCAGGGGTTAGCTTCAATGGTATCTCCTTGTCAACTAGCGGGGCTTGTGGTACTGTGGAATTCATCTTTTGTGGCTTCATTTTCGGCACCGTTGGTTCTTTGCCTTTATCTTACATTGTTGGAGCATGTCTTGGTGATCTTCTGGAATCCTGACCTTGTTCTATTACAACTTTCTTGACGGGGGTTCTCATCAACCCTTTGATTCCTTTGTATCTAAATACCTTCATAGTATCTTGGACTTTGAACTCTTTCTCAATAGATGACCTCTCAGACATTCACTATATGGATCTAGACAGGACAATGAGATTTTTGATAACTTTGTTGTAAACAATCGTGGAGTACTGCTCACAAGAAAATTCAAGGGTTTCGGTAATGCCTGCAAGTCCAAATACAACGGTATTTATAACCATAGCTAGCCTCCTCCGTGCCCCTCAACAGCTAGATAAGCATTAAATGCGGTATCTATTGGCCAAATCCGGTGAATATTTCGGTCCTTTCCTTCATTAACTTGTTTAGAACGGCTACTTATTTGTTAAATGCTCGAGCTATCGTTGGCAAAAGTACTATATAACGGATATATTTGCGACCGACATTATAACGGCTACTTTTTTGGAGTCGTGCGTCAAATTGCGCGGCGGGTCGTCACTACTCTGGCGCAGTTACTTCGCAGTGCCTGATTTCTTGCTTCTGAAATTAGCCTCTTTTCTCGTTCAACTTGATCTTTGCAGTTTCACTTTGTTCTTCATAATTGCGTGGCTCCTTTTTTTTCTCTTTTTATTTTTTTTTGGTGCAACTTTACTTCTTAACAGGTGCTACGCGGTATTTACATTTTCTTCATCTCACTTCGTGTACAAAATCTATCCCATTTCTAGTGCCCACTTTCAACTGTATTCGACACTTAGAAATTTCCTTGATTTCTTGATTATTAAGGGTTCTGCGAAGCCGGACTATCCCTATAGGGTTTTAGTCTGCTTCCATTGACTAGGTCAGGCAAGCTATCTCCTGCTAATGTGGCTACTGAGTTGCGCCACCGTTAGTAACATGTACAACAATATATGGACCAAGCCAATGCATCTTAAAATTTCTAGGAAAATTCATAAATTTTCTATTATATAGGAGGACTAGATCACCTACCTGAAAGATCTTGTTTTTGATATGGCGATCATGCCATGCCTTTTCTCTTTCTTTCTGCACTTGTTGGTGAAAGCCTGGGATGAAGCGATCTTCCTCTAGACCAACCAAGTGTAGAAGCCTTTCTTCTAGTGTGTCGCGATCTGCCATGCCAATGGAATTATTTGTTGGCTTATATAACTGTCTTGAGGTTTTCTATGAAGACCCAGGTTCTTCGCGGTTTCAAGGAACCAACAAAACCCCTTTTCACCGGACCATTCAACAATAGTATGTGAACAGACCTAAGTCTCACCTGAGGCGAAGTTCTAGGGGAGATGCGGAATTAGGTTTCCATAGCTATGTGATGAGTTGTTTAAACAGGTTTGACGAGCAGCGCGATGCAGGGCTTGCGCTACGGACTGAAACTGCGCAACGATCGCCTTCATCACGGTCGATACTTCTACAAGCTAAGATGCTTGCACAACAAGCGCATCCAAGGACTGCGCGGTTCGGATGGGATTCAATCGACGGGACAACGCAACTAAGTTATACGCTTCCTCTTCGAATTTAACCACTATTGATGACTT